>PPMS03000022.1:0-155659 GCA_003706955.3 Sungouiella blattae | reverse complement strand
CTTGGGTTGATGAGTTTTTTCAAAATGCCTGCTTGGCTTTGATATTTTTGCGTTTGCGATTTTTCCCGTGTTTCTGGTGCCCCTGGTTGCGCTTTACTGGGGTCTATGGTAGTGTGCACCATTTGGCTGCGAAAGCAACCACTACCGAACTAGAAAATGCTACATCGCCGAAAACACAAAGTGGAGGGTAAATTATACTCTAGCTCGCCGATGAATTTCTCGCAGACTTCCTCGTCGATGAACTCCTCGCCCTTTCCAAATTCGTTTACACGTCTCTGCTCGAGGTGTTCTCGATCAATGCGTTCTCAAAGTGCTCAGAAAACGCTGTCTGCTTGAATGCCCTCAAGTCCTCCTCACGGCCAGAATGAGCAAACGGCATTTCGCGTGCGATTTTCACCGATTTCCACGGCCGCCATGGCGGAGTGCTGGCGAAAATCAAGTCCATCTCCTCCAAAGTGCGGCCCTTGGTTTCTGGGTACAAGAAGAAGAACACCGGGATCATGAGGAAGTTGATGCCGGCGAAAATGAGGTATGTGTGGTGCTTGATGCGCTCAAAACACACGGGGGTGATCATCACCACCATGAAGTTGAAGCCCCAGTTGCATGCGGTCGAAATCGCCGCCGTTGGTGCTCTCACTTCGAGCGACGAAATCTCAGGTGGATACAACCAAGTGAGCGACAAGAGCGACACGCCGAAAAAGGTGTTGAACACGAAAAGGAGCACGGCTGCACCTATGGCAGCGCCGCTGTGGCCCTGTTCCGCCATTTCCATCGACACAAACAAGAAGAGCATTGTCAAAAACTGGCCGGTGGTGCCAAACAAGAAAAGCGGTCTCCGGCCAACCTTCTCGATGATGAAGATCGGAATGAGCGACGCCAAAAAGTACTCGGTGCCATTACAAGCGGCCAACACCCGCGAGTTGAACGGCGTCATGCCGATGTTGGTCTCGTAGATGGTCCCTGCGTAGTAGGTGATCAAGTTGATTCCACAGATCTGCTGCATCACCTGCGACCACCCGGCCAAGTTGACCCGCTGGAAGTTTCTCTTTTCTCCCTGGCTCATCAACGCCTTGACGCTGAACTTGTTGGCGCCTGCTCGAGACTCCAACGCCAAACTCTGCTGGATCTCGGCGATCTGCTCCTCGACAATCTCGTGGTCGACAGGGAAGTCGTAAAGCGACGCGAAAACCCGTCTGGCCTCGTCAACCCTGCCTTTTCCCATGAGCCAACGCGGAGACTCGGGCAACTTGAAAATGAACCCGATGATCGAGAGCGGGAACACGCACTGGAACGCCACGGGGAACCGCCACGACACCTCGCCGTACTTCTCGGTGAAGTAGAAGGCGAAATCGACCCAGTACGAGATGCAGATGCCGGCGGTGATCAACGACCCGTGAATGCACAACAAGCGGCCTCTGCTGTGTGCTTTTGAGCATTCGGCAGCATATAACGGGACAGTCGACGTGAGAAGCCCGTTTCCGAGTCCCGAGATGATCCGGGCCACAATCAAAAACGCAAGATCGGTGGCCGCTGCCTGCAACGCACCTCCGACTATCATGATGGCACACCCAGCGAAAATCATCTTCAACCGCCCAAAATGGTCGCCCAAGTACATGGTGGACAACGCAGAAATCAAGCACCCGATCTCGTACAACGCTATGGTGGCGCCTTGCAACGTGGAGTTTTCTGGGTGCGCCTGGGTGTTGATGGTGGGGAATGAGTTTCTGAATGAGTCGAGGGTCAAAAGCGACCCCATGACGCCTTGGTCGTAGCCGAACAAAAGAAACCCAACACCGCACATGACGGTGATGGCGGCGTTAAGGTTGTTGCCCTGGAAACCTAGATAGGTGGGCACGTCATTTTCGGACTTCTGTTCGGATTTGGTCAGGGACGCAGAAGACATGGCTGCGAATTTGGAACCAGCGAAAATTTGGACACCTGCAACTCCAGCGAAATAATGGGGACCCCGAAACCCACCACGGAATGTGCCTCTGGTATTTATAGGGTGCGCTCCCCCACATTTGCAACCACGGGAAACACGCCACGGCTTCAAATGCGTGGTTTGCTCCAAAAAGAATGCAACTGGTTATGAGGGTTGGGGTCTCAGACGTGGCTACCCCAGATTGAGGTGGGGAGTTACGTCATGGGGAAAAACGCCGCTGACGATCCTTCTCAATAGGGTAACCGAGCCACGCCAGCGGTGACACTTCGGAACTGGCTTGATTCTTGGCGGGGAGGCCATTATGTGATGTGAGTAGGCATTCATGAGGGGGAAGGAAAAGTAGGAAAAAGTAGGAGAAAATATCCTAGAGGAAGCTTAAATACAGAGAAGAGAGGGTCGTTTGTGGGGGCAAAACTATTTCTGGCGGGCTCAATGAGAAAAACGAAGGCGTTCCATTGGTGTCAGTTGCTTATTTCTGTTCAGCAACCAACAACGGAGAACAATAGTGGACTCCGTGACAGGAAAAACAAGAGCAAACTAGTGCGACCTCGACCAGCGACCTCCATATGGTAACGTGATTGTGGGTCACGTGATGCGACCTCGCAAGGTCGCCTTAGCGTTTCTACCTTCTCCCTAATAAAACGAAGATTGGGCTAATCGACAAGACTCGAGATTGTCAATTCGATAATCGGAGAAACGTTCACAACTGCGGTGGAAAATATTGGTAAAAGCAGTCGTCGCCACCCAGGTCATCCCAACTGCAAATTGCAACTACCAATTGCAATTACTTTTGCAGCTACCGCCACTCTTGCGGGAGTGAACGCAACTTACCTGACACCGGGATATCCATAAAGAGTGGCATTCTCCTAAAATTCTGATGTACCCTTAAGAAGCTGGAGTGCCCCAAAACGTTAGTGTTCCCTCGCTGGTGGATCTACCCTGTGATTTGGCTGACATTCTACCACAAGGGGGAGCTCGAGCAAAACAAGGGGGAGTTTGAGCAAAACAACGACTGTTCCTCCACGACACAGTAATCCCGCCGTGTTCCCTCAGTGATTTACCCCCAAGAATTGTGCAGGGCACTTTGTTCAAACCAGTTTTGGGCCACCTTGTTCAAACCAGTTTCGGGCCACCTTTCAATTTTGGAGTCAAAGTGCCGCCGTACGGCGGCTAGCTTTACAGTCGCCGGGCCGTAGTCACAGCGCGAAATGGTCCGGTGAGTATCTGGCGCTTTACCGACACCACAGCCTGGATTTCATGGAGAGCTTGGGCCGTGCCGACCTGGGCCCGACCAAGAGTGGATGTCATGGGTCTAGACATGGAGGGCGAGTTATTTCGTTTTGCGGTGTTTTCGCTCTCGCCGCCGAAACCTGGCCTGAAGCTCGCTGTGTCTGCCACCGATGCCGAGTCAACGGGAAAATCTCCAGCCAACGGGAAAATCATCAGCCAACGGGCATATCATCAGCCAACGGGCATATCATCAGGCACCGGGCAGAATCAGTGAACCAGGAGCAGCCGCAGTCGCAGTGGCTGCGAATGCGCCCTTGTGCATGGACCGCGCGCCCCTAAAAAATAATCACCGAACTTCCAGACGATTCTGGCATCCGAATCGAATGCGCAATCGCCGCCAGTTGTTCCGGGAAGCGAGCGACAATCACCAGCCACAATGGAGATGCGTGCTGCAGTGGAGAAGCGAGCCACCAGAGAAAAGGGGCCAGAGAAAAGAGCGCCGAAATAGAGTAGCGTGCCATAGGAGAGACCACACTGCAGACCCACACTGGACCCGTGGACACCAGTGTGTACCTCCCAGCTGAAGGTCCCCTATCAAAACAGAAGCATCTGGTCGGCCAAGGTCATAACCGTTGCGACGGAAGCTGTTAAGGCCGCGCGTGGTCGGCCCGGAGTAAAACCGTTGCGACCGCTGATCACGGGATTCTAGAAACATGACCCGCGCCAGTGCCCACCTTAGCCTCTGGTCACCGGCCATTGATCTCAACTTGTCCCGACCCGACCCTCAAGGACGTAGTGCCAATTGTCGGTGTGTGTTTAGTTTGTGTTCAGTTTGTGGTCAGTTTGTGATCAGCTTGTGGTCAACTTGTGGCCAACTTGTGGCCAACTTGGGTTTGGTAGAGGGCAAATGATCGGCCAAGCTGTGGCCCATTACACCAACATGACTAAATGCAGACCTGCGCGCGAGTTCTCGGCAGTTACTCGATTGAGCGGAGTTTAGTAAGCGGCCATGACTAAACGCTGGATAATTGCACTGACTAAGCTTGGACGAGCTTGGATGATTCCGAATCACCTCGGAATGATGCACTGACTAAGCTTGGACTAACCCGAATCACCTCGGACTGTTGCACTGAACCTCCTGCCTAATCCGCGGCGGACTGGAACTTACCCAGTGGCGGCAATGGCAACCTCCAAACACCTTTAGCGCTTCAGCGTCAACAGCCACTACTGCACCATCCGTCACCCGATTGCTTCGTACTTTTGTGACAAAGCCAGTGTTTCCAAGTCGGCGGTAGATGCCCACAGAACCACCCGGAACGCTAGCGAACGTGCATATGGCGGGGCTCGCAACCCAGATGACATGTCTCGCTGCAAAATGATGGGACTCACGTATATATTGGCCATCGCTCGCAAAAAAATCTCCCACCGCACAATGTTTCCGGATGGGTGCCGTCGAAGACTATGTGGTGGTACATCTGATGGCAGTGAAGGTACGCGACAAGTTGATTGCAGACACCGTGCGTCTCGCGCCTCTACGAGTACTTGTGCTCCAGGCCAATGTGCTTGACCTGCTAACGCGGCGTTTGGAGCGGATCAAGGAGGAGCTCCGAATTGTTGAGACGCGACGGTCCAGATGAACGTTGAAATCTGCAGATTTTTTGCGATTTGCAGACTTATAGGGGAGCTGGCGGCTGGAGGTGGACCTCACGAAGCTGCTGCTGCATGCAGGTGCAACTCCTCCAACCAAGAGAAGTGGCTCGAACCAAGCTGGTAGAAGGAGTACGAATGAAATTGTTGAGAGCGCTCGAGGCGCAGGAAGCCGATTTACTTCCTTGGTTAACTCCCGTGGACATTCGTCGTTCGCCTGGCGGGAGATTGTTCGGTTCCATGCCAATCCATGGACCGGTAAGAACGACGAAACAGATGCTTAAAAGTGACGTTCAGGAAAGTTCGAGAAAGATCGAGACTTATTGAGACGTTGCCATCCAGAATGGGATAGAGGGTCCTGCGGAGGGGACCCATAATTTATTTCTAGATGGGTGGGTTTGAAGATTTAGTAGGCAGTGTAGGCAATACCTCGGGCCTTGCATTTTTGGAATGCCCGAAGCGCAATTAGACCTGATAGGAACTTTCGATCTTCAATTCCCCACCCCTTATAACTTTATGAATAACCTTTGGTTTGAACTGGATGTAGGTGCGGAATCTAAACTTTGAACGTGGAGCAGCACGATCAAACACGAGGCATTTCCATCGTTTTTCCTCTCATTGAGGGCCTCTAAAAATGCCGCCAAATCTGTTTTTTAGTACTCACCGGAGGAGTGCCTGCCCAAATGGCTGCAAAATAGGAGTTGGGTCATACGAGACACACAAATGTTGGGTTTTTCCACATATTTTCTTGTCAGCTTGTATTAAAAGAGGCATATATTGGGTCCATTGCTCTTTTATCTATTTTAATGGCGAATCCTGGTGGAATCTCTCGAGTCCTCATGAGAAGATAGGTGCGCATTATTTCCAACCCTGTACGCCAACCACTTAATTTGGCATGGTAAGACCCTGCAGAGCTCTGACAAAACACTATATCTATATAATTACTTATCTTTAATCCAGAACTGCCTACGTAAATGTTTCTGCTACTTGCTCCTAAATGCCACTGAATCGTTTCTTTTATCAAATGGCTCTGTGGCCGAGCGGTCTAAGGCGGCAGACTCAAGTTCTGTTATCGTAAGATGCGCGTGTTCGAATCACGCCGGAGTCATTATTTTTTTGTTCCCGCTGGAGCCTGCACTCTGCGCGATGTAAGAAACACAAAAACGAAAAAGATAGATGTACATCAAACATCACACAAAACTGAGTGACTGCCAAAAACTCATTACCCCAGGAATTCACATCAATATCCGAGGTCTGGATAACCCGGAACTCTCGCAATTATTCATAGCAGTCGCACTTCGGCAGTTCTTGATCCTTGAGCCTCCAGCCAAGTTTTAGATCCTCATTCTTTCTTGCCCATCGCTCACTGAAATATTCCAAGTTCTGCATTCGACCAATCTGGACCATTTCAGAAAGAGAATGGCAACACGATCTCCCCCAGAAGATCAGCTCCACCAAGAGCCATTCGGCGTTGAAATGACAGGGCATTCATTCTTGCCGACGCCGTTTGACAATGGGCTCCATCTCTCTTCACAATCACAAATGCATTCACTGCTACCGCAGCACCGACTTCATAATCAGAGCCTGACCTCGTCAGTGCATCTTCAAGAGCACGGCATAGCGTCGCACGACCATAGAAATTACTCTAACGGTCTGGACCATGGTGTTGACGACGTGCCAAAGATTGCAGAGCACGACCACAGACACGACATCGCGAGGCAAGATTTACAACGACATCCAGTTCAACACCATATTCAACCGAATGTTGATTATAACGTGCAAAGGGGAATCAAGCACGATGTCCACCCTAGTTCTGCGGTCATCCCGGGCCTGAACGGATCTCAGCATGTACATGTTGCAGGTTTCAGTCCCTCGACACCGCAGATCCGCATGCTGCCAACTTATTTGAACTCCGCCAAGTATCCTCACCATATCCAGCCTCAGTTGGAGCATATTCATCCGCAACTACTGCCCCACACACTGTCTCAAATGTCTCCACTGGTGCACAACGAAGGTTTAGCTCCCGCTTCCAATGTTGCCCATGTACCTAATCGCGGTCAGACCCTAGTTCACGCAAGTGGGTCGTATATTCCATCGAATGCACTTCATGTGCCAGAAGAACCGTTTGCGATTGATCCGCTCGCCGGAATTCATGTCATGGGCCCAAACCACACCTCGCTTTCCCATATGGCGACATCGTTGCCTCAGGATTCCCATTCTCTACCTCCAGGGCTAGATCCGTCAACTTTTGGCGAGACTCCTGTGTTGAGAAACGGCCTGTTCGAATTGGTTGATGACAAGGCACGCAAAGTGGCACCACGGTCTAAAGACTTGTTCCGCGTTGGCCCACCATTTGGCATTACTAATATTCACAGGCCGTTGTTCTGTGCGTCAACTAACGAGCAGATCTTTCCGGAGTTGGAAAGCAGAATTGACCGTGGGTTTGAGTTGGGCGAGGCTGGCAACTGGATCGGGTATAAGCGGAATTACTTCACCATGGTGCTGACGTTCAACTTCCGCGGATGGAACTTGGATAGATTCACGGAGAATCAGTACGAAGTCTTGGATAAGAACGACCCTTCTCGTCGCCTTCCAGTGCGATACTTTGCCCTTAGTGTTTTGGCCAAGTGTTCCGATCCTGAGGTTTCCATTGGACTTGTTCAGCACACTCCAAAACGAGATAAAGGTCCACAGTACTCGCCGCCGGTTTATCCTGCTGTTCCAGGGAATCTTCCTGATCATCAGACTGTGAAAGCGTCTTGCAACAAGCGCAACCAAAAGAAAATTCAGACGTTGGGCCGGATCTTCAGCTTTGACAGGACAGACTACTACGACAAAAACGCGATGGACCCGGCCAAAGACAGGTCGGTGCTCAGCGGTTACCCGAGCGACGAAATTACTCGTGTCGCGAGATTTGAGCGGATTCAGTTCACGGCGTCTATCCGGGTCAAGCAAGCCAACCACAATATCCACAAGTATTTCACGTTGAACGTGGAACTTTTGGCGATTGTCGAGGACGCAGACCGCACGCTCCAGATCCCGGTGGCATCTTGTGGCAGTGCTCCTTTGCTCATTCGTGGTAGGTCGCCGTCCAACTACCCGAGAGAGAAAACGTCGGGCTACCGAGGCAAGCTGGCCTCATACGAATGAGTTGGAACATGATATGACATGGACCATTTGATCATGTTATTTTTGTTGACGACGTCATGGGGCGCATAGATTATGTTTAATTCAGACATTAAAGGGTCGATAAAACCAGTATTGGCTTGCGTACGCAACGCTTTAATGCTTGCCCGGTAGCCTCCTCCAGTAACTTCAGGCCGAAATCATCATCATTTGAAAGCCACCTGTACTGTTATAAGTGCCTTCAGCAGCCGAACTCTGTGCTGATTTTTTTGCAGTCAATTCTCCCCACAAATGGCCCACGGTTCGCACCCGGCTCTGCACCCGGAGCCAAATCTCTAGTGCCCCGGTCGCACTCTCGTGCCAATGGCAGTGGGGCGATTTGCACACCCTCGGAGTTCGCACAATCGCTCAAACCGGGGACAACAAGTTGAGAAAACCTCAAGAAAAATCGAGGGGAACGCACTCGTATTTATACCCGACTTGTGGTTTTTGCAGCACCTAACCGCCCGTCTATAAATACCGCAACACCTCTCTCGTTTTTTTCTCGCACTTGTTCGGGTATTTGCTCGCCCCTCCTCGGAGGTGAGTTTTTCCCGCCAACCCCATACTATTCTGCACAGTGCGCCCGCAGTGGCCGTTTTCTCACCTTCACCACTTCTTCTTCACATTGAAATTGCATGCCTAGAGAACGGCCTAACCCGACGCCGACGGCGCGATACTCTCTTGAGGATCCCGCAGACTACCAGGTCGATAAAAATGTCAAAGTGATCGATAAACATTCGGCAGAATACGTGCTCCGATCGGGGCTAGCGGGCGGCATCTCTGGCAGCGCTGCCAAAACACTCATTGCTCCGTTGGACAGAATCAAGATCTTGTTCCAGACGTCGAACCCGGAGTTTCTACAGTTCCGGGGCTCCTTCTTCGGGCTCTTCAAAGCGGGGCGCAAAATCGTTCTCAACGACGGCGTCATGGGCCTATTCCAGGGCCACCTGGTCACTCTTTTGCGGATCTTCCCATACGCCGCCATCAAGTTCGTTGCCTACGAGCAGATCCGCAGCATCGTCATCCCTAACGACTCTTACGAAACTGCGCCGCGGCGCTTTATGGCCGGTTCACTTTCTGGATTGGCCAGTGTGTTCTTCACCTACCCTCTAGACTTGGTGCGGGTTAGATTGGCGTTTGAAACGAAAACGTTGATACACCACCCTCCGCACCACCAGCACGAATACTTTGTCACTCACCACCGAGGACGACTCTGGCTGATTATCCAGCAGGTCTACAAAGAGCACCCTCCGCACCGTGATACTGATCCGGGATGGCTCAAGTACATGCGACAACGAGTTCCAAAGTGGCTTGTTCCTCTTTCGAACTTCTACCGTGGGTTCGGTCCTACGATTCTTGGCATGATTCCGTATGCGGGTGTGTCGTTCTACACCCACGACATGATTCACGATGTTTTCCGCAGTCGGCTCTTGAGCCCGTACTTGGTGTCGCAGCCGTCGACATACTCGAGCGGAACGAAGGTGGTGAGCAAAAACAAAAACAATAACGAAAATGTGAGCTCGCGGGATACTCGCCCACCGTTGGTGGCGCCAGCACAGCTTGTGGCTGGTGGACTCGCAGGCATGTGCTCGCAAACGGCAGCGTACCCATTTGAGGTGATCCGACGGAGGATGCAAGTGGGTGGCGCGGTGGACTCGGGCAAGTTCTTGTCGTTCAAGACCACGGCAAAGTTGATCTTTGCCGAGAGCGGAGTCAAGGGCTTTTTTGTCGGGTTGACGATCGGATATATCAAGGTGGTGCCGATGGTGGCGTGCTCGTTCTACGTGTACGAGCGCAGCAAAACGTTTCTCGGCATTTAGAGCAGGGAGCTCTGGTCTATTTATTTACAACTAAAAGCATTACGTACCTCAGAAGAACCAAAACCACTTGTTCTTTTTGTTTGGGCGGGTGCCGAACTTGGCGCTCGACGCAGAGGCGATGTTATCCTTGGCGATGGCGGCGGTGGTGGCCAACTTGTCGCTGCCGATCTTGAAGCCCCAGCCTCTCAAGGTCTTGACGATCGACGGAGTCAACGCCGCAGTCAATGGCACCCTGACGAAGATGAACACGGACTTGTGGATGCCGTAGGCAATGGCGAGCTCGGTCCACGAGAACCACGAGAACATCGACGACGAGTCTTGTGCAGAAGCATTCTCGTTGTGTTCCTCCTCGATGCGGTTGATCTCTTGCATTCTGGCCAACTCCTCATCGGACTTGCCGTACCCAAAGAACTGCTTTGCCTTGTTCTCGTACTCCTCGATCTTTTCCTTGCCGGCCATGTGAACCAATGCGTAGCACACGGGCAAGTCCAACGCACTCAAGAACAAGTACACGCCGAGGGCCGAGTACCCATACTCTTTCATCAACGCTCTAAGGCCCTTGGGTTGGTGGTTGGCACTGGAGGACTGAAACCTGACCAGGGAGGTGCGGAGGTTGCGAGGTCTTAGAAGTGCCACTGGCCGCATTGGGAACGCCAAACGGGCAGCAACTCTGAACATTGTGGTGGAGACGCTAAAGTAGGTGGAGGAATGGTTTGTGCGATTTGCAGGACGGGTTTGGTGCGACAGGAACGAGGTGAGTGAGAAGTGAGAAGAGAATTGCCGAACGGAATTGAACGGAAGCGAAAATAGAATTGCACCGCAGAATTGCAAAACAAAACTGCAAAACAGAATTGCAGGAATTTGGGGCGATAGCAAACGGAGGGAGAAACGGCGGTGGCGGTTTGGCCAATGGTCCTCTTCTCTTCTGGTCACGTGCCAGAGGCAAACGGCCGTAGCCGGAGTTAACGGATGACAAAAAAACCTCCAGGGCTGTTGGTCGGTGGAGAAATCACGATCAGATAGCTTCAGAGACAGTCAGATCCAGTGCCGGAGACATTTTGAGCCAGAGCGAGCCAAAAAGCCAGCATTTACCTGAGAATGCTGGGTAGGTGGCACCTCAGAACCGCAAAGTAGTGCAATGGGCGGACGGAGAACCGAAAGTTGAAAATGTTGCCGGAGACCCGATCGGGGCGAGCGAAATGTAAAATTTGGTCGCTTGTGTTTTTCCGTCCGAGGTGGATCTGATTTTTACGGCCCGATGGAGTATGCACCCAAGTGCGGCATTTGTCCAAATAGCTGCGAAAATACTTGAGTATGGAGGTAGAGCCAGGTAGAATGAGAACAGAGAATTCTACGGATACTCAACATTCTCATTTCTCTACCAAGTACTCTTTATAAAACTGCATCTACTCTGGGAATTCTACGGATACTCAACTTCATCCTTTCCCTACCAAGTTCTCCTTATGAATCAGATTTCTTCTCTTCATTCTCTCCACTACACTTTCCATATCTGAAGGGTACAACCAGCAAATAAGAAGAACAGAGAATTACACGGATACTCAACTTCCTCATTTCCCCACCAAGTACTCTTTATCAAATTTCTTCTACACCTTCTCCTTCCCTATCTGAAGTACAACCAGCAAATCAAAAGAACAGAGAACTCTACTCTTCTTTATCTATCAATTTCCCCTATGCTTCGTCTACTCCTTCTCCTTCCCTCGTCTATTCCTTCCCCTCCCTATCTGAAGGTCGAGTAGTAGCGCTCCTGGGAAAACCGCATGGCCACTCGCTTCATCACCTCCTCGCCATAAACACCACCTAACGGCTCGCCGCCCATCAAAACCCGCTCCTCGTGTTTTTTCTGCTCGTCCTTGGTCATCAACACAATGTTCTGGAAACTGAGCTCCTCCGCCGGGTCCCACCTCGAAAGCGTCAACCGAGTCGAGTAGTTCGAAACCACCGACTTCCCCCGGAACACCTCCTCGACAATGTACGGGATGTCCTTCAAACTCACCGGAACACGCTGCTCGAGGTGGCCGATGCGTGCCTCCTGGCCCGCCAAACTCTGCAAAATGCCGTCGTACACCTTGATGCGGTTTTTACCCTCCACATACTCGGTCGGGTATCCGGCCACCGTGGTGAGGATGTGGGTGGCCAACGCCAACCCGAACATGCCGGGCATGGTGCCCAAAACAGGCAAGATGCGCACGCGGAAGCTCTTGAGTGCGGCCAACTGGTCGACGTCGCCCTTGTCGATTTCGGCCTGGTCGAGAGGTAGAAGTTTGGCTTTTCTTGGGTCGGGCTTTTCGGCGCTGAACACCACGGGGATGCTCTCGATAACGCCACGCTTGGTCAAACGGACGCGAACTGCCCGGGCAAGTGGATCTTCCTCGGTTTTCGAGATGTCGGCGATGTTGATTCGCGTGGGGTCTGATTTGCACGCTGCGCCGCCAGACAGCACCACCTTGACGTTTTTGTGGTGGCAGAACGCCAAGAGATCGACCTTGGTGTCGATGTTGTCGATGCAGTCGACTACGAGCGTCGGGTCGAAGTCGCCGCCGAAGATCAACTCGGGTCCACTCTGCAAGTTCCACAACTGGTTTTTCACGTCGATGTCGACCCACGGCGCGATCTGGAGCAAGTGGTTGCGCAAGCACTCCACCTTCGGCGTCCCCACGTCCAGAAGATTGGCCACCGCGTGTCTGTTGAGCGAGCTGAGCGAAACCTGGTCGAAGTCGATGATTCGGATCTTGCCCACTCCAGAACGCACCAACATCGTCACCACCCACGACCCAACACCGCCAGCACCCACCACGACCACGCGCTGGTTCCGGACTTTGTCCATGCCTTCCTCCGTGAGGAATGCATAGTTTCTCGTGAGCTGCTCGCGGATGAGTTCTTCGGAGTAGTTTTTGTTTGTCTCGGTGACTTTTTTCACGGGCACGGCGGGAGTTGCGGCCGGGTAAAAGGCGTGGTACAATTCCACAGCTGCTGCCGTCACGACTGCGGTTGCTGCTACCGCTGCAGCCAACTTGGGCGCAGAAGACATGGTGTTCGTTGAGCTGAATGTCGATTGAGGTGTAGGCGTATGTACATGTCATCGCGGCATATATGCAGGAGAATGGTGGGGCAGAGGATGGCTGGAAGCAGAAGTTGGTGAATGGAGATTTTGGTCAGTTGGGGGATTTGCCGTGAGGTTGACATGTGAGAAAGGCCGAGGAACAGTGAAGAGGTGTGAGAAAGAACGGGAAACAGTGAAGAGTGTGAGGTGGAGGTGAGCACAAGAGCTGTAGTGGAGGTGAGCACAAGAGCTGTAGTGGTGGTGAGCACAAGAGCTGTAGTGGTGGTGAGCACAAGAGCTGTAGTGGTGAATCACCTCAAACAGAGAGCCTTCCTTTTGCTTTTGTTGCCAGTTCCAGGGGCTCAAGTTACGCTTGCTCGGTGTTGGGCCAGTGGTAACCGGCATTAGACTCGAACTGAAGCAACCAAACTTACCATATCTCGAGCCACAACATCTCCTCACGTTTCCATACCTCCTCACGTTTCCATATCTCCTCACGTTTCCATAACTCCTCACTTTTCAATACCTCCTCGCGTTTCCATAACTCCCCACCTTACCGTATCTTCTCGCCCACGACCCAACTCTTCTCTTCATTCCTCTTCTCCACCTAGAGCGGCTTGAGGCAGTACATCCGCACAGGGTACAACTCCTTCGGCATGCCCTTCTGGATGTCGCTCGCAATCAACTTGTACCCGGCCAACTCAAACAACTGGCGGAACTTGGCGTCCGTGCGCGTCACACTCAGGTCGGTCGGGTCAAACACATCCTCGACCGGAGCGATGTTCTCCTTCACCACAAGCGTGCCGTTGGCCATCAACGCCTCCTTGCAATGTGCCCAGAGCTTGACCAACTCGTCATCGGGGAGTTGGCCCACACACCACTGGCACCACACTAACCAGTACTTCCCCACCTTGGCCGGGTCACACCGCCACTCTTGCATGCCGATCGGGTAGATATCGCCGAGCTTACCCTTCTGCGCCACGCCGGCAAGCTCCTTTTCCATTTGCGCCACAAATGGCACGACGGGCTCGAGCAAATCACACTTGTCGCTGACTTTCCACAATAGGTCCCTGGTGATGCGGCCGATGCCGGCGCCCATGTCGATGGTGAGCTTCTGTGCGCCTGCAGGGACTTCCATGCGTGTTTGGAGCTTGCGCAAGAACGTTCCGGACCCCACGATGTCTGCTTTTGGCACAGGGGTCTGTTCTCCAAAACCGCCGAGCACGCCGTTCACGGAGGCCGGGACCGCCAGCCAATAGGAGATCGCGTCATTGTAATTAATAAGCGCGTTTGGATCCTGGCCCTCGTAGGCGTCGAAGTCGTCGTCGATGTTTTTCGCTGGCATTTGCAGTTCAGGGTTGATAGACGCTGTAGCCTGGCGATGAGTAGGTACACACCCGTACCTCCGAGATTACCAGGCTGCCAGCGGAATCGGGAGGGTTGGAGAGGATGCTTTCAATTGGGGTCCTTGGCTGTTGCTGTTTTCATACCTTTTTTTGATTTTCGATATGTTGCCATTTTTTTTTTTTTCGTTCGTTTCCTTCTTTTGTTTTCCTTTCGGTGTCTCACTTTCTGCCCACCGTGAGACGCGAACTGTTTATCTACACGCCGCTAACAGACTCCATTGCTAACTTCCTTACTCCACTTGGTTACCCACTTGGTTACTGCAACTGGATTTCCTCACTTTTTGGTACTCCAACCACATTTCTTACTTACGTGGTTACTCCAACTGGAATTCCTTACTTCCCTTGGTCACTTCAACTGGCACTCCTCACTTGGTTACTCCAACTTAGTTTCCTCCATTGTCTACTCCAACTTTCCTCTATTGGCTACTCCAACTTTCATGGGCTACTACGACATCGACGACGTTCTTGCAGACGGCGAGAAGGTTCCTGTCAAATTCTCCACCACAGTGCCCGGGCTCGGGTTTCTCGAAGGAAACCCAGGCAAACCGATCGAACAGGGCACAAAGGTGGATCTCCCGATGTGGCTAGCAGACGTTTTGGGCCAAACGGGGATGGAGGGCACCGACACCACCATCGTGGAGTTTCAAGACCCGGAGTTCATCTCGCAGAAGGTGTTGAACGCCATCAAGGCAGACCCGCTCTCGGTGGACTTGCACAGCATCATGAGCAACTACTACCGCCTCACGGAAAAGTGGGCAGGCATGTTTGTGGACGTGCCGCTTGTGGAGGTGGTGATGACGATGTTGAAAGAGCGGGCGTTGGAGATCGACAACTACGCCAGCAACACCAACAAGCACGTCAACCTGGCGTTCTTATACTCGCTCGACGAGTTCGAAAAGCAGCTATATAGAGACACCTACGAGAGCAAGAAGCAGGTGCGCGAGTGGAGCAACGGGGTATAGAATAGAAGGTCGGATAGAGAAGCTGTAGAATCTGTAATTGTCTTAGGTTTTGCATTCTAAGTCTGGTTTGCGTTCTAAGTCTGGTTTGCGTTCTTAGTCTGGTTTGCGTTCTAAGTCTGGTTTGCGTTCTTAGTCTGGTTTGCATTCTAAGTCTGGTTTGCATTATAAGTCTGGTTTGCGATCTAAGTCTGGTTTGCATTCTAAGTCTGGTTTGCATTCTAAGTCTGGTTTGCGATCTAAGTCTGGTTTGCATTCTAAGTCTGGTTTGCATTCTAAGTCTGGTTTGCATTCTAAGTCTGGGTTGCGTTCTAAGTCTGGGTTGTGTCTTGATATTACTGTATATGGTACAACTAAAAGAGATCGTCGTCGTCGGAGCTATCCTGAACAATCTCCTCGGACTTGAACACCTTCTTCTTCTTGTTCCCGTTGGCCGTGGGCTCGGCGGGTTCGTTGCTCTCATCATCCTCGTCGTCCGCAATGGCTTTCCGCTTTCTTCTGTTGACAGGCTTCTTCTTCTCCTTTGGTGCTTCGGGCTCACTGTCCGAGCCAGACTTGGCGTCCGCTTCCTCCTCAGGCAACTCAGGAGCGGGCTCTTCGTCGTCGTCGCTGTCGTTGATGAAGTCCTTCTTCTTTTTCTTTCCGCCCTTCTTCGCGCCGCCTTTCTTGCCCTTTTTCTTCTCCTTCTCGTTACTCTCGGCATCGAACGCCTTGTCGTCATCCGATTCGTCAGGAGCGATATTGGCACGCGCTTCTTCAGCCCATTGCTGTGCTTGTTCTTGCAAAACGGCTCTCTCCTTGGCCAACGCCTCTTCCTTGGCCTTCTTTTCAGCCAATATAGCCTCACGCTCCTGTTGCTTCTTGGCCTCTTCCTCATCTCTTAATTTCTTCGCCTCTTCAAGCTTGTTATTCAAGTTGGAGATGTTCTCCTTTGTTTCCTGCAAACACGCCGTCAATCTGTTGAGCAACGTGGTTGTACCCAAATTGGCTCTTGACTTCAACTCGGATTTAGGATATGGAGGATGCTTTTCGTCATCCGAGGCCAACGCATTCAATTGCTTGATTGCCTCGTTCAAGTTGATAATTGCCTCGTTGATATCGTCCACGCTTCTTTGCTCAACAGGCAACTTCGTCACAAAGTCGGCAATTTGGAATTGAATGAAGGCAACATTGAACACCAAAGAGCTTCTGTTGCCTGAAGACTTGCTCAATGCTTCCTCAGAGTACTCGAGCGCCTTCTTGAGGTATAACAAGTTTTTCTCGGCAATTCCTCTCAAGTACCACGAACGACCCAAAAAGGAAAGAATCTTAGAGTCGTTGCCATCCGTGAATCTCACAAGCGCAATCTCGTAGTTCTCAATAGCTTTGGAAAACTGCTTCAACTCAACCAACACATGACCCAAGTTCAAGTAGACAGAGATATCGTTCAACGAGTCCCTGATTTTTCTCAAAACGTCCAACCCCTTCATGAACTCCTTGTTCTCGATGTAGACGATGGCCAATCCTTGAGCAGCAAAGACGTTCTTAGAGTCGACAGATAACACCTTGGTGAACAACTCGATGGCTCTGACGAAGTACTTCAGACGCTTCTCCTCTTCCTTCGAACCCTTCAATTCCTTAGCCATAACACAGTAGATGTTGGCCAAGGAGATCAACGCGTAGCAGTCATGAGAGTCGAAGTCCACCAACGTTTCTTTCTGGTGGGTCGAATCTGCATCAGGCTTCAAGCCGATCTTCTTGCCAAAAGTTTTGATGAACCAGCCGTAGAAAGATCTGATTTCCAAGTCAGAGGCGTTCTGCACCAAGAGCTCCTTGATTTCCTTTTCAATCTCCTCCTTTGGTGTCACATTTGTAGAAACTGCGTCCAAGAACAAGAGTCGGAGTTTGGCAGAGAAGTAATGCGGACACTCCTTCAACAAAGTTTCGTAGGTCTCAATGGCCTTAACCTGGTTGGTGTTCTCTGTTGTTCTTGCCAAGTTGTATGTGATAGATACTCGCAAGTCGTTGGCCAACTCAGTATTGTCGACCTTGTCCAAGTTTTTGAGTGCAGTGGAGAAGTTTTCAAGAGCGACCTCCTCGTTGCTCTTGTTGAAGTTGAATACACCAATATTGTTGTAAACTTCCAAAGGAACGTCCTGGCCAATCTGTTCTCGCGACTCAATGGCTTTATGCAAGTATACCAACGACTGTGACACGTCCTTTGCCTCGTAAAGCTTGCTCAAAGTCAAGTACGCGTTAAGAGCCACAGGCTCCTTATTTAGGAAAGCGTCTGCCTCCTTTCTGTTGGCCACCGCCAATCCACGGTTGTTGGACAATCTGACGTACCTCTCCAACATGAGCACTGCTTGTTCCTGTTTGGTTTTAGAAGTTTGCTGTGAGTAGAGGAGCCCCAAGATGTAGTTCACCTCCAAGCACTTTGGGTTAGTCTTCAAGATCGACTCGAAAGTGATGGTGGCCTCCTCAACAGACCCTCTTCCAAGCTGCGACAGACCCAAGCCAAGTTTGGCAAGAACGCTGTTTTCGTTCAATCTGATCGCCTCATGGAAGTATTTCTGCGCTTGGGTGAAATCGCTCTTGGCATAAGCGACCCTACCGAGCCAGTACGAAGCCTGTGCGAGCACCTTCGATGCGTAATTGGAGAGCTTGTTGGACTTCGCCACAGAGATGGAGCTCGTGATCGACAGCACCACCTTGCCGACGATTTTCTCGACCAAGTCGTAGTTGCCCCGCGAATAATAGTACGACACAAGCGACAAGAGCACCACGGAGTCGTTGGGCGAGTCTGCTTGGAGCTTCGTCAAGTCAAGCAACGATTTCTTATAGTTTTCGACGAATTGGTCGTCCGAGAGCGAGTTGGTGAACACGTTGTCGAAAGACGCCAAGTTCAACAACAACTTGGCCTTGAAGTTTTCTGGGTCAAGCTCCACCGCACGCAGCCACGCATTCAACGCCATCTCGCGGTCCTTCAAGAACCAGAAGCAGATTCCAATCCCGAGTCTGGGGTCGGGCTTCAATGCGGGATTCAACACCAACACTTGCTGGTACAACTTCAAGGCGTTGGCGTAGTTCTGCGTCTTGTTCAACGTCACCTGAGCCTTCCCCAACAACGCAAGGCAGTTGGAGGAGTCCAATTTCAAGAGCTTGTCGAAACCCTGGAGCGCCTGTTCGGTGTGGTCCTTGTACAAGGCCAAAACCGCCTGGCCAAGCAAGTAGTTGACGCTGGCGTGATCTTCAAGCAATTCAAACTCGGCTGTGGCGTTCTCCAAGTTCGCCTCCTTGTCAACACCCTCGGCGGCTAGTTTCAAGTAAACCCACCCCAACGCAGAATGGAGGGATGATTTCTCGGCCGGGCCGAACTGCGCCACGTCCAAACCTTGCTTCGCGATGGTCAACGCATCCGCCTGCTTGCCAGCCAGCGAGTACGCCTGGGCCACCAGCACCCAGTACTTGACTCCACAATTTTCAGCTTGGAGAAACAGAATAAGCTCATTGGGGTCTTCTGGGAGCTCGTCGATCGAGACGATGTCGCCGGACCCAATGACAATATCGAGGGTCTTGAGCGATTCTGCCGAGGCGCCGCCCAAGTAGTACGACACGTCGGTGGGCTCATCCATGGTGGTTTATTTTTGTTGAAAGTCGACGGTTGTGAGTTGAGGTGGCCGGCGGAAACACCCGTACACCAGAACTGGTGTGGGCGGGTGTGTCCAGGTGGGTGTGGCCCCGGCGAGGTATCTGATATGTGAGTTGAGAAATGGTTTTTGGGGACGATATATATCACAGCCAATTTCTCCTTTTCCGTTTTTCGAGTCGTCGTGGTGCCGTAGGTGGACGAGATGGAGAGGAGACGTATGTGCAGGACGAAACTCAAGTTATGGCGGTCAACAGGGGCGAACAACGGCCAAATTGACGTGGCGGTCAGAATCCGATAATTTGCAAACTTCGTAGACCCGAGCTGCTTGCATTTCACCCACCTCCACGCATGGTGGTTGCATTCCCGATCGGATAAGACCCTGCACTGTCTGCAGGAACATCTAAAATTTTTACCACCACCAGTTGCTCACGGCAAGAAAAATTCCCAGACTTCTAACAGAACAGACCCACAACACAGAATGTCGGACTCCGGAGCAGCAGAGAAAAGCATTGAGATCTGGAAAATCAAGAAGTTGATCAAGTCCCTCGAGATGGCCAGGGGAAACGGCACTTCGATGATCTCGTTGATTATCCCGCCCAAGGGCCAGATTTCCTTGACACAAAAGATGTTAACTGAAGAGTACGGAACCGCGTCCAACATCAAATCGCGTGTCAACAGATTGTCGGTGTTGTCGGCCATCACGTCGACCCAGCAGAAGTTGAAGTTGTACACACATGTGCCCAAAAACGGGTTGGTGATCTACTGTGGAGACGTCATCACCGACGAAGGCAAGGAGAAGAAATTGAACATTGATTTCGAGCCGTTCAAGCCCATCAACACGTCGTTGTACTTGTGTGACAACAAGTTTCACGTGGAGGCGCTTTCCGAGTTGTTGCAAGACGACGACAGATTCGGATTCATCATCATGGACGGTAACGGAGCGCTTTTCGGTGCCGTTTCGGGAAACAACAGAGAGGTGTTGCACAAGTTCACCGTGGACTTGCCCAAGAAGCACGGCAGAGGTGGACAGTCCGCGCTTCGTTTCTCGCGGTTGAGAGAAGAGAAAAGACACAACTACGTGCGTAAGGTCGCCGAAACCGCTGTGCAGAACTTCGTTGATCAGGATAAGGTCAGCGTCAAGGGTTTGATTTTGGCCGGTTCCGCCGACTTCAAGAACGAGTTGTCCAAGTCCGACTTGTTCGACGGGCGTTTGCAGGCGAAGGTGTTGAAGATTGTCGATATTTCCTACGGAGGAGAGAACGGATTCAACCAGGCGATCGAGCTTTCCGCAGAGACGTTGGCCAACGTCAAGTTTGTCCAGGAGAAGAAGTTGTTGAACCAGTACTTCGACGAGATCTCTCAGGACACGGGCAAGTACTGTTACGGTATTGAGGACACATTGAAGGCATTGGACCTCGGAGCGTGTGAGACGGTCATTGTGTACGAAAACTTGAACACCGTGCGCTACACGTTGAAGGACAGCGAGGACAACCACGTTGTCGTCAACGTGAACCCGGAGTTGCCCGACAAGTCTTACATGTTGGACAAAAACACCGGCACCGAGATGGAAATCGTCAAGGAGGAGATGTTCTTGGAGTGGTTGGCGGAGAACTACAAGAGCTTCGGTGCTGCGCTTGAGTTCGTCACCGACAGATCGTCGGAAGGTGCGCAGTTCGTGCAAGGGTTCGGTGGAATCGGCGCCTTGTTGAGATACAAGGTGAACTTCGAGCAGTTGGCGGACGAGTCCGACGACGACGAGTATTACGACGACGATGACGATGACTTCATTTAGAGCTTGCGCTCCCTGTATTTTAGTGCGTTTAGAATGCATGCACCGGTCCCCCGTGCCTCACCGACCTAGCTATTTCTAGAAAACTTTTTCTGCTAGTAGATTACTTTCTCTTGGGCTGCACCAGCCTACTTCCGCTTGGGCTTCTTGACCCTCAACTCGTCCAACGCCTTCACCTGCTTACGGCCCAAAATCGTCTCGGAGGTGGCTCCAGACACGATCTGGTGCGCCAAATTCTCCAATCCGCTGGTGATGTAGGACCGGCGGTGGTTTTTCCGCAAAGGAACCGCAAGCAACTGGCGCAACTCGTACCGGAGCTGCTTCTGCTCGTTTTTCGTGAGCATGCTCTTCTCCTTGCGCTTGCGCTGCTTCTTGATGACGTCATCCTCGAACTCGTCAAGATCAGACAAGTTGTCGATACCCAAGTCGTCAGCGGCCTGGCGAAGCCACGAGGACTCCTTGCGTGTGGCGGTGCTCGAGATGCTCGAGTTGCCCAATTTGGACGCCAACGCCACGCGGTCTCTCAATTGCGCCACGATGTCGTGGTCGATCGGAAGCAACTTGACGTCTGCGTTCGAACTGAACTTTTTCGACTCGGCGCTGGTCGACATGAGCCGCCTGAGCTTCTTCAACGGCCCGGATGCTTCTTGTGGCGAGCAGAACATCACCGAAACACCCTCTTTTCCGGCACGGGCTGTTCTTCCCGACCGGTGGATGTAAATGTCTGCAGAACGAGGTAAGTGGTAGTGGGCGACGTGGTCGATGTTGGGGATGTCGAGACCACGTGCGGCGACATCAGAGGCGATGAGCACCAGCAGCTTGTTGTTGAGCGTGGACTCCTTGAACTTCTCCAACGCCCGCAACCGCTGTTTCTGGATCATCGACGAGTGGATGGAAAACGCCGGGATGCCCAAGTTCGACAAGAGCGGAACAAGCCGTTTGACGGAGTCCACCGAGTTGGCAAACACCAATGTGGACCCAGGGTACATGAGCACAAAGTAGTAGAGATACAAGTCTCGTTCAGTAGGTCCACATTCCACCAACGCCTCGGTGATTTGGCCCGAGACGATTTCCTTTGGGTTTGCGTCAACAAGCGCCGGTTTTGGGTCCTTGAACCGCAACTTTTTCAGCAAAAGCTCGAGGATCTCGTCGTTGCCGATGAGCGCCGTTTGGCGGTTTTTCGTTTTCTGGGTCTTGTCCAACTTGCCGAACAAGTCCCTGGAAAACGTGGCGGAAAACACGAGCGTCTGCCACCGCCACGACCCGGACTTGTCTCTGTTCTTGTCCAACACCTCCAAGATCTTCTCGAACTCCTCAAAATGGCCGTCTTGGAGTAACCGGTCGGCCTCGTCCAACACCAAGATATCCGTGAGCGCCATCCGCTGGGCGAGCGCGGAATCTTTCTCGATGAGGTCCAAAAACCGCCCAGGGGTCGCCACGATCACCCCTGGTCCGTACAGCAATAACCGCTCCTGTCTCTGGGTGGAAAGTCCGCCGGTGACGGAAACGATGCCGTTTTGCGCCAACGGCGAGTACTTCGCGAGGCTGTTCAAGTGGTCGGCCACCTGGTGGGCCAACTCACGCGTTGGGGCGAAAATGATGCCTGCGGGCGATGGCACCTTCTTGTTTTGCCGCGTGTTTCTGATTTCGTCGACCGTCGACATGTACTTCTCCAAAATCGGGATTCCGTACGCGAGGGTCTTACCGGAACCGGTGGTGGCCTTTCCAATGACGTCCTTGCCGGATTTGGCGAGCGGAATCGTCTTTTCCTGGATCGGCGTGGGTTTCTTGAACTGGGAAGCCTGGAGTCCGCTCAACGTGAACCCGTTCAAGTCCAACTCCTTCCACTGGGGCAAGTCGATGTCGTTTTCGTCCGGGAGCGGCTGGTCCAACGCCCGGAACGCGTTTTCCATGAGCTCCTCGAAGTTTTCGGCGTCCTCTGGCTGGTTTTTTTGCGCTGGGTGGCCGTTTTCCGGTTTGCCCGCGGTTTCCTTTGGTTCCTTGGCGGCTCCGGCCTTGTTTGCGGATTTTTTCTCCTTCTTGGCGGTCTGCTCGGTCTTGCTCACGGATTTCTTAGTTTTGCTTGCGGATTCGTGGTCCGGCTCGTCGTCGAAACCGGCAAAGTCGTCTTCGTCTTCGATTTCGCTTCCCGCTGCATCATCTTCACTTTCCTCGCCGTTTTCGCCCTCCAGATCGCTCTCTTTGGCAATGAACTCGGGTTTTCCGTTCAGCATCCGCACATCCACGCCCTCGAGCTCTTCAAGCCCGAAAAACCCCGAGTAGTCTCCCAAGTTGTCCGGAACTTCGACCGACTTCCATTGCAACTGGTCGGCCTTGATGATTTTGTTGACACGTGCGTTTTTCTGCTTCAAAGTGGGCGTCGTGCGCTTCTTACCGCCTTTTCCGCCTTTCCCGCCTTTTTTAGCGGTTTTCCCCGGTTTGGCGGCCATAGTTGGTTGAGATGAGATGACGTTTGGCTGAAAAAACGCGATGAGGTTGAGTGTGGAGAGTGTGCGCGGAATACACCGGCACAGAGAGGTAAACATGGGGTAAAATCGTGAGGTGAGAGTAAGCTAGAGGAAATGAGGAAGCTTGGAAGGCTTGGAGAATTTTTTTTTTCGTTTTCTTACTTCGTTTGGGGGTGTGGTGGTGGAGATATTGTTGTTACATAGTTAAGCAATGCGAACGCGCAAGGAACGAGCCACCGTTGAAAAGAGAAACAGAAAGAGAAGAAGATAGGACGGGAGGGCAATTGGAAACGCATTGAGTATTTGATAGCCCCAGTTGTTGCTGCTTTGGTGTGGTTCTTCACCAAGGTGACGTGGGAAAGCTATACACGTGATCCTCAATCATGTGACCATGGTGATGTTATCTCCACATACATGCCCGGAAATTTGCTGGTGATGCTCCGTTATCAGTTTGCAGCCGAGATCGTATCTCATATCGATCGCGGAAGTTCAGAGTGCTTAGGCAGCCGCAAAATGTGCCAATCGCACCTGAATTTCGTTATCGTATGCGGCCGCCGATTCGCAATCGAAGTTTCAGTGACTATTAGATATTATCGCACGGCAGAAGTCGAGAAATCCGCTGGGTTGGGCTCACCGCAGAAGGCCATATGAAAACCCACTACCACATTTTATTTCCGCCAGGGAAGCATCGAAATCTTAACAGTAGTGGTATTTTCGCTCTGAAGCGGATGAAGTTTTCACAGTAACAGATTGTTTCTTCTCGGTAGGGCCGAAATTTGTCGCGGATTTTCAATACTGGTAGTGTTCTCGAAGCGAATCCGGTTGTACATGCCGGTTAGCGGATATAATTTACTTTGCCTGATAGCGAGGATAGCAAACTGGGAGTTCATGGGTTTATGGTAGCCTCATCGCTCGCTCCCAACTTGCGGATTTTGGAAAAACCGCTACAAACCACACGAACGGTCGCCAGAGAGAAATCCGATCAGAAATGGCTTCAGGGAAGCCATATTCGGCAGTTTTTTCATTCCATATATTTCTCCTATTAATTTCGTCCCAGCACCGCCCTTCAGTGAAATTCCAACTCCAACCGAGTCAGCCAACTACAGGGACGCACATGTACGGATTTTTCTTGGCTCAGCGATAATCAATTGCAGCACCTGATAACTACACAATGATAATCGATTGCAGCACTTGATAACGTCACATACAGGCCGCTTCCCTAGTTAGAAGAGGTTGGCGTGATGGGATTCTCCAAAAGTTGGAGGGACACAAGAGCCTTGCACGTGACACAGCCGCTATGACCAAATCCTGCATACACCGTTGCAACCACCGCAACCACCGCCTCGTAGTGCCAAGAGCATTGACCGCGATCAGTGAATCGGACGACTCTGGACGGAATAAATCCAATGATCGGCATGTAGCGGATTTGAATCCCACGAACAAGGCAATTTTTGCGCGAACATTGGCTTGCAATTTGTTCGAACGTTCCTAATCGATGTGTCACGAATTTCCGCGTCCGCATTGTGTGCGAAGGAGGCGGACAGCGCCATTAGATAACAGAAAAGTTCTAGAGAATGTTGATCTGGATATGTAAAATGACCTAGTGAGTTGGTCTGATGAGTTGCTCCCTATACTTTTTCGTCTTTCCCAGCGCTGTAAATCCATTACTACGCCATACTCTACAAACAGGTCGAATTTCTCCCTCTGACAACCGATCAATCCTTGATGTGCGACGTGGGGAGGTTCCTGAAATGGAAAATCCGCTGTGTCGGCAACTTGTCCAACAATGCCGAACGTGCCCAGACTTGCAACAAGGAATCCGCCCCGCATCGCACTTGATAAGAAGATGCCAAAGGAGATAGCGAAAATGGACAGTGAAAGTAGAGGACCAAAGTATCGTTTTGATGCTCTAACTCGACAACTCTGCGATCTCTGAACGGTTCCATTACTGTCGATTTTTTCGTTTTCGCTCATCTTATTCCCCACTAGTTCCCCATCTCCCACTAAATTTCCGCAGATGACGCCTGCACAGAGACTCTGGGCTTGGCGATCAGTGCATGAGATAACCGCGCATGCAGGTCCACGAGATTGTTGCAAAAGGTATAAAATTTACCACTTTCTTGAATGCCTCCAGTCTCCACCATTTCTCGACCATTTCAGGCTCCATGTTGGACGATAAGAAGTTGCAGTCACTGGTTTCCGTCACTGTTGACGACATCGAGTCGAACAAAGCCACCTCGGTGGTGTCTCCTTCCGGAAAAGTCGTTACCATTACTGGCGATGTCGATGAGGCCATGCAATTTGCGCTTGACGGCGAAAAAGTCGAGCTTGACGCTGAAACTGACCGCAAGTTATTGCGCAAGATCGACTTCTACCTCCTTCCGCTCATTTGCATATTGTACGCTACCCAATTCATGGACAAATTGTCCAATTCCTACGCTGCTGTGTTGGGATTGAGAACCGACTTGAAAATGGTCGGCGATATGTACTCGTGGACCGGTTCTGCGTTCTACATCGGCTACTTGGCGTTTGAATTCCCTGCGGCAATGTCGCTCCAGAAATTCCCAGTGGTGACCACAGTTTCGATTTACATTTTGATCTGGGGAGTCATTCTCTGCTTGCATGCCGTGCCAGAATACGCCGGTTTTGTCGCTTTAAGAACGATTTTGGGTGCGTTTGAGAGCTCTATCACTCCGGCGTTTGTCATCATCACCTCGCAGTGGTACAAGAAAGAAGAGGTGTTTCTCAGAACGGCAATTTGGTTTTCTTTCAACGGAGTCGGCAACATGCTCGGATCCGGGGCGATCTCGTACAACTTGTACAAGAACCAGGCCAGTTACTCGATCGAGGCTTGGAAAATCATCTTCATTGTCACCGGATGCATCACGATTTTGTTGTCGATTGCGATTTTCTTGCACATTCCAAATAGACCGACCGAGGCGTGGTTTTTGACCGCCCACGAGAGGAAATTGGTCGTCGAGAGAATCAGGGGCAATCAGCAGGGGTTCGGTAACAAGCACTTCAAGAAGGCGCAGTTCATCGAGGCGTTGACCGACATCCACACGTGGATTTTCTTTGTCATTGCGCTTGCAACCGATATTCCCAACGGAGGCATCACCAACTTCGGGAGCATCTTGCTTAACGAGTCTTTGGGCTATTCCACGCTGAAAACGCTTTTGATGGGCATGATCGGTGGGTCTGTGCAGTTGGTGGGGTGCATTTCCTTTGCCTACTGCTACCGATTCTACCCTTCGAGATTATTGTGGGCCACGCTAGTCTCCTTCCTCTCGGTGGTGTTTCTCTGCATGTTGGCGTTTGCCTCCAACACGAAAGTGCAGTTTGCGGGCTACTCGATGTATTCGTTGTCGCCGTTGTTGTTCATTTGCGTGTTATCTTCAATTGCCCTGAATGTGGCTGGACACACGAAGAAAGTCACTGTGAACGCCATTTTTCTCATCGGCTACTGTGTCGGCAACTTGATCGGACCCCAAACGTTTATTTCGACGCAAGCTCCAGACTATGCCGGCGCCAAAGCGGCCATGGTTGGGTGTGCAGCGGTTGCTGCGGTTTGTATGGTGATTCTTTGGATTTCTTACGTTCGCGAGAACAGGAAAAGAGACAGAGTGGCGGGAGAGCAGGCCATGGAGTTCGAGAAGATCGAGAACCATGAGTTTGCCGACTTGACCGACAGAGAGAACCCGTTGTTCCGGTACACCATCTAGAGTGTATAGTGAGCGTGAGATTTGTGACTTTGAGAGTTTTTTAGGAGGTGAGGCGTAGCATGGGGGTGACACGAGCAGATAGAGGGGTCTAGAATTCTCTGGCAGGCACTTGGGCATTCTCTTAGGGGGACCTCCTGCCTCTTCTTTGGACTTCCTGCCTCTTCTTGGTGTAGAGATCTTAAGGCCCAATTGGGGCACGGGAGGTATGGATGCGAAGAAAAAACGGAAACAATTGCCGCCAGGGGGGCATCTACAGCCCTGCCAGCGTATTTTCGACCCACTCTCCCCTCAATGCCTGGTGGTTCGGCCCCGGTGCTGACGGCGGCATCACGTCCTGCATATACCCAACAACCTCCACACGGCCTCCAAAACCACCCGATGCATTTCTCCAACATCCCATGTATTCGCCGACCAGACGCTCCCAACAATGCTACGAGGCCCGAAAAGCATCACCGCGCGCAAAAAAGCACCAAAGTCCTTGAAGCCGCAGCAGGCCCGCATGCTCATCCGCAGAGTGCACATCTTGCAGAAGAACAAGGCCAGTCTCCTCCAGAAACTCCACAGGCACGATTCCAAAGTGACAGAGGACAGCTACGCGTCGATTCTAGGCGCTGAGTACCAGCACGAGTACGCGCAGTTCAAGCTCACCAAGAAAATGGAGCAGTTCAACATCGACGACTCAGTTTCGCCCGAAGCGATGACCAAAATGCTAGCACGCATCGACGCCGAACTACACCAGCGCGGCGGACTCGACGCATACCAGCGAGCACTGATCGTCGGCCAGAACGAGAAGCGCGGCGGCGACTCGCTGAAAAAGTTGGTGGAGTGGTTCAAAGAGTTGGGCCGGAAAAGCGAGTGTGCGTTGGAAATCGGGTGTCTCAGCGCCAACAACGCCATTCTGACCAGCAAGTTGTTTGGCCGCATCGACCGGCTCGACCTCCACTCGCAGAGCCCGCAGATCTTGGAGCAGGATTTCATGGACCGGCCGGTGCCCACTTCGAACGAACTCAAGTACCTGGTGGTTTCGTGTTCTCTAGTTTTGAACTTCGTGCCCACGCCGAACGAGCGGGGCCGCATGTTGCACCGCATCACCCAGTTTCTCCGGGGGCCCGACTCGGGGTGCTCGTCGCTTTTTCTCGTGCTCCCGCTCCCGTGCATCGCCAATTCCCGCTACTTTGACAAGTCGCTATTGTCGGAAATCATGCACAGCCTCGGGTTCGCCGAGGTCAGGTACTATGAGGCCAAAAAGATCGCCTACTGGCTCTATGACTGGAAGGGACCGGGTGCCATGACGGAAATGCCTCCGGTTCGCAAAAAAGAGCGGTGGGGCGGAGCGTCAAGAAACAACTTCTACGTCGACATGGCCAATGTGGGATGACAGGCCGGCAGATGTCGGCACACTATATCTATAGAAGTACCCCGGTGGCATGATGTGGCCTAATCAACTTAGTTCGCTGTCAGTCGGCCCGGGTGGTGGGCCCAGACGTATTCCAGCCATATGCGGCCGATATTTTCTCCAGTGTTTTATGGGGAAATCCGGTGGCACCCACATGGCTTAGGTGAATCGACACCGCGCATAACAATCGCGCACGGGTGGGTCGAAGCTATTGTGAGAACCGGTTGCGTGTTTGACGGGCCATCCGGACCACAATTTTGTTGTGCCATGTTGAAATGGGACAGGTTGCTGCAAAAAAAAACGGTCGGCCAAGTTGTTCCGGCTGAGTTGTTCCGGAATGCATCGCGTGGTGTGTTGCAGTATGCGCTGGAGAAGTTGCGGAGTTGCCATGGGGGAACGGCATGCGTCACGCCACTTAAGTACAGGCGGGTCCGGCATATGCGCCGATGTCGCACAACATCGGCTGGCGCTCCTGTCCGTAACGGTGGGTCTCACTATGGACACGAGGAATTGCCGCGCGCCATATGCCCGAAAAACCGCACGACTCGGAAAAACTTTGGCGGTCTAGAGTCGTCCCCAGACCCGAAATTCGGCGTCAAATTTTTCTACTTACATTTACGAATTTCAATTATGGTGCTGTATCCCCACTACTCCCATCATCGTACTCGACACACATCCCCATCTGCCCGCCGGAAAAACCAGGAGATCTCCTCCACTAACCCTGCAGAAAATCATGTCATCAAGGTCCGAATGCATATGGAGCTAAATCGGGTGGAGGGTATGGCATGATGGGCCGACTGATTTTATGCCGCGTTAGTGCTCAGAACAGAAATCGCCAGTCTATCCGGCATACAGACGCACATAGTGTGCTGGCCGTGGGGGAATCTTAACTGCGTTTGGGGTACTCCAGCAGAGTAGAATCAGTAATTCGGTATGTGTTAGCATATTCAGGCAGAGATCCCAGACGGGATCCACTGCCCAAGTTAACCCGGGCAAAAAATGAAAAACGTTACAGATCATGCGGGGGCGGAAATCTGATGGCGAGTGGGGAGACGAAAAAGTTTTTCCGGGGCGGTACGGAGAAACCTGGAGCGTCTGATGGGGCACGCTGCAGATAATAATGCATGATGCATCACGAAGTCCTGTATATAATATCCAGTTTTTCCGACGACTTTTGGTCTCTGCCATATTTGAAATTGATATAAATATGGCTGGTCGCCCCAGCTGTGGGCTTTTCTTCTCATCATTCACATCATCACATCATTCAATAATGTCCCAAGAAAATGTTTCTAGTGGGGCCGCCACACCAGTGAACGGTTCCATTCTTGAAAAAGAAAAAGAAGAAGTCCCCGAAATTGACGTGCCACAAAAAGGATTCAAAGACTACATTGCCATCTCCATTTTTTGCTTGTTGGTTGCCTTCGGTGGTTTCGTGTTCGGTTTCGATACCGGTACCATTTCCGGTTTCGTCAACTTCTCCGACTTCAAGGAGAGATTTGGTCAGCGTAAAGCTGATGGTACCCCTTACTTGTCCAATGTCAGAACCGGTTTGATGGTTTCTATTTTCAACGTTGGTTGCGCTGTTGGTGGTATCTTCCTCAGTAAGATTGGTGACGTGTGGGGTAGAAGAATCGGCCTTATGTTCTCGATGGTGATTTACGTTGTTGGTATCATTATCCAGATCGCCTCCCAGCATGCTTGGTACCAGTACTTCATTGGCCGTATCATCACCGGTTTGGCCGTGGGTATGGTTTCCGTTATTTCGCCACTTTTCATTTCCGAGGTGTCTCCAAAGCAGATTAGAGGTACCTTGGTGTGCTGCTACCAGTTGTGTATTACCTTGGGTATCTTCTTGGGTTACTGTACCACTTACGGTACCAAGACTTACTCTGACTCCAGACAATGGAGAATTCCTCTTGGTTTGTGTTTTGCCTGGGCTCTTCTTTTGGTTGCTGGTATGATGAACATGCCTGAGTCTCCAAGATACTTGGTCGAGAAGCACAGAATTGAGGACGCCAAGAAGTCGATTGCCAGATCCAACAAGATCCCAGAGGAGGACCCATTCGTGTACTCCGAGGTTGAGCTTATCCAGGCCGGTATTGAGAGAGAAGCTTTGGCTGGTAAGGCCTCGTGGAAGGAGTTGATCACCGGAAAGCCAAAGATCTTCAGAAGAGTGATTATGGGTATCATGTTGCAGTCTTTGCAGCAGTTGACTGGTGACAACTACTTCTTCTACTACGGTACCACCATTTTCCAGGCCGTTGGTATGTCTGACTCCTTCGAGACCTCCATTGTGTTGGGTATTGTCAACTTTGCCTCCACCTTCGTTGGTATCTACCTTATTGAGAAGTTGGGTAGAAGAATGTGTCTTTTGGTTGGTTCCGCTGCCATGTTCGTGTGCTTCATCATTTACTCGCTTCTTGGTACTCAGCACTTGTACAAGCACGGCTACGAGAACACCCTGTCGAACACTTACAAGCCAACCGGTAACGCCATGATTTTCATCACCTGTCTTTACATTTTCTTCTTTGCCTCGACCTGGGCCGGTGGTGTCTACTGTGTCATTTCCGAGTCGTACCCATTGAGAATCCGTTCCAAGGCCATGTCCATTGCCACTGCTGCTAACTGGTTGTGGGGTTTCTTGATTTCCTTCTTCACTCCATTCATCACCAGTGCCATTCACTTCTACTACGGTTTTGTTTTCACTGGCTGTTTGCTCTTCTCCTTCTTCTACGTTTACTTCTGTGTTTACGAGACCAAGGGTCTTTCCTTGGAGGAGGTCGACGAGATGTACGCATCCGGTGTCTTGCCATTGAAGTCTTCTAAGTGGGTTCCTCCATCTCACGACCACATGGCCCACTCCACTGGTTTTGCCGCTGAAGAGAAGCCATCTGACAACCAAGTTTAAATTTTTGACGACCCTAATGTCACATATAGACAAATAATGAACTTTATCTGAATCAGCTGTAATATTAGTACCGGTACTAACAACGGAAAATGTCGCATGTCAACACCGAGGGAGTACCGGTTGGGCCGGAAGTTGAGGAAACACCCAAACACCAGGGTATAAACACCCGTACCTCCGATTGCATCCGTGCACCGGGCCCGCTTGGGGGCCACCCGCTTTGGGCCACCCGCTTTGAACATCGTTCAACGCGGAAAAACTCGGGCGGGTTTCTCACGTGCGTTCCGTTCACCCGCCGTGGCAGTTGCCCCTCCCTCGGCCATAACATCCATGTACACGAGTCAATTGTTTGCAGCAGTGTTTCAGGTTTTCGAAGCTGAAACCACGGCAATTGACGTGAAAACCCTAAAGCTAACCCAGTAAAATAGGCCCGCTGGTTGGCAGACCCTGGTGACTCGAGTCGCGCCGCTAGGTGGAGGAAAAATCGAGTCATCAATGTGCATATTGAGTCACCTCCAAAGTTACTCCACCTGAAAATTTTCCTCCGATCGGCTTTGCGCAGACACTATAAATACCGAGAAACCGCCATTCTCACCCCTCCACCCACTTTTTGCATCCTCCCACAATGCTTAGACGCGCCTCCGCTAGACCATTCTCAGTTGCCGCCAGATTGGCCAAATGGAACGAGATTCCTTTGGCTCCCCCAGACAAGATTCTCGGCATCTCCGAGGCGTACCAAAAAGACGCCAACTCGAAAAAAATCAACTTGGGTGTTGGCGCCTACAGAGACAACTCGGGCCAGCCCATTGTGTTCCCTTCGGTTAAGAAGGCCGAAACGGTGCTTTTGGAGGCCGAGACCAACAAGGAGTACACGGGCATCACCGGGTCCAAGAAGTTCCAGGACGCCGTCAAGCAGTTCATCTTCAACAACGCAGGCAAGGACGCCAATGGCGCCAAGTTGATCGCCGACAACAGAATTGTCACTGCCCAGACCATTTCGGGTACCGGGTCGTTGCGGGTGATTGCCGACTTTTTGAAGCGCTTCTACTCGAGCTCCAACATCATCGTGCCCAAGCCAACATGGGCTAACCACGTGGCGGTGTTCAATGACGCCGGGCTTGCCGCCGACTACTACGCGTACTACGACAAGGCCAACAACGCGTTGGACTTTGCCAACTTGAAGCAGTCGATTGCCGCCGCCGCAGACGAGTCGGTGATTTTGTTGCACGCGTGCTGCCACAACCCCACCGGTATGGACTTGACCCCTGAACAGTGGGAGGAGGTGTTGGAGCTCGTGCAGCAGAAGAAGCTCTTCCCCTTGATCGACATGGCGTACCAGGGCTTTGCTTCGGGGTCTCCTTACAAGGACATTGGCTTGATCAGAAGAATCAACGAGTTGGCGGTCGAGGGCAAGATCCCCACGTTTGCGTTGTGCCAGTCGTTTGCCAAGAACATGGGGTTGTACGGCGAGAGAACCGGGTCGATCTCGATCATCACCACGTCGGCCAGCGAGTCTGCTGCGGTGGAGTCGCAGTTGAAGAAGCTCATCAGACCAATGTACTCGTCGCCACCAATCCACGGGTCCAGAATCGTCGAGACCATCTTCTCCGACGAGAACTTGTTGAACGAGTGGTTGGCCGACTTGGACTCGGTGGTGGGCCGCTTGAACGTGGTCAGAGACAAGTTGTACGAGAAGTTGGACAAGTCCTCCTACAACTGGGACCACTTGTTGAAGCAGAGAGGCATGTTCATCTACACCGGGTTGAGTGCCGACCAGGTGATTGAGTTGAGAGAGAAGTACTCGGTGTACGCCACCGAGGACGGCCGTTTCTCCATCTCGGGTGTCAACGAAAACAACGTCGACTACTTGGCCGACGCCATCAACCAGGTGATCAAGAAGTAGATCACATAATGTCATATTCACGAATAACGCGAGCGGCGAGTAGGAGTAGAGAACTCGAAAGGAGAATTAGCACTACACTTGCTAACGCAAAACTCGAAAGGAGAGTAGAAATTAGTACTACACTGGTAGCTAACGCAAAACTCGAAAGGAGAGTAGAAATTAGCACTACACAGGTAGCTAACGCAAGACTCGAAAAGAGAGTAGAAATTAGCACTAGAATGGATGCAAACTCAAAACTACGGGGGTTTGGGCAAGTTTTGGCGAAAACACGATGCGGTTTGTAAATCCGAGCATAAACGAAAACAACGAGCGAAATTTCAGTTCCAAAACAACTAATTCGAAAAAAGTGAGCAGATTCGTCAAAACAGGTTGCATTCTCTTCTCACCTCTCTTCCTAAAGCAGTGGCTCTCGCTTACCCAACACCCACTTACCTGCAGGACAGAAGCTTTTCACCTTCTCGGCTCGACGACAACGTCACCCAGGCGGGTCAGAAACCCGATCACGTGACCGTGTTGTTGTTCATCTAATCCCTTGAAAGCGTTCCGACCAACAATCCGCTTCGGTCGTCCTTTGCCCGAAACGCCCCTGACAAGAATACCCTGGCGCCAAATAGGGATTGCATGATCTCCTGCATACACTGCCGTCACCTCCGATTTCCACTAATTCCACCCGTAAGCCCCACAATGGGCGTGTAGACGGAAAATTGAGCGTAAAACCTGATTCACCACCCGTAGAATGCCTTGCTTCTCGAGAATTGTCGTTAAGCATCTCTTCGCCGTGGGTGTGGGGGGACCACCCAATTTGGCGCCTCGGCATTGCATGCAGGACACACTCCAACATTTAACCCCATACATTGAAAAACCCCACCTTGCGGTTCCTGATTCCTACTACTTTCTTTCTGGCCAATGTCTCAATCCGTACCCACCAAACCGTTCCAAGACCAGAAACCGGGAACCTCCGGGCTTCGTAAGAAAGTCACGGTTTTCCAGCAGCCCCACTACACTGAAAACTTCATCCAGGCCATTTTAGCCGCCATTCCTGAAGGAAGCGAGGGGGCCACTTTGGTCATTGGCGGCGACGGCCGCTACTACAACGACCACGTGATCCAGTTGATTGCGGAGATTGCCGCTGCCAATGGCGTCAAGAAGTTGATTGTGGGCCAGAACGGCTTGCTCTCCACCCCAGCCACTTCTCACATCATTAGAATCAGAAAGGCCACCGGCGGCATCATTTTGACGGCGTCGCACAACCCGGGCGGCCCCAAGAACGACTTGGGCATCAAGTACAACTTGGCCAATGGCGGGCCAGCGCCAGAGAGCGTGACCAATAAGATCTTCGAGATCTCGAAAACTCTCACTGGGTACAAGCGGTACGACGTGGGCCAGGTCGACATTTCGAAGATTGGCTCGTTGAAGGCGGGCCCAATTGAGGTCGAGGTGATCGACCCAACCGCAGACTACGTCGACCTCATGAAGGAGATCTTTGACTTCCCCTTGATCAAGTCGTTCATCGAGAAGGCCAAGGCCCAGAACTTCTCGGTGCTTTTCGATGCGTTGAACGGTATCACCGGTCCTTATGGCTACAAAATCTTCGTGGAGGAGTTGGGGTTGCCCGAGTCCTCGATCCAAAACTACGTTCCAAAGCCTGATTTCGGTGGGTTGCACCCAGACCCAAACTTGACTTATGCGAGAACTTTGGTCGACAAGGTCGACGCGAACAACATTGCATTTGGTGCCGCCTCTGACGGTGACGGCGATAGAAACATGATCTATGGTGCTGGCGCATTTGTGTCTCCTGGAGATTCCGTTGCCATTATCGCAGAATACGCTGACTCTATTCCATACTTCAAGAAGCAAGGTGTCTACGGCTTAGCACGCTCTATGCCAACCTCGGGCGCATTGGACTTGGTGGCCAAGGACAAGAAACTCAACGTGTACGAGGTGCCCACCGGATGGAAGTTTTTCTGTTCATTGTTCGACGCTAAGAAGTTGTCCATCTGTGGCGAGGAGAGTTTCGGCACTGGATCCAACCACATCCGTGAGAAGGACGGATTGTGGGCCATTTGCGCCTGGTTGAACGTCTTGGCCGACTTCAACTTGCAGTTCCCACAAGAGACCACTTCTATCAAGAACGTCCAGCAGAAGTTCTGGGAGAAGTACGGCAGAACATTCTTCACCAGATACGACTACGAGGAGGTCAGCAGCGAAGGCGCCGGCGAGTTGATCGCATTGTTGGCTTCCATTGTCGAGAAGAACAAGGCAGGTGCAGAGTTGGCTCCTGGTTACGTGGTCAAAGAGGCCGCAAACTTCTCCTACACTGACTTGGACGGTTCCGTTTCGCCCAACCAAGGTTTGTTCATCAAGTTTGAGAACGGCTTGAGATTTGTCGTGAGATTGTCTGGTACTGGTTCGTTAGGAGCCACTGTCAGATTGTACTTGGAGAAACACTCGAGCGACGCCTCTACCTACAACTTGCCCGTTGACCAGTTTTTCGCCAACGACGTCAAGTTTATTTTGGAGTTGTTGAAGTTCAAGCATTTCTTGAACAAGGAGGAACCAGACGTGCGTACATAAGTCATAAGTCCCAATCTACATTGTGCACGGTAATAAATATATTGTACAATAAATGGTGGCGATCCCACAGTACCGGCCCACTATCAACTGCCCATATTCGCTTCGCCGATTACTCATGTCGTCATAAAAAAAAGATATCCCTTGCCTATTGCCTCAGTTTCCCATCTTGCTTCTCTTCGCTGCTCCTTCTTGGTAGTCGCCTTCTCTTTTCAACACTTTCAACGAGTTGTTGAACACCGACGAGTCCTGACCTTGTAAAGCCAAAACTTCGTCAAGACGTCTACGCATGGAGCTTTCACGCATCCGTGCAGCCTGCTCCAACGCCTCCAACTCCATGATCCTCGTGCGGTATAAATCGTTGACCAATTCCAACTCGGAAATACGGGTCTTCAACAACGTCGCCTCGTAAGTGCCATTGTTTTCGCCGTTATTTCCGTTGTTGTTGTCACGGTTCTTGTCGTTCCCACTGTTTTCGTTCGAAGTATTGCGTTCAGATCCAACGTTTTGAGCTGGGGTTGACGAACCGGTCTGAGGAGCAGAGCTTGGTGTGATCGAGTTTTGTCCGCCTTGTTCGTTGGCAGAATTCGTACCAGCACTCGAAGTTTGAGCACCAGATGATGCAACTGCCGCCTGTTCGAATGGAGGTTGCGGTTTCTGCTCGTGGTTGGCTGGAGGCACACCTCCGAAATTGCTCTGGAAATGTGGGAGCTGGCTACCTGGAGATTGGCTGGCCACGTGGTGGAGAGGAGGCAACGAAGGTTTCTGGTGTGTTGGAGTCTCCTGCTTCACGTGGTTGTCTGTGAAGTGGAATTGGGGGCCAAATGAAGGCGACGCAATGATCTTCAGCTGGTCAGCAGCGTCTGGTTTCGAGCCGAGCGCAGGCAACTTAGGAGGCTGCGAGACATTGTTAGAGGAGCTCAAGGCCAGTGATGGCGTACTGAGAGCCGGGTTCTCAGGCCTTGGTTTTGGTGCCGAGTTGCCCATGAGAGAAACTCCGTTTAGGGAAGCTGGAGGAGCACCTTTGAAGGTAGCCGAGGGACCCAACTCGTTGGACATGTTCTCCAAAGCGCCGGCCGCTTGAGCAGCAGCCAACTGGCCCTTTGGCGACGTGATTTGGTTGACTTGGTTGCCATTCGTCAGGTTGATCGATGAAGATGCAGATCTGGCGTTCAGCACCGACGACGTCGTCGAAAGCAACAAGGGAGACGTGATTCTCTGCAAACCAGGCGCAAACTGAGTTGGAGTAGACGATGGGTAGTGCAACAGCTGTACTTGGTGAGGCAACCCCGTGACAAAGTGGCCCATGTGCTGAGCGTAGGCACCACCGTTCATAGGGGCACGGGTTGGGTGCTGGAGTGGCGAGTGGACAGACTGGGGGCCCTGACCAACGCCGTTGATTACGCCGGTGTAACCCTGCTCGCCCAGAGGCGACAAAGTGGCCGGTTTCTTTTTAGCTGATTTGGGCAGTTTTCTGCCCGACATGGACACCTTCAGGTCCTTCAGCTTGAGCTCCGGGGTGTTTGGGCCCAGCAGCTTGGAGAAGTTGGGCTGCTTGATGCGGTTTCTCAGCTTGATGGTGTCTGTTTTCAAGCTGATGGGCCGGGGTCTGCCGTGCAATTTCAAAAACAACCCACAAGCATTACACAACACTTGGCCGGTCTCGTCTCGGCGCCAAAGCGGCGTGGTTTGCGTTTTGCAGTTCCGGCACACCGGCAGCAGGATGTTTGTCTTTGTGGTGGTGGTGCCATTGTTGATTTGGGTGGTTGTTTTGGCGTTTGGATGCACCGGGTTTGGATTCACCACTGAGGGCAACCTTTGGATCTCACTCATGATACTTCAGTAATCGAGGATAACACGCGAATCAGAATCGGCTGTTTTCAACCTGGAAATATTGACGCCGCTCAAAAGTTAACGAAAGGGGTGGGCGGTAATGGCGGGAGTTTGAGCGCAAATTTAACGAGCTAAACCGATAGCAGAGCTTGGAAACCAGGAATTTTTGGGAGGGGTCTGCAAAGCACACGGACACACTATTTCAAACAGGCCACACGAGTAGGAACCACGGGGAATGATCTGCTGAAAGGTGTATCGATAAAGAAAAATTTTTCACGTTTTTTTTTTCTGGCTTCATGACAATCAGATAAGCGCGGACCCTAGTGCGACATTGCCTAGGGGTCGGCCAGGCGCCAGGGGGGATATGGGGAGCAAGTATGCAGGTTTTTCAAAGCAATTACTCGACTCGAACGTCTACAATTATCTAAGTCATAAAAATTAGTTATTTTCAACGTTTGGCCGGTTTTCACTAAAGGTGTGCCTCTCAACGTGGGGCCACGGTAAACAGAGAAATGTCGTGGCCACGCAACGAAATGTCGTGCGGATAAGATAAACGGCAACGTTGCTGACATAAGCAAGATAAGGCGATCGATAAATGCCGTTTTGGCAACGATACCCTTGGTCCGCGCCCCGCTCAATTTGCGGAGGCGGGGTACACCACAAATACCGGTAGTACGAGGAGTATATTATTAGACGCTAATCACGCTCGCACGACGGCGTGGGTGGGCAAAGTGGGAGCTAGGGCTTGGGAATCACTGGTGTACGGGTGTGCACTCCAAGCTGTGTGCAGGAGAAATGCTCGTCGCACCCGAATCGGCCCACCGGTCTAGCGTGATTTCCCGGTCCGCACGTTCGTCATTTGCTCCACATACTCGCCAAGGTGGTCGGGGCCCTCGATTACGTAAGCGTCGGTTTGTTCTCTCGCGTCCTTCCGCATTTGGAAACGCACCCCAGTGTGCACCTGCAACTCGCCGCTGCGGAGTTTATACGGCGAGGTGCATTTTGCACCAAAAACGTAAAGTCCACGGCGGGCCGCTTTTGCTACTTCGGTGTAATCTCCCATTGCAAACGCTGGGTGTGTTGAAGCAATGACGTAATCGCACCCAGGTACGTTTGCCTCAGCGTGAGTGGCAATTGTGGGCGCAAAAATCGGGTACCCGAAACGGAAGTTGGACGCCAGGTCGCTGGCACCGCCGTCAATTTTGTTTTCGTCGAGAATCTCGTCAATGAGGAGCCGCATGAATGGCGATTTCACCACAAGCACAATCTGGTTGTGTGGGTAGCCCAATAACCGCAAGTATTGATAGAAGTGCACAATGTAGCGGGCCTCATGCACGTTAACGGTGCCGTTTTCGGGCAGAACAGGAATATGCTGTGCTGTGAACTTCAACCCGGGGTTGTAGGGCGATTTCGGGCCGGATTTGTCGGAATTCCCCGCCTTTTGCGTTTCACCACGTAGTCCCACTAGACTGGGCATATTTTGGTCTAGAACGATCGGAACACAGTGTGGCCACTTGGAAATGCCTGCAAATTGCGGTTTGGAAAACACCATGAGTCGTTGCAACGAGGATCTGTTGCGCAAAAGGGCGATCCATGTTTCCGGAGCACTGGTGAGTGTGACAATATTCTCGAAAGCGTTCTCAAAACTTTCAGAACTGTATAGGCTGGCCAAATCGTCTATGCTGACAAGCACGTAGGAAGCTTTTTTTGCGAGATATTTGAATACCAGCACATTGTTCAGCAATTCGACCTTGTCGAGCGGGAGAAGCTGCTGGAGCAACGCAAACGTCAGTTTCACACCAGCATAGTGATTTGCGACCGCTTCAAGCCTCGCCCGGAGGTTTTCTTGCCCTGAAAATTCGAATTTTCTGAACGGATACCGCTCAACAGAGTCATGGGTCTTTTGCAATTGGCCTAAGTATGCGTTCCACTTGGGCACGATGTGGGTTTCGTAGAGCATCAATGCGTTTTCGGCGCTGCAGTCAAACGCATACTCTTGCAAGTGCAAAGTGGCCGCGAGGTCAGAAACTCGCTCGAGGGCCGCTTTTCTTGAGGTTTCGATGTTGTACAAACTTTCTGGGTCGCCGAACTTGGCGCACTTTGACTTGACCAGTTGGGTTAGTGGGAACACAGAAACAGCAGCACGCGAGGGAAGAACAACCAAGCATTTTTCTTGGGACCTGCTGGCGGCCAATTCTTCGAGAAATCGGTTGACAATGGCCTCCTGGCCCGAATTCTTGTCTCCAAGGAAAACCAGGACGCTTTGGGAGGGCGAATGCACGCTGGTATCTTTTTCTCTCCCAGAAGTGCCAGTTTTCACTTCAACTGTCTTCTCTGGACTTTCAGGCTTCTTTTCATCTGTCTTTTCCGTATTTTCAGTTTTCTTCTCATCAGGTGTCTTCTCCGTATTTTCAGCTTTCTTGTCAGTTGTCTCTTCCTCTGCACTTTCATTATCCACCCAGCGCAACTTAGCAAACACCGGCGATTTCAGCTTGACACATTTTGCAGCGTCGCAAAACGCACCTAGACTCGCCACATCGACCAGATCAGGCAAAATCACCACCGCATTGAATTGTGTGTCCTCCACTTTTCGAGGTGCACGCACCCGAATTTGGCTGCCTCCAGAATCCGCCACCACCCGGGCCATTCTTGCACCCTGAATGCCAAATTTGCGGATGCGAGGCCGTTCGTCGCTGGTGATGGGCTTGCAGATCTCCAAAAGCACAACAGCACCTCCGGCACAGACAGAAGTGTCGATATTTCCCTTCAAAGTGAGAGTCTGCACTGGTCCCGAGATAGAGGCCGACTCGATGCGGCGGAAGTACTTGCTTTTGCCCTTAATGCCGTCGTCGTGATTTCCGTTGACGATAGTAAGCCGGTCTAGAGTGGTCACCAAATGCTGGTGGACCTGCTGCATGACGTTTTGCGCAAGTTTTGACTGCTCGCCCAAGATGACGGTATTCACATCTGCAGACGCAGTCAGCGGGAGAATTGGCCGGAAATACAACTGTGGGAGCCGTACGTCTTCGAGAACATCGAAAATGTCACCCTCGGTGAATTCGTCGGGCGTGGAAATCCAGGCAGGCGAAATCCGGGGTCCTAGCACCGTCTGCACGATCGTTTCTGCTAGCGACAACTTCGGCATTTCAGCATGAACAATGCCCAATTTGGTCGCCAAATTCGCTAGCTCCGCCAATTCTAGCTGTTCCAATGCGCCGAAAAGCTCAGAATGGGATACGTCCAACCTCGACATCGCCAACACGCAGAAGTCGAAGCGGGGCCCCAATTTTGCCTCTTTGAACGCCAACTGGGCGCCCACAAAGTCCGTTGGTGCATGCAAAACGATCGAAAGCAAATGCCCAAGTCTAGTAGTGAGTGCAGCTCCCATTTCCTCTGCCACATGCGTGAAATACAGCGGAACATGCGCCTGAGTAATTTTCTGCTTGTATTCGTCCAGTACCACGGCGCAGCACATGCAGAAGTGGAGAAAGCACTTGACGTCGTCATTGGAATTGAGCACATTGGCAACTCTCCCCACCTCGAAAACAGACCCCAACCACTTCTCGTAGAGCTTGCAATTTTGCAACGACGCAAGATTTATGCGAACAAGCCCGCCCAAAAAGAGAAATGCAGCACCTCGGAGCGCAACGTTGGCGTCGGAGGTGTTCATGGTGACCTGCAATACTCGCTCAAGTAAGTGTTGGAACTTTTGCGGGTCTGCGGCCATTAGGTCCCAAGTTTCGGTGGAATTGAGCTCGAGCTCATGGTGGGCGATGAGGAGCACCAACTGCAAGTGGTTGTTGGTGACATCGGCGTGGAAAAATCGCCATGCAACCTTCTGGAAGTACTGGCACTCGAGAAGATCATCGATGTCCAGCGATGACTTGATGTGCGGGAAAACGTCGACAACGAAATGCAGGGAGAATTTCTTGGGCGATTTAAGAACGATGTCTTTTAGTAGCGGTCGAAGCGGCAGTTCCATTTGGGTATTTGGCGGCAGATTGTGGAGGAAGAGTTGGAGTCGATGGCTGTTATGGAGAGTATGTGCAGGAGAAGATATGTTTCGAGATTTATCAAGAAATATTGCGGAGTGATCGGAGATGGACGGCACGAAGAAAAGCGTAGAGGGATCAATAGTGGAAGGAAAAGTCGATGGTGTCCTTGTGATACAGTTCGGTGATCGCTGATGGTGCAGAGTTTGCTCGCAAATACTTACACCTATGCATCCATACGTACGCACATCTATACGTACATAGAAACAAGGCTATAGAAGCAATTGGAGCGCGGATAATCCAAGAGCGGCTGACGCTTCTCTCAACTTATTTCTGAATGATCAAGTTGCCAGATGCTGCGATTAGTAGCGCAACTAGAGCCTTAAAAAGTGTATTGATCAGAAAATGCTTATCAAGCGGAAAGGAGCGTCTACGGGGAAAACGAGGTCGAGCGAATAAAAGTATGTTGAGAAATACGTAAAATATCTCGGAAATTCGAGGGCACCGCCCAGAACACACGCGCAAAATCCCGCTAAATTTAGTTGACATATGCTGAAAATACAGGCCACGCGGTGTCATTCGAGCATTACAACATTTTTTGGAATTAGCGATCTCTCAAAAAAATTATACGAGGATTATGGTGGAAAGTACATTGTCCCAGCCGTTCTAGTTGCGAAGCTTTATGGTTTCATAACACTACCGACCACGTTCGTGCAATATCCTTATCAGGACATTTATTGATGGTGAGCAAATTCACGTAGTCGAATAAAACAACCTTGTTTTCTGAAATGTAGAATTGCGAGAGGCGCAATAATACAAGCAATTAATTCGGACGGAAAGTAGCTGCAGCAATTTTTTTTTCCATGACAGCATACGCCGGCATATAAAGCTGTCAATGCAAAGAAAATAATTTGCAGCTATGGTAGATCAAAACTGCTTGATACCAAAACAACAAGAGAGCCGGGGAGAGTGTAAACTTAACCTAATAATGATATCATTTACAAGTCCAAGAGAGCGGGGAAAATGTTGAACTAGCCTAACAATGATATCATTTACATGTCCAACACACCGTAGCAAAATATTGGTGCTAATGGGTAAGCATTAAAAACCAAAAAAAAACGAAAAAAACACTCAAATGCGAAACACGTGGTCCTGCCAACACTCAAGAGATAGGGAATAGAATCGAACAAAGCCACTATAGAGACGGCAAAGTAATATTGAATTCCTAATTCCCACGCTAGCTAGGAATATTATAAAAGGGCCAGATGCCTCTATATCATGGCCCTCGGTAGGTTCTGCGAACGCCTTATTTTGAGAGCAGCTGACCAGAAGAGGACATAATGGCCAGCCAGAAGGAAACAGAATACAATGAAGAGATTGCCTCTATTCAAGATGAAGTTTTTCATTACGATGCAGAGGAGAGGAAGGGGAGACTAAGCAAAAGAAGGTTGGCCGATGTGCTAACGATTGTTTGTGCTGGCTTGGCGTTAATCTCTGACGGATACCAAAACAACGTCATGTCAATGGCTAACACGGTTTTGGCCAGGTTGTACCCAAAGGAGTATACCGACAACATGAAGACCATGGTCTCCAATGCCTCGTTGGTCGGAACAATTTTCGGCCAAGCGATAGTTGGAGTCTTATCTGACAGACTTAACAGGAAGCAGTCGATTGTCATTGCAACGATCTTCCTTGTATGCGGAACCATCTTGTGTGCTGCTTCACATGGGCTGACAGTGAATGGTATGCTCTGGATGCTCATCATCTTTAGAGGGGTGACAGGATTTGGTATCGGTGCTGAGTATCCGTCGTGCTCGGTGTCGGCTAACGAGGCAGCCAACGAGACCGTAAAGAGAAGAGGCGGAATGCTCTGTCTTGTTACCAACTTCCCGTTGGCTTTTGGCGGGCCCTTCGCTTTAATCATCTTTCTCATTGTTTATCAGATCACTGGAACATCTGAGGCTTTGTGGAGAACGATGTTTGCTATCGGTGCGTTCTGTCCATTGTCAGTGTTCTACTTCAGATACAAGATGGCAACTTCGGAGTTGTTCAAAAGGTCAGCCATCAGAAAAAACGTCCCTTATCTTTTGATGGTGAAGTTTTACTGGAAAAGACTTATTGGAACGTGTGGATGCTGGTTCTTGTATGATTTTGTGACTTACCCAAACAGTATTTTCTCAGGAACTATTATCTCGTCGGTGTTGAAAGGTGATCAAAAGAACAAATTAGAAAAAGTTGCAGAGTGGAACTTGTTATTGGGAACAATCGCCCTTCCTGGTGTTATTGTTGGTGCTTATCTTTGTGACAAGATTGGAAGACGTAATACCATGACCATTGGGTTCTCTGGCTATATTGTGTTTGGATTGATCATAGGATGTGCCTTTGACAAGATCAAAAGCATCACACCTTTGTTCATTATCTTCTACGGCTTGATGATGTCTATTGGTAACATGGGCCCTGGTAACATGACGATCTTGGTATCTTCAGAATCATATGCTACTCCCGTGAGAGGAACTTGTTTCGGAATTTCAGCGGCCATGGGAAAAGTTGGCGCGGTGATCGGCACCAAGGTTTTCACCCCGATTGAAACAAACCTTGGCGAGAAATGGACGTTCATCATCGCCGCCATATGTGGCTTAGTGGGCGTGCTCTGCTCGTTTTTCTTGATTCCGCAATTAAAAGACGACGATTTGTTGATGGAGGATATCCGGTTTAAGAACTTCTTGTGGGCGAACGGGTGGACAGGGACACTTGGATATGATGACGGCGACTCCGACTCATCCGAGTCAGATCTGGACAGGAATAAGCAGATCATGAGAGAGGATATCGTGTGTGTGTCTAAAGAGTAGAGAATGCTAATCTAATGTGAGTCTGAGAAAAGCCCGCTGAGAGCAGTGCTTTACTCTCTTTTACCGTATTCCAGGCACACTATTAGCTTTCCACAAGCTGTAGTAAACTTGTGATTAATATTGCTTCCTGAACCTCCCTTGGTTGTCGGGTGTCAACCACTCAAGCCAGGTATCGTAAGGCATTGAAAAGCTTGGCAGTAATAAAATGGGGCCATGCCAATTCACATTCATAGAACCGGAAATTAATAGCAGATGCGAGGCGGACCTTGATTGCTCCAATAGGAAGAGGATCCGTGGCCCGTGTGCCTATTCATTCTGGATCAGAGAAATCAGGAGGCTGCATACACTAAAACCCGCAGCAAAAGCCGAAACGGCACAAGATCGACACTGTACCGTGATTAGGAGCTGATACAACTTACAAGCGGACAATTGCTCGGAGAAGATCGGCCCTATGGTCGTTTTGCTCGATTTCTTCCCTTACCCTTTCCCGCACTATTGCTGGAAGTGGTGCCACCACAAATGACAAGCCTAAACAAGAATACCATGGCGCATGTTCAATAGGAATGCTAACGGTTTTTCAGTGCACGTTGGTGCGAAAGTGCGGTCCATGTAATTAATCAAGCGGGTTGCAGATGCAGCCTTGACATACGCGCGACCTGCATATATTATGTGTCAATGCGTCAGTTCCAATTTGGAGCCATGAACACCTCAAATTCAAAACCGCAAAAGGTATGAAACTGCTTATCTTGGTGATGAGAGGTATCAAGGACTCTAACATGAGCCACCGGTGATTTCTTGTTTTTTTTTCCCAGTCAAATTACTCCGCTCTTTCGCGCCGCACGTGGTGTCAACTAACCCAGTGCATACACGATAACGGAATCTGAGACGCATCCCGGAATCAGCGCAGTGCACCCGTGCTCGACCAATTTTGCAATTTCCAACCACCTGGTGGCATTGAAAAGATCGGCAATCCCACGAAAATGGCTTCCACTCCGCACAAAGAGCGCTGCTAGCAAGTCAACATGACCAGCCAGAAAGAGCCAGAATTGGCGACCAACGAGATAGAATTGTCGGAACAAGTCGAGGTAATCTCGACATTCAACGACGGCGCGTTCCACTACGACGCCGAAGAGAGAAAAGGCAGACTCACCAAGAGACGGTGGGCCGATGTGCTCACCATTGTGTGCTCTGGTTTCGGTATGATCTCGGACGGGTACCAGAACAGTGTGATGACCATGTTGAACACGGTTTTCGCCCGTTTGTACGCAAAAGAGTACACCACCAACATGAAGACCAACGTGTCGAACGCGTCGTTGGTGGGTACGATCTTCGGCCAGGTTATCATTGGCGTTTTGAACGACAGACTCAACAGAAAGCAGTCGATCGTGGTGGCCACCGTTTTTCTTGTGTGTGGCACCTTTTTGTGTGCTGCATCTCACGGCGTGACCGTCAACGGCATGTTCTGGATGCTTATCATCTTCCGAGGCGTTACCGGATTTGGAATCGGCGCCGAATATCCGTCTTGCTGTGTTTCTGCAAATGAAGCCGCAAATGAGACCGTGAAGAGAAGAGGCGGCATAATGGTGCTCGTGACCAACTTCCCGTTGGCGTTTGGTGGCCCTTTTGCGTTGATCATCTTCCTCATCGTGTACCAGATCACCGGGTTGTCCAACGCATTGTGGAGAACGATGTTTGCCATTGGTGCGTTCTGGCCGTTGTCGGTGTTCTATTTCAGGTACAAGATCGCCACCTCGGAGTTGTTCAAGAAGTCGGCGATCCGCCAGAACGTGCCGTACCTCTTGACGTTGAAGTTCTACTGGCGCAGACTCATCGGCACCTGTGGGTGCTGGTTTTTGTACGATTTCGTGACGTTCCCGAACGGGATCTTTTCGGGGACCATTATCTCGTCGGTTTTGCACGGCGCCGACAAGAAAAACTTGGAGAAAGTCGCAGAGTGGAACTTGTTACTCGGAACCATTGCTCTTCCCGGTGTTGCTGTTGGAGCGTATCTCTGTGACAGAATCGGAAGAAGAAACACCATGGCGCTCGGGTTTTCGGGCTACATTGTGTTTGGTTTGACCATTGGGTGCGCCTATAGCAAGATCAAGACCATCACACCTTTGTTCATCATTTTCTACGGGTTAATGATGTCGGTGGGTAATATGGGTCCTGGCGACATGTTGGGGTTAGTTTCGTCCGAATCTTTTGCCACACCAGTAAGAGGAACCTGCTACGGAATTTCGGCCGCCATTGGCAAAGTTGGTGCGGTTGTTGGAACCAAAGCGTTCACACCAATCGAGACCAATCTTGGCCAGAAGTGGACGTTCATCATTGCGGCGATCTGCGGATTGTTGGGCATTTTGGGGGCGTTGTTCTTCATTCCTCACTTGAAGGAGGACGACTTGATGATGGAGGACGTGAAGTTCAAGAACTACTTATTGGCGAACGGCTGGACTGGCACTTTTGGGTACGAAGAGGGAGAATCGAGCGTTTCGGAGCTGGAGAAGGAAGAGGAGATTGTCAAGGAAGAGATGGTGAGTGTGACGAAGAAGTAAAAGTTCTTGATTTGAGGAGAAGCATGTAGAGAAGGGCAAGAGTACGGCCAGAACAGTTCGTCTATCCATACGGTATCGCTATGTTCATTCTTTAGGTATCTATGCTCTTTCTGTAGGTATCTATGCTCTTTCTTTGGTATCATGATGCACTTAGGGAGGTATCTTTGCTCTTTGTTTAGGTATATATGCTCTTTCTTAGGTATCGTTATGCTTTTTCTTTAGGTATCTATGCTCTTTCTTTGGTATCTTGATGCTCTTTCTTTAGGTATCTATGCACTTTCTTATTTATATATGCTCTTTCTCTTTCGTGACCCCCCTCTTTCTTTCTCACTCCACCTCACACCAGTCTGGATACCCGGTCTCAAATGCAAATTCCAATTCCTCACCCTCATGAGCTAGCTTTCTCGCATGGAGATAAATGCCCCGGTCGGCTTTATCCAGAAATAGCTGCCGTCCACACTCGCCACACCTGTCACCACATTCTTCTCTTGAATTCACCCGCATGCGGGCCATTTCTGCGATTTCCGCCTGGATATCCTCCAGAATGAAAGACTTCACGTCCACCACGGACGGAAAGCTCTCGCCGCTGTCAGGATGCTCGAATTGCGGCCATTTCTCGAAGATTCTCGCATACAATTTCCTCTCGATGCCATTCTTTTTCCGGTTGACCTCGTTTTCCGGACAGTATAGCGGGTCGTTCGAAATCGGGAACCCCAAGTTGCGGAGATGCACGCGGATCTGGTGCATTTTGCCCGAAATAGGCTGGCACGCTACGATGGACTCGTCGGATTGCGGCAAGTAGCGGATTTTCTCGAATATTGTGCTCGAATCCCCGCTCACCAGTGAACCGTTGGGCACATTCACGTATCCTCCGCCCGACGAGTTCAAAGTGAACACAAGGCACGTGTACCGGCATTTTGTGTACGGGAAGTCGCCCTGGACCCTCGCCATGTACTCTTTGCTGGTCAGGTGGCCCTTTTCAGCAAGAATCTTCATGATGTGCGTGCTTGCACTCTGCGTCTTGCCAAACACCACAATTCCCAGAGTAGGCTTATCGAGACGGTGACAGGGCCAAACAGGGTGTCCCAAATAGTGTTTGACGATCTCAGAAAGCGTGTTGAGGCGGTATATTCCGCCCGGATGCGTGGCAACTCCACCTGGCTTGTTGACCACGACCAACTCGTCGTTCTCGTACAAAACGCCGATTCCGCTGCCGACAACTCGACTTTGTTGTTGTTCTCCGTTGAGTCTGCCGCCTCCGAGTTTCACTCCGAGTTTTTCCTTGCCTCCATCGAAATTCCGTGCCCACGCTACTGGAGGCTCGTGCATGTGCTGCGAGTTGTAGATTATGTCGTGCGGCTGAAGCCGGCGCAGCGCCAAATCCCCAAACCTCACTGCCAGCGGTCCGCCGGCCCTGCCGTTGTTTTTGGTCACCCAGATTTTCCCGTTTTTAACGCTGTGCTCGACCACTTGGTCGTCTTGACCCAACTCAGAACAGAGCACCTGTTTTACGGTCAAGTTCGCCCACCGCGGCTTATAAGAGGTCTTGTACTCAAAATAGTAGGGCCTTACTCTTCGTAGGCCGTTTTCAATAACGTACGCTGTGTCCATGTTTGGAGATCCCAGCAGATCTGAGATTAGGTTGGTCTGGTTTGGGTGCGAACTGTTAGTATGTGCGAAAAAGTGGGAGGTGCGAAAGATTGGAAAGGTGAGCAAACCAGAACAAACAGATGGGAGTAAACACGACAAGGTGGAGGGAAAATTGGAAAGTACAACCGAATATGTACTCCAGGGTGTGAGTAGATGAGCTGCATGAAATTTCAGGCCATAAAAATGCAAACCCACAATTTGGTCGGTGCAGCCGCTGAATGCAACACCTTGTTCACTGTGTTGATCCAACCAAAACGAAAAAGAGCCACACCAAGAAAAGAAAACGAAGAAAAAACAACAGTCGAATCTCAATATCCCCCCGCTTTCAATATAAACTCTCCGAAGATTCTAAATCACCCACACCCACCTCGTTCATCCTCCCCACCTCCCCAGGTCGTGCGCGGCACACACAACTCCATAAAAATTTATTCACCTCCACCTCCCAAAAACCACAACCCACCCATGTTCAGATTCCCCGCCCGTCTTTTCGGCACGCTGGCGGCATCGCTAGAAGCTGCACCCGCACGCATCCAGCCTTACTTGGCGGCCAAGCAATTTATTCCGCAAGACGCCTCAAAATCGAAGGTCAGAGCATTGAGAAGAAGAGAAAACAGATTGAAGAGACAAATCGTGAGGGACGTCAACAACTTGAAGAAGCACTCGCTCAAGCGTGAGGAGTTCAAGGTCGACCCAGTGTTGGGTGCCCAAAACAACAAATTTATCGCCAGACTCTACCAGGAGGTGCAAGAACCAACCAACTTGGCCTATGGGTACAAACGGGACGAGTTCGAGAAGTTGTTGTATGGAGCACAAAAAGCGGCGTTGGAGTCGAGTATAGGCGGCGAGGTCATTTCCGAGCAGATTGTGCAAGTTGAGGAGAAGAAGAAACGGGCGTTGCTCACCATCTTGAACATGAAGAACTCTGGGGTGCCAGACCGCAAGAAGTTGGCGATCGAGCTTGCCCGGAAGGAGTTCCAGAGGTTTGAGGGCGACACGGGTTCTCCCGAGGTCCAGGCCGCCGTTTTGACCACGAAAATCCACTTTGGTTTCGACCACATCAAGAAGGCACCCAAGGACAAGGACCACATCCAGAATGTGAGGGAGTTGGTGCAGCAAAGACAGAGCATTTTGAAGTACTTGAAGGCAGACAACCCGGAGAAATACTTCTACACGATCGCGAAGTTGGGATTGACCGACGACGTGGTCACCAAGGAGTTCAACATGGACAGACGGTACTTCCAGGACTACAAAGTGTGGGGCGACAAGCAGTTGGTGAAATTGTCCGACAAGCAGAAACGCAAGGAGCAGCAGTTTGTGGAGTTGCAGAAGAAGGTCACCGCATACAACCAGTTGGCCCGCAAGAACCACGCGCTCCTCAACCAGTAAACATGTACATAGGAATGGAACGAAGAGACAGTACCGTGCGATACATTAGGACAGCTCTGTTGAGATCCTAGTTCCGTTGAGATCATAGCTCCGTTGAGATCTTAGCTCACGTTGAGATCCTAGCTCACGTTGTAGTCTTGTGCTGAGCTATTGTCTGTGCTCTCAGTGATTTGCTCCAGGTTAGAAGTTGTGATTTGTCCCCAGTCAACTTCCAAATATTTCCTTTGAGAGCGCATCTAGCTTCTCGTCGAAGTCCTGCCGCTTGAGCTCATCGATACCGCTCGACAACCCGGCAATCGCCAGAAGTATGTCAGACTTTACGTGGTCGCCTTCCTCGGCGAGCAGCTTGAGTTCCTCGTAGAGCTGTTGGTTGTCCAACACCAACTGCTCGTGGATCAACTGGAGCTTTTTCACCGCGTCTTCTTTGGCAGGGCCGGTACTAGCTCCAATGAGTTGCTCGGCACTGAGTTGATCCACTTGTAGGGGTTCTTCCACCCCCAGATCCCGCCGTCGCTGTGCAGCCTGGATGATCTCGTCTAAATCGTCCAATTTGCGCTCAATGTCGCGGTTGTTCAACGTGTGCTCAAACTGCTTGGTGCACATGCTGTGGAAGTACTTTTGGATCTGTTTGCGGGCGGTTTCTAGTGCCTCTTGCCCGCCTTCCATGGCGCTTATGCTTGGGAAACACTGCTGTAGTTGCTCGGGCATGAGCGACTTTTTGATGGTCTGCTCCACGGCTTTCGTGATAACCTGCTGGAGGCGCTCGAATCTTATTCGCTCGTAGTCGGACATGTTGTGGTTGTGGGGAAATTTGGTGTTGTTGGAGGAAGAACAGAGGTAAACAGAGAAGAGTGGTTGGTGCGCGCATGCAGTACGTGACGGGGCAAGCGAAGAGAACCACCAGAAATTCGTACAATCGGGAAAAGAAAGTAACGGTTCCGAATAGGCTGGAAGAGCTAAGCTCGCATCCAACATGCTAATGCTTCTCTGGCGGCCTGAATTGCCGTTGCCAGGAATCCCTCCTGGCCGTCCTGCACATACGTCCTCCTTGCCACACTGGCAGAATGACCGAGTAATGAAGTGAAAGAAGAAGAAAAAGAAAAAAGGGAATAGTAATCTAACAAGGAAAAATACCACCACCAACCGAAAATGTCCCTCCCATCCCGTGTCCCCTACCACCCCGGTCCCTTCGCTTACCAACTTCAAGTCCTGCACACAGGACCCTCAACGCAACTCCACCTCAATCCCACACTAACTATACTTACTTCATACACCTAATGCTGGACCCACGCTCTTTCATTGCCGAGGCAGAGAAACTCGCAAAACCACAAACAGGCTTCTTTTCAAGCTTGCTAGGCGGCTCCTCGCTGTACCGTTTGGAGGAGGCGTCCGACCTCTATGTTCAGGCGGGTAACGTTTACCGCCTCAATAAGGATTTCTCCCTGGCGGGGTCTCAATTTGTCAAAGCGGCAGAATTGCAGAAACAGCTCAACAATCAGAATGATGTGGCCAACCACCTTATCGAGGCTTACAAGTGTTTCAAGTCGGTTTCGCCCACCGACGCCATCGATGCTTTGCTGAAAGCGATCCACATCTTCTTGACCAACAGCGGGCAGTTCAGAAGAGCGGCCAACTTCCAGATGGACTTGGCTGAGTTGTACGAGCTGATTGGCGACACGCAGAACGCCACGGAAAGTTACGAAAAGGCCGGCGACTACTTCTCCACAGACCACGCGGAGGCATTGCTGAACAAGGCGTTCTTGAAGTGCGCTGACTTGAACGCCGTTGCTGGCAACTACGAAAAGGCCCGTGGCATGTACGACAACGTGATCAAGAGCTCGTTGGGCAACAACTTTACCAAGTGGAGCTTGAAAGACTACTTCTTGAAGAGCCTCTTGTGCACGTTGTGCATGGACGACATTGTCGAGACGCAGAAACGCATCAACATCTACGGCGAGGACGAGCCTTCGTGGCCGTCTACGAAAGAGTGCAAGTTGGTGCAAGACATCTTGGACTCGATCGAGGCGGGCGACGTGCAGCAGTTCTCCGACCGGGTGTACGAATACGACCAGTTCTCCAAGTTGGACAAGCTCAAGACGCAGTTGTTGTTGAAGATCAAGAACTCCGTGGTCGAGAAGGACGACGACGACTTGACCTAACCGTGTGCGCGCGGGCGGTGCCCCCTACGCTTGCTATACCTAATTTTGTGTATTTCCTCATGAAACGTTTAAATCATCGTCTACACGGGCTTGCCGCCCAAGAACTCGCTCCATCTCTGCACCTCGTCGGGCACAACCACCGACGCTGGGATCTCCTCAAACTTGGTCTTGTCGGCGATCTTGGCCTTCAAGCACTGCGCAAACAACAAAGTGGTGTTTGGCTCGTTGAACAATGGGATGCCGAAATCAATGGCGTTTCTTCTCATCACGTAGTCCTCGTCCAACAAGTGCTCTGCTCTGGCACGCGCCAAGTTGAACACAGCCTTGATGTCCTTGTCCTGGAAGATTTCTCTCAACAATCTCTTGTTGTCCTTGGGGAAGTCGATCACCTCAACGTTTTCAGAAATGTACTTGGACAAGTACTCGGCCACCTCGGGCGATGCCGAGTAGAAGTTGTAGCCCAACCCGGAAACAGTGCTGGCCACATTGCCCAACTTGTCGTTGGTCAAATCGCCGCCAAACAAAATGCCGGTGCCTGGGTGAGGCACATTGAAGTTCATGGTGGACTGGATCGACGTCCAGTACGCCTCGACCAAGTCGCGGCCAAAACAGGCGATTTCACCCGTGGACGACATTTCGACGCCCAAGAAGGGGTCGGCGCCCGCCAAACGAGTGAAGGAAAACTGGGGCACTTTCGTGGCCACACGGTCGTATTTCGCAGCCATCAAGTCGACTGGAGCAGGCACGTTTTCGCTGAGAAGCGCCTTGGCGGCCACGTCAATGAAGTTGGTGCCCAAAACCTTCGACACAAATGGGAACGACCGCGACGCACGGATGTTACACTCGATGACCTTCAACTCGGCCTGTTCGTCGTTCAAGGTGCCGTTTTGGTCGTTCAAGATCACTTGCATGTTGAAAGGACCGGTGATCTTCCACGCAGCAGCCACCTTGTCGGCGATCTCCTTGAGTCTGCCCAAAATGACCGGCGACAAGTTCTGGGGAGGCAACACCAAAGTGGCATCTCCAGAGTGAACACCAGCGTTCTCAATGTGCTCGGAAACAGCATGGACCAAAACCTCGCCCTTGTGGGCCACCCCGTCGATGTCGATCTCCTGAGCACCCAAAATGAACTTGGAGATGACAACAGGGTGGTCTTGCGACACCTTGGCGGCGTTGGACAACTTCAGCTCCAACTCGTTCTTGGAGTTGATCACCGACATCGCCGCACCGGACAAAACGTACGAAGGTCTCACCAAAACAGGGTATCCGACCTCGTCCGCAAACCGCTCGGCCTCGTCGATCGACGTCAACTCCTTCCACTGGGGCTGGTCCACGTTGATCAGGTCCAAGATCTGCGAAAACTTGTGTCTGTCCTCGGCCTTGTCGATATCCTCCGGGTTGGTGCCCAAAACGTTGCACCCTTGGTTCTGCAAAGGAAGAGCGATGTTCTGGGGAAGCTGACCACCTACACTCACCACCACACCTTGCGCAGACTCCAACTCGTAGATGTCCAACACACGCTCCAACGAGAGCTCCTCAAAGTACAATCTGTCGACCTCGTCGAAGTCCGTGGACACCGTTTCCGGGTTGTAGTTGATCATGATGGTCTTGTGGCCCGAGTTACGCAAAGCTCTGGCGGTGGCCACCGCACACCAGTCAAACTCGACAGAAGAGCCGATACGGTACACTCCGGACCCCAAAACCAACGTTCCGTGCTCGTCAAACTCCACGTCCGACAGCGTGGCGTTGTAGGTGGTGTACAAGTAGTTTGTGTTTGCCGGAAACTCGGCGGCCAAGGTGTCGATTTTCTTGACAAACGGAACGATGCCGTAGCTCTTTCTGACTGCACGCACCTCCAACTCTTTCAGCGAAACGCAAAGGCCGATCTGCTTGTCGGAGAACCCGAGCTTTTTCGCTCTGCTCATCAAGTCGTGGTTGATGTTGTCGAGCAGTTGGGCGGCCTCAAGCTCGCGGTACATGCGCACGATGTTCATCAACTTGTACAAGAACCACTTGTCGATCTTGGTCAACTCGTGCACCTTGTCGACGGAGTAGTTTTCGTGGAGCAACGCCTGGCCCACCGCCAACCATCTTCTGTCGGTTGGGTTGGCCAAAACGTCGTCCAAATCCTCAAAATGGTCGCCCTGGAACCCAATGTACGAAGGGTCCACCTGTCTGATGGCTTTCTGGAAAGATTCCTCGAAAGTACGCCCAATGGCCATCACCTCGCCCACCGACTTCATGGCGGACCCAATATCGCGCTTGACGTGCTGGAACTTCGACAAGTCCCATCTGGGGATCTTGGTCACCACGTAGTCCAACGAAGGCTCGAAATTGGCCGATGTAGTTTTCGTCACCGGATTGGGCAACTCGGGCAATGTGTGGCCCAACGCAATCTTGGCGGCGGTGTACGCCAATGGGTAACCTGTGGCTTTTGAGGCCAAAGCAGAAGAACGAGACAAACGGGCGTTCACCTCGATGACACGGTAGTCCAATCCGTCTGGTTGCAAGCAGTACTGGACGTTACACTCGCCAACAACACCCAAGTGGCGGATGATCTTGATGGCGGCCGATCTCAACATGTGGTATTCTTCGTCAGACAAAGTTTGCGAGGGAGCAACAACAATGGAGTCTCCGGTGTGGATTCCCAATGGATCGAAGTTCTCCATGTTGCACACGGTGATACAGTTGCCCACGCGGTCACGCACCACCTCGTACTCGACCTCTTTCCAGCCCTTCAACGACTTTTCCACAAGAATCTGAGGTGCCAACGATAAAGATCTCGACGACAAGTCTCTGAGCTCGTCCTTGTTAGCGGCAAAGCCCGAACCCAAACCTCCCAACGAGTAAGCAGAACGCACAATGATAGGGTAGCCGATATTTTCGGCGGCCGCCAACGCATCGTCGACGGTTTCCACCGCAATCGACTCGGCAATCGGAATGTTGATCTCCTTCAACGCCTGGGCGAAAAGATCACGGTCCTCCGAGGTCTCCAACGTCTTGATGGGCGTACCCAACACCTGCACGCCGTAGCGCTCGAAAACACCCATTTTCTCCAATTTCACGCCGACATTAAGCGCCGTCTGTCCGCCAAATGTCAACAAGATTCCGTCGGGTCTCTCTCTTTCAATGATGTAGGTGATGTACTCGGGGGTCACAGGCAAGTAGTAGATCTCGTCGGCTAATGCATGCGACGTCTGGTTGGTGGCAATGTTCGGGTTGATCAAGATAGACTGCTTGTTGGCCTCTTTCAACGCTTTAATGGCCTGCGAGCCAGAATAGTCAAATTCTCCGGCCTGGCCGATGGAAAGACCACCAGAGCCAATCACCAACACTTTGGACACGTCCACGACCTTGCCGTGGTCGCCGGTTTTAAGATGGCTCACCAAGTCACCACCACGGTAAAAAGGTTGAGCGTTTCTTGCAAATGAAGATACGGCGAAGTCTCTGGAGAACTTGACGTAGTTCGCCAATCTCCGGGAACACACCAGCACACTATTGAGAAGCATGGCTAGATGTGGTTGAGGAAGAATTTGTCACACCGGAGAAATTTTTTTCGGGTGGATAACTCAGATATATATTGGGAGAAAAAATCTTCGCCCAAACAGGCAATGACTCAGCGCTAGCCGCGATTTGAGATCAGTAGCCCGTTACCCGAACACCCACTGTGCACGCCGGAACACCACGTTAGTGGGAAATTGCAGTGTTGCTAGTTACAAACACTTGGTTATAACGGACGCAGACGCTAGAACTCTACAAATTTGGGGAAATACCGACCCTAAGGGCATTGGAGTCTTCGGGCATTATGCAGTACGCTTGCCTCAGGTCACAGTATCCCTGCGAATCTCCGTATGAAAGTGTATGTTAAACGAGAAATGCGTTATTGAAAGCATAATGAACCTCTCTATAGCCTCCCCTGTCGACCTAGATGTCGGGGGCAGTACAGTATTTCTCACAAAAAATTCCGGTATTCGCACTGGTCTGTTCAAATTTCGCAAACGGAAGCAACAATTTTCGCCCCCATAATTTCAAAGTTCGCACCTGAAAAGTTGAAACTCGCACACCATCCTCGCTGAATTTGCAAACCAATGCTCACTATTTCGTGCACGGCATGACTTCAAATTCGCGTTCAGCTTTGCTCAAATTCGCATCCGGTGAAATATAATTTCGGTCACAGCCTCAAATTTGTATTCGAGGAAGAACAACTACGTCACACCGAAGTCCCAATTCGCAACAACGCGCGAATTGAAATTCTTCACGTGTTTTCGAAATTCGCCTTAAGGGCATTAACGAATGTGCAATCTTCTGGAGATATCATCTCTTAGATACCTGGATCGAGTATGTTCACCCGATCCTATAGAAAATAGTAACCATTATAATATAATCCACTCACGTTATAATTTGCAGACCACATTGTATAATTTTCAGCTGATACACCTAAATCTTCTGCTGTTTGATCAATTGAAGACGGCATCAAAAGAACATTGGCATATATACACAAAATTTAACTAGTTATAAAGTTTTCAAAATTTCATTTTTTTTTCTTTCTGAACTCATCGAGGTTATAACCATTTAAGGGTCTTGCGGCATTTTAATGTGCAGGTATAGCGGTGAAGTGGCAACTAAATACCGCAAAGGAGGGAAGATAGTTTTGGGTGCGGAATAGGGGAGGAGATAAAAAGAGAGGGGAATCCACACAACAGATGCTATAAATAGACAGTGTGGAGGCAAGGCGCGTGGGGGGCATGGGGGCCTTGTGACTGGTCTGGGTAAAGTTAAAACAAACGACAAAGTGATCTCGATGGGAAGTGATGTGAAGATGACAATACATTAGATGGAAAAGGCGTTGTCGGTTACCATAGTCCCGACAGTGTCAACACTACCCTTGTCATCAATCTCCGTACTGCAGCGACTGATGGGGCCCAATAGTGAAGAAATGGCTTGGATCAAGTGTGTAACATTCTCATTATGCAGGCTTAAAACAGATTCAAGATCGCTAGTCCTGTCCTCGCAATGTATCGTGCGACGCAGGTTGGTGAGTGCCAGTAGCAATTTAGGAATGCATTTTTCATGATTTCTTGGGAAAGAAAAGTGCATGGTAACAAACCACAGGTCCAAAGTTGACACCTTAGAACTCACGCCATGTCAAGAATAAAAAGCCTGAATATAAACATGTCATTAGAAGGCTTGGGCCACGTAACCTCTCTTATATAAACCACTTCTCACCGTACTTTCTATAATCCTTTTCCGGCACTTGTTTCCAGCATGAGTTTAAGCGATATTATTGGAGCTGACATGAAGGAGTCCTATTTACTGTGGTATGACAGTGTCGCCACCAATTACACTTATGAACAGTGGATTCCTTCCACCAACTATAGTGAACTTACTCTCAATATATGCTCGATAAACGACACGGTTATCTCCCTGCGTACATTTCCTGTTGTTGGCGACTTACGAGGTTTTTATCAAGAATTGGAAGTCAATGGCAATGAGGAATCCATATGCAACATACCGGAGACCGGGACACTGACTGCAACCACAGCTGAACCCCTCTTGTTCTCCTGATATGCAATTGGAGAAGCGATTATGCGGATTATTCTGCGGTGTCAGTATTCATTGCTTAACTCCTGCGTGCCGTAAGTATGCCTCTTACAAGAGTGGAACTTGGCGCAAAAAGTGCTCCAGCAGATGGCAGCAGTAACGGAGTGTTGTCTTGATTTTATGTATGTTATCATATCAATTGATCTTTCTTGTTCACATTTTGTATAGTTATTTATTGATAGATACTGCAAAGTATACATCAGTCAAGCTGCTGACTTCAAGCAATAAAGAATTGATTCTGTGACTGCAGGGCTCCCGATTGTTGTGGAGGATATCTCTATTGCACCGTGTACAGTCAATATCTGAGAAGAGTGCTGGCTAAAGCCGCTCTGAGGCTGCCGCAAGTGGTACTTTGTCAACTTATGTAGAAAAATTAAGCTTCTCATAAAAAACTTGCTTACACTTACGAACATCGCACACTGCACTTCCAAATTCGCATGGGACGCAACCCAAGTGCGCTTCTCGAATAATCAAACTTCGCATTTGCAAATGGCAATGCCGCAAACGAACAGTCCGAATTCGCACAACCATGCTTGGACATCCGCACGCCGATCTCTTCGAATTCGCCATCCACTTTGCCAAAGTCGCTTCCTTCATTAAAATTCGTGCCTTTCAAATTCGAAGTCGTCCACTGAAGTTCGGAATTTTGCCCAGCTCGATGGTATGTATCTGACTGCATTTCAGACGATTGTAGCTCTTGTGCACATCTCAACATTATCAGGTGATGCACAAAACAACTTAACTTCTCGATCACGCTTCAAGGACTGTTCTTCACTCGAACAAACGAATTCAAGTCTTCTGCGCCATGCTGCCAATGCAACAAGTTTCCTTTCAACTTCTTCAGAATGAAAAGCACCAGATATTCGATGAGATTGAACAAGAACGACGCGTTGGTTCTTTATCCTATGCACTAATTCTCATTGCTGGTTTCATATTCTCTCATGGGATTGTACTTATTGAGATCTGGTCTGCGTATCTGGCTCGTGTGAGAATTGGAAATAGGATTATTTGGACAATACTTCTCGTGCTTACCTTGGACTTACATATATTGTTAGGTTCTGCTCAAGGGGCTAGAAGCAAATTATCGCTCGAGGTTTGGCTATTAGTGGCTCTTGTCGTACCTATATTGCAAGATAATTTGAGGACCTTGGTACTTTTCATCCTTGTTCTCGTCGGAACGTTTGCTCTCATGCACAATTTACAAGAAGTTGCCTCAATTCTTCCATGGAAATGAATCACTCAAGTACAGGATTCAACCATGTGTAAAGAGAAACTGGATTTTTATTTATTTGCTTGTTTTGGTGGATATTCTCTAGACTCTGAAACTCAGTGCGCCATCTCGGATTCCTGAGCTCTCTCACCGAGCTCTCTCACCGTTTCCTTGATAACGCCACATCTCTGACCTAGAACCCGGGGACAGTACTATAAATGTGGCTCTCTTCTGTCATCTTTATGTGCAGTATGGCCTGCGCAATGGCCAATCAGTAGCAATAGGTGGTGGAGAGCCAAGGAAGGTGAAAATTTTGTAAGTGAGGAAATACAAAGCTTAGTAAATTAAATGAAACGGTCATTGGCGCCCTAAAAAACATTGAGGTCATTCCATGCCTGGTCCAATCCTTTTCGGTTCCGCACCCGTACATCTCAACCGTCACCTGCATTCTCTCCCTCGCTTGGGTGAAACTCCTCCCAGGACACCCGTACATCTCACCAATACCACACCTCCCGATCTCCACATTTTCTACCCGCCCTAACCACAACACATGCAATCGTTTAATCTACTATCGCATGCGTCCACGCCGGTCCGGAATGCTCCACCCGAGGAAGACAAGTTGGCCCGAGAGTCTGACGTCACTGTTTCGTCCACAAACGTGACCCCTTACGCCGAATACCGGGGGTTTTTCTGGTACGTGATTTCGTGGCTGGTGTTGCTTACCTTCCTGGTTTGGGCGTTTGTGCCGAACGAGACGCTCAAGAAATGGGGGATCCACTACTATCCGAGCAAATACTGGGCGCAGGCGATCCCAGCGTACCTGTTACTGCTCCACCTATTCTTGTACATTCTCATTGCGTTGATTGAAACAGAGGTCATGACGTTTCCGCTCAATGACGTGCGGGCGATCACGGACGAACATGCGGTTTTCCCGGACAATCCCGAGGAGTACGTCTGGAAAGCTCCGAGTGGAGTATGGGACCTTCCGATCGGACTCGTCAATGAAGTATTGTACCTGGAGAGGAACGAAGAGAACGAAGAATGAAGAGGAAGGAGACAAAGAGATGACGAGAATGACGACTCATGAATGATGATACAAGAATGAAGGGATATAAAGTGTCGGGGACGACAAATGGGGAGCTCGTGTCTTCATAGAAGGATTATTTGGAACGGGATCGGTCAATACACAAACACGCATTAATATCAATCGGGTCAGTGCCCTGGGTGTGTATGTCTAACTTCACTGCTAAATACCGTATGTGGTCTGGAGGAACCCACGCGACTCGCCATCAACGAGAGACAACACCTGGGTCTCCCACGCATCGCCCAAAAGCGATTTGTACCCAGAAAGAATCTGGAAAAACAACTCTCTGAGCTTGTCGGAGGGCTCAAAGTAGTTGCCGATGCAGCTCACAAACACCGCCAAGTTCTTGCGTCCTTGTTGGTTCGACAAGCCTCCAAAGCCTTGGTCGGGGTTGGCCTGAATGTGGTGGATCATTCCTGTGAACGCCGACTCCTTTTCCTCGTCTTCGTTCAAATACATCATGTGAGCACACCAGGAGTAGATGAACTCTGCGAGTCTAGGCGCAACAACTGCAGATCCGTTGCGCACGCCGATTCTACCCAAGCAGATCGCAGCGTTTTCCAACACCGTCTGTTGAGTTTCTGGCGAGTTCAAGAGCGGAATAAGCAAGTTCACGATGTTTGGAACGCAGGGTTCGAACGTTTCTGGTGATGCTTTGAGCGCCAACTCCCCACACGCCCAGATGGCGTTGTTCGTCACGGCAAATGACAAGTAGTTGCAGTTGCTGATCTCGTGGCCAATGCACACCACAATCGAGTTCAAATGTGGCGCCACCGTTGCCTCGTAAGTGAAGATGATTAAGTCACCGAGTAATGCATAAGCCAGCTGTCTGACGTCGTCCATGTAATCTTCCAAGCACGCCAAAAGAAGCAGCATCAAGTCTGTTCCTTGCTGTGCTGCCAACTCGACGAAATGGCCCTTGAAGCCTTGCACCAACCCGTCTATGAGGTCCAAAGATGTAACGATGAAGTCCTTCTCTGGAGCGTCGATCTCAGGATTCGTGATCATTTGCTCGTTCAAGCTCATCACGTTGGCCAAAATCTTGACTGCACGCTCGTACACTGGAACAGCATATGGAGCAAACAGTTCGCCCATAGCAATGGCAACCACAGACATGCACTCCAAAAGCGGCCACAAGTTGGTGTCCTCATCGTCCATCAGCTGCCAGTTATGCAATAACGGAGGCAAGAGAGTGTTGGCGTACTCTGGCGACTTGTTGAACACATCCAGCCCAATCTTGTCGACAAAAGTAGTGACACAGTCGTAGAGCAATATCATATTCTTGCGCTGGTAACCAGCGAAACACTTGGCAAAATGGTCCAACAATGCGCCCACGTAAGGCTCGATGAGCGACTCTTCCGAACTTTCAATGAACGTCGAAAGTGCAGAGCAAGCAGCTTGCTGGACGATTTTCTTGGGATCCAAAGCCAAATGCACAACAGACTCGAATGTGGGCTGGAAATAATTGGCGTAACTTCCACCGTGTAGAGCCTCCTTGGCGACCCATGAAGCATATCTAGAAACGGTCCAGCACGAGATCTCCCTGACCTTAGATTCTGGGTCCTTCATTCTCTCGACCAAGAAAGGCACCAAGGTCGGCAACTTATCGCTGGCAAGATCGATGCAGCTCTTAGAAATAGCACCAAAAGCCAAAATGGCCGCTTCACGAACTGGCCACTCACTCGATACGATTTTGTGCTGCAAAATTGGCAACGAGATGTCAATCACGTCTTGTGGGTAATCGAGAGAAAGTACATCAAGGGTGGATGCAGCACATCTTCTCAAGTTCCACAGCTCGACTTCGTTGTCAGAGTCCTCCGAGTCCGAGTCCGAGTCCGAATCCGGGGTCAGTTTTTTACCCAAGGAATGACCTTGATTTGATTTCACCATATTAGGCTTGATGTCGTCGTCCTTGTCTGCAACACGAGCATCATCCTTCTCGTCGGAAATCTGGAACAAGAAGATTTCCTCCTCTGAGTACACCATCTTTGACAACAACACAGGCAAAACCACGGAGAGCTGCTGCTTGAAAACAGGCTTGTGTGCTTTCTCGGGCAGTTCGGCAAGCGACAAAATAAACTCACAAGCTTCCATCGCCACCTCTTCGCTTGGGTCTTCCATCAGGTGCACGCAGTAGTTAAGAACGCCTTCCATATGGGGAAGGAGCTTGTCCGGTCTAGTTTCCATGATGAGCGAGAATGCCGAGCACACGTTCTTGCGGACTCCGGCGTCGGAATCTTGAGCCAACTCGAAAAGTGTTTGCAAGTAGTGGTCCAAGAACACAAGCACCAGCTGCAGTTTCAACGGAAGCAACTGGTTCAAGCAGAAGATTGCCTGGGCCCTGATTCTGGCCGTGGACGACTTCAGCCGCGTCAACTCAATGAGTTTTCCCGTAATGTGGTCGAGCGGTCTCTCTCCGTTGTACTCTCTGTCGAGCAATGCACTGTGATCCTCGCAAATCTTGGCCAACGCAGACACGGCGGCCTCTCTCAGTTGCGGTTTCACCTCCTCATTTTCGATGGTGGCGAGCAACTGCGGCAACGCCTGGGGCCATCCGTCGATCCCTTGGGCGGCAAAAAGAGAAGTGATCACGTTTCCGGTGATATTTCTCACCATTGTGTCTTCCACCACTAATCCTTGAAAGATCGTCCTCAAAAGGTAGCTGCGGTCATCCAGGGTGGTCTTCAACACGCTGTTCTTCAAATTGATGCCTGCAGCTGCTCTCACGTCCGATGTAGCCGCCGAATCGTGGATCAAAAGGTCGCAGAGGTAGTTCTCAAACTGGGGCTGATTTCTCGCCTGGTTGAGCGCCTCATTGGCGGAAACCCGCTCCTTGTTGTTCGACAGCAACGTGCCTTTGAAGATCAGGCGAAGCTGGGCAAGTGCCGAAGGGTCTGCTGTCCACATGGCGGGTAATTTGTAAATGGAGGTTGTGGATAGGGAACGGGGGCTAAAGTGGCCAAATAAAGTGTGTTTGACACGGAGAAAATTGCAGTGAGTAGCAAATCTCAAGCCCAATTCAATTCAAGGGTTGTGAGGTCGCCTTTATTGGGACTCTGCGCGGAAATCTATAGGTGTATCCCTCTGGCGGGTGGTTGGAGGTGCGCCAGAAATTTTTCTGTATGTAGGCCGCGATGCTTGATGATACTGATGCTATATACCCATGCGAATTAAAGTAGATGCTGCTCGAGCTCGGCCAACTTCTCCGTGAGCTCGTCCAATTTACCCAAAATCGGCATGAACATGTCGTGCACCGGCTTGGACTTCCTCTTCTCTTGAATGGCAGTTTGCGGCGAGCTGGCAAGGTTGCTAAGCGAGTTCATGCTGGTGAGAGGAGTATCGCTCTCAGACTCTGATTTGTGCTCATCTTCGGCCAGGCCGGACCCGTCCAACTCGTTCTCGTACGGATTCCGGAACTCTGTGCCGAATTCGTTGGTGTAGTCGACTTTCTCCCTGTGCGATTGCTTGTAATAATTGGCCCCATTATTCTCACCGAGTGACCCTCGGAAATTCAAGTTGGCTTGTTCACCAAGCTCACGGTCTCCTTCGAGCTGCTCCTGAATATCTGAGGTGACTCGCGTGAGTCGGTCGAGAATCTGGGACCTCCTAATATTGGAAGACCCGAAGTCCTCGCGAGGCGACTGAAACTGGCCCACGGGAGGTGTATCTGGCGAAAACGACCCAATCGAGTCCGTTTCGGTTGCAGCCAACGTTTTCGGACGAACAAATAGGGAAGCACTGTCGCCGAGGTTGTCATCAGGACTGGCCAGCTTACGCGTGGACTTTGTCACTTGAAGCGGCACCTCTGCTGGGAAGACATCGCTTAAAACCTCGCTGTGCTTCTCGTGGTCATCCGAATGTCCACTTGGCTTGATTTCGTCGACATGAAAGTAGTGGTGCGAGAAGTCGATATCTTCGGAGTCGTCGTCGTTCAAACTGATGTCACCCAAATTCTCGAACGTAACCAGCTTGTTGCTCTGCCTGTATTGACGAGATTTCTTGAGAATCGACGATTTTCTTCCGAGTGGGAGCGCCTCCGCCGAGGACTTGAGAATTTCAGTGCTATTGCTTTCCTTTGTAATATCCTGGGTCTCACTGGAAATATTGGAGTCACTAGGAAGCATGGTCTCGCCGCCAGCTCTGAGTTCACTGTTGGACCTTGATATATTATTGGATTCGAGTGAGCCCGACCTGTTCAAGTCTGACTTGGATTCGGCGTGGGACAGCAAATCGCCAAAGCTGTCCTTGTAGTAGTCCAACGGTAGCGTTTCACGTGACGACTTCTCAAGCTCCTCGTTTTTATGGCAATTGAGACGAGCGAGCCTTTCTGCGTATGTCTCAAGACACTCCGCAGGGACAAACCCGATCTTCCCGTCCTCATCATCGGATGCAATGTTCTCTTTCGAGCCGCGTTTGCTCCAGAGCTGCATTCTTTCAGTCTTCGACATCTTTCGAATGAGCCACCAGTAGTTATCCAGGTCATTAATGAGATACACGGGCTCATCTCGAGAAAGTGTGCAATGCAGAGGATCTGGGCCCAGGAAATCGTATAGACCATACAATTTGTCCGGGTCCAACTCCCGAGGGGGCAGCCTTGGAGGCAGTGGAGGTAGAAGCATGTCTTCAGCCGATTCGTCATCGCTGTTGTCGTACTGTTGTGCAGAAAAATCGCTGAACTCATTTTCAAAGTCGTCGTCGCCGTAGTCATCTTCTCCGCTGTCAAATTCGCCATCGTAGTAGTCGTCGTACGTATCTGAAGCGTACTCGTGGTCGGACGCGTATTCTTCCGAGGCGTCATCTTCGATACTGGCTCTTAGGGACACTGCAGCCGGACTGGACTGTTTGACTTCAAGAGCCACACTTTTCGTCCGTAGACTCTCCAGGTTATCGTTTTCTGATATACGCGGGCCGCTGAGGGATTTTCCGCCGGAAATTCCATTTTGTTGGCCCCCGCTCTGCACTTCAGCGGGGTTGTTGTTAACAACACTGGGCGAGTACTCCCTGGCGAACTTCGTCATGAACTTCTGCTGCCGGTCCGCGTAAACCAGATCGGTGTCGAACTCCGACCCGTTGTCCCGAATGTACAGAAGAACACTCAGTTGGATGTTTCGACGGGCTAGACCCGCCATGGAAGGGTTCTGCACCACGGATCCATGCAGTTGTGTTGTTTGATTCAGCGACGTGGTCAGCACAAACGAGAGTTTCCGCTCCAAGTCGTGAAGAAGCTTGTTGGTGTCATCCAACGAATCGGGCGCGTCCATTGGAGCGATCCTTGAAGAGAAAATGATGTGGTGATCTCAGTTGGGGTCCACCAGTGGCCAAAGGGGGAAGGGGAGACGATGGTAAGGAATTCACGCGGTCAACCAGCAGTGGTGTGTTCTGGCCAGAAGAAACTGCGTTTGCTCCTGAAAAGATGTATTCCACCAGGCGTATTTCACCACGGCACACAATGAAGGAATAAGGTTGATCTTCACTTCACCGGAGAATGTATACTAGGTTCGCGTTCCTATTTTGATTTGCTTCTCCCAGTGAATGCCGTGCACGCAGGACGGGCCGGGAAAGAAGATTTGGGGCAACGGAAACAAAAATGGCGGCTAGAGGGGCAAATGTGCTGCAAAGAAAAAAATTGCCACCGCCCACGAGATATGGTTTGGCTGCTCCTAGTTTTGGAACTAGCCAAATTCTCGTGGTTACTCCCCGTGTGCTACTTCGACTCCGTTACCGGGAGTCGCAGGGCTGCCTGCACCACATCATCGCCGCACCTTGAGTTCCAGGTGGAGCGACCCCTGCCACCGAGAAGAACGCGGCTAGAAACATGGGGGTTTTGCGTTGCAGAGCACCGGGATGCCCCGCCTTTTATAGTTGTGGTCGGGTGAAAAAGAAACTCGCCGGCGTTCGTGCTTGCCGTCTAGAAACCGGGGGAGAATCTCGCTAGTCCGATACGAAGGCGCGAATTGCCAGTGTGCGTCGTCGCCAAGCCTCCAGCAGCCGTGGAATCAGGAGCACATCTCGAGACTCCGGCGGCAACGGGAAAATGGCCGGAAAAAAATTGATAGCAAATGTTAGATAGCAAGTAATGAGTGAGAGAAATGGGATTCAACGCAGCAAACGCGAAGATTGGCCCCATGCAATTAGTTTAAGCAAAGTGCCAACGATAGGGAGGGTGGCTTGAATAGGAGTGCGCTTCCGGATGCAGAAAAGGAACGGCATCTGGTGTACGTTGCGCCGTGATGGAAGCAAGTCTCATTGGCTGTCAATTGTAATTATAGGTCTTCGTTCTTGAACGACCTCTCGACAGATCGGAAGAGCAGTAACACAGGAAGTTGGCAATCTCTGTCATAGATGGAGCTTCAACTTCGCTGGCAGGAATTTTCGGCTGCGACTGCCCTGGGCCAGATCAAAAAACCGTCGGAAACAAGCACATTCCACTCCAACGTATTATAGCCAGTCTCTGGAACATCGTCAATGGAAACGTCGAACATTTTTCTCAAATCTCCATCAACTCGGCCTCTGCCCGCCGCTCGGCTTCATTCAGCAACTGCTGGTTGTGGCGGAACTCATACAACCGCACCTTCTTGCGGATCCGCTTGAGCTGCCACTTTATCGGCACCAACGGCAACACGCCGTTCCGCTCCTCGTACAACCGCACCCGGAGCCATCCAGACACAAGCAACCAGTAAGCCAAGTACAGGCCAATGCTGCCGTAGGTGGCAGTGTTGGTCCAGCCCACAATAGCATTGGCCACCATCCACCACCCATCAGTCAAACCGTTGCAGCAGTTCACGTGCCACACGGCGGTACTGACATCGTAGGATCCAGGCCCACTCCCGGTTTCACTCACATCGAGCCCGCCGCACCGTCTCACGTACTGTTCAAGCTCCAAAAACCACACTCCGCGGCTCATTAGACCAGCGCTCACCACGTACAAAAAGCACGTGGAACAGATCAAAAAGTACTGCAACGACATTTTGTTGCCGCCCTTGTAGAGTGACAAGCCGATCCCAGACCCGAGCAAAAGTCCCGCGAGAACTGCAAGCGGGAGCGACGTGGGTGGCTGCGACATTCCAATGCCGCCTATGAACACAACCGCCTCGAGTCCCTCCCGCAATGTGGTGACAAAGGGCAAGATCGCCAAGAAATATTTCTGCGACCATTTCTGCTGAGGCTCCTTTTTCGTGTGCTGTAAAAGCGACAGTTGTGGTGTTTGCTCGTCGACCGCATCTATGTTGGCAACATTCTCGTCACTGTTAGGCTCGTCGGCAAACTTGCTGCTATCGGTGTAGGCGTCGCCCAACTTGATCCACCACTTGATTTTCATGACCTTGTTGATGCGGAGAAGCCCGACGCCCATGATGGTGATGATCACGCTCAGCAAAAGCGAGAACACCCCTTCCCATAGCCGCTCGGTGTACAGCCAAAGATCTTTCTCGACAAAGTAGAAAAACACAATGAAAATGAGCCCGATCACGAAACAAACAAGCAATCCGCCAATAGCGCCGAGCCACACCTGGAGCCGTAGGCCCTTATTGATCTTGCGGACATGGGCCGAATGGTCTGAGTCGGTGGTGGGTTCTCTTTTGTTGATGAACGAAAGAAGCACCGAGATGATGATGGCGGTCTCCAACGTCTCTCGGAGGATAATGAAGAAGATCTGGATCGAAAAATACTGCGCAACGTCGACCATGGCGAACGGTTGGCGGGAAAAACGTGTAGATGAAAGGTCCACAAGTTGATCTGGTGAGGTTCGCACGAAACGAAGAGATGGTTTGAAGTCTTGACCCGACAAGACTTTTACATAGTTTTACCGGGAGAGGGAAACAGAAAGAAGAGTGGTTTGCAAATTGAAAGAAGAGGAGGGAATCTGGCGGTATTTATACTTTGGGGGGGCTGTTGCATTACGCTCCAGAGATGGTTTCGATAAGCGCCTCGGCTTAGTACGGTGCGAGTGGCATGTTTCCCCATCCGCGTCATAATCCCATATATTGTCCTAAGACATTTTCTTAAACACCGATTTGAGCGACTCGTACCGTGCGACAATCAACTTCACCACTTGCTTCTCGTTGTCGTCATCTACCGCTTCATAAAGTGACGCAAACGCCCCGCGCTTGAGCCTGTCACTCGACGTCAAAAACCCTCGTGGAACCTCGTACATAAAATGGCGGTATGGTTTGGTGCTATCGTCTTCATCGATGTGGAGACTGAGCTCTTTCTCGAGTCGCAAGATTTTGTAGTTGGCCACTTTGAACTTCGCGTAGATGTGCACCTTCCTGAGCATCTTGTACCAAGGGTAGTCCACAGTGAGAAGATTCTCCACTTCCTTATTGTACTCATCAAAGGTGTTGGCCTGCTCAACCAATTGGTCGAGAAGCGTGTTTGTTTGATTGAAAATCGCACCCACCGTGATCTTCGGCTCTTCATCGTCCAACGAGGCCTTGAGATCGTTGTAGAGCGAGGATTTGAGAACGAACGAGTCGTCGACTTCGATATCTTCCCATGAACCGATTTGTTTTCTGTTGGCTCCTTCGAAATCATGGAAGAAAGACCTCACCCGTGTGAAGTAAATCTCAGTTTTGCTGTCGACCACTTCGTGCTCCCCAAGAGAAAGAACAAAAAGCCCCAAAAACCGTACAAGCAGGCCGTGAAGCTCAAACTGCTTGTCGACATCATTGACGAGCCATTTATAGCTGTAGTAGTTGGATTCTGGGGCAAACATTGAATCATTGTAGGTCGGACTTTCCTCAAATTTCAAGTTGATGACAGGAGCGGCCATGTTCAACTGAAAAATCGAGGTGTCTTCTCCACCAATAACGCCGCCCAATTTGTTGTTGATAGAGGCATTATTTTGCAAATTCCAGTAGTGGTAGAGCGAGGTCATATCCTCGTCGCCGTCATCGTCGTCAATATCCTCGACAGTCGACTTCCTTAGAGACTCTTCAAGATCTGCTGCCGAGCTCTTTGAACCCTCTCTGTCCTTAAGAAGTCGTTTGAAATACGACGAATTTTTCGAGAACGGAACCAAGGTAGCGACCTCTTTGATCAAATGATTGAACAAGGGATTGGCGTCCACGCTGAAGTGACTTCCTGTCACAGGGTTGTTGTCCAAGTTGATATAAGCAAGAATGGGCAAATTTTTCTGGAACATGGAAGCATCATCAACACTTGCAAGAGCACCTAAAGCTCCACTTCGTGCTGCATCCCACGAAACAAATCGTATGGTCCGCAAGGGCCTCCACCCGTGCTTGCGCAAGTTTTGCAAGCGCCTCATCACCTCTAGCATCACGGCATGTCCACTGACTGGGTTTAAGGATGTGAGAACGTCTCTTGCAGCACCAACAACTATCTCTCCATCGTTGATAACGCCGTCGATCTCTGCCACTATGTTGGAGGCATTTAGCGGCTGTGGAGCAAACTCTGTCGTGAGTTCAAGCTGGAGTGAGTTGTCCGAACTCTCAGGCAGGTACTTCCACTTCGAAAAGGGCAGGCTAGGAGCGCCCATCGCCTTGAGAATCGGCTGTGCCAGGTTGTAGCTGATTGGAAGCCTAAACTTGTCCTCAGGAGGAGAAAGTGGCTTGTAATTTCTTGAAACTGAGAGCTCAAGCTCCGGGTCTCCCTGCGCAATAACTGCCAGGCATCCCAAACTCTCTGCAAATGTGATTTTGTCTGTTAAGGAGTGCTCGCTGGAGAGAGAGTGGGAGAATATGACAATCTTGCCGTCTATCGAAATCTTGTTCGCCGCTAGGAGGTCGTAGTCTGCTGGGAGCCCGTTATTCGCATAAACAAACTCGCCCTTGACGGTTCCGTTCTTGCCGTATGTGAAGAAAGAGGGAGTCAGGGTCTTGGGCTCCTCTAGCAGGGCTGTGTAAAGCTTTCTGCCGGACTTGGAATCTAGCAAGTGCAAAGTCAGCCGGAGAGGCAGGCTGACGTTCACCAGGAGCGGATATGTGTGTATATGTGTTTTGAAGCCCAACAGGCGCATCTGGTGCTCCACATACGCTGCCAACGCCGGCGCATCGGACGCGGCTATGCCCGAGGAGTGTTTCTTGTTGATGTCGGTGAGATTGCGCAAATAGGCGCCCACGTGCTGCTCGATGGTAAATCCATCAGGGTCTGGTCGCCCGACTCGCAGCTGCACCACAAAAATACGCTTCACGTCGGTTCTGGTCAAGTGCAAGTCGTGCCATCTGCGGAAGTCTCGGTTGAGGGATGTTCGCGGCAAGAAGGAGAGCTGGAGAGTGATAATCGCAGCCACTCCCAACACGCAAAACCACCAGAACCGTCGGCGGCAAAACAGTCGCACGATTCGGGATTCTAGCGTGAACTTGGACTGGCAGTCGGCTGTGTCTGTACTTGCGTAGGAATCGTTGCGGGCGGCCAAGAGCGGGCTGGACTCGGAGTGTGGCGACATCGGGCCGGCTTCGGAACGGGAATTGGCGAAGATTTTCTGTGGATTTGGAGAAAAAAAAACAAGTAGTAGGTGTAGGGGCGGGAAGGTTTGGATGGATGGGAACGTGTAATTAGCGGTTGGGTGTGCATATAGTGCTGCACCGCGGGTCACCAGACCTGCGAAAACTGGGGAAATAGCGACAACGGTCGGGGCGACAATTTTTTTGAAAGCAGGAAGAGGAAAAGGGGGTGGCTTGTTATGGGTCCATTTGATTTTTTTGGGTGAGAGAGACTTCCATTCGCTGCAATACACGTGTTGTTGTTGTTCTAGATCTTGCGGTGAGGATCGGCCGAGTGGCTGCAAACCATAGACAAGGGGCCATGGCAAAAAAAAAAAAAGAGAAGAAAGCAAAAAAAAGGGAACGACTGCAGAAGCGGAGCTTAAGAGTCTTTGTAAAACGGAAATGAAAACGAGAATGAAAGCAGAATGAACTGAAGCGAAAAAACTAGCACAGCAATGTTAATTATTGGGCCACAGATAAGCCCTCTACTAAATTTAGTGAGGGTCTCTGTTTTAGCAAACAGCAACGAAAGTCGAACCGCAGACTGAAAAGTTAAAGAGAGTCAAAATTAAACGAAACAAGACGGCAGTGAAGAAAAAGAAATAAGAAAAAAAAAAAGCCTCCCGTTCAAGACTTTGGTGACTCTCGTGACTTTCTTCGTCTGCTTACAATGGTGTGTAATAAATTAGAGAAACGGCATCGCACTGCAAAACGTGGACAACACTTACGCCACCGGTAACAGCACCAGTACCTCCGTTGAACCAAACCAATCCGACTTCTTCCCATTGTTCACAAAATTTCCATCCACGAACTCGAACAATAATCCACATTCCATGGCCCATGCTTCAGCCACGGCTGGCCCATACTCCAATAAAAAGTCCTGCACAGAATCACACGGGTGGGCCACCACAATTTGGGATTGTGGTAGGGTGCGGAGTTCCCATGGCGGTCGTGCAGAATTTGCAAAAAAACTCACTGTCAACAAGTACGGAAACAGAGTTTTGGCTCAAGATTCGCCATTCCGGCGCTGCTTATCTACAGTGCTCAGTACGGCAATTGACAGCGACTGATAAGCTCTGGTGCACGGGTGCACGATTCCAGAAGCAAATGCTACTCTTGGGGAACTGACGCTTTTGAAGAAAAAACCATGAAACAAAATGTCACCGCGAGGCTTGCACAAGCTTATAGTAGCCCAAACTATAGTCCCGTTTTTTGCCCGACCTGCGGTAATTCTAGTTCAGGCACCTGAATTGCTCCCTGTTGTGTGCAGGCGTGACATCCCGAACGAGTCGAACAAGTGGAAAAATTATTAGGAAAACTTAAGTAGCCGCCCAATACTTCACGGCATTGTCTCGAGGCCACCGTTTTGTTTACTTGACTTTCACTGATTTCCGTGCAATTCGGCCGTGAATTCTTGATTTTGCTGTGCAACTTCCTCCTTCATCAATTGCATCCGTCGCTAACCAATGAAACCAGATACCCCTACCGACACCTTTGAGTTTGGCGGCCGCTCGTACGTGCTGATGTCTCACCGGGCTTCGGTGTCGTATAATCTGCCGAGCGTCGTTTCCGGGGTCCAATTGCACAAGGAAACCGCGGATCTAGCCAGCATAGGCATTTTGGCCGATGAAAACCAGTCTGAACAGGATTCAGAGGAGTATGTGCTGTCGTACCCGCCCATTCCGATTGAGGGCCACAAGTACGGAATGCCCCTGACAGACGCGTACGAAAACTCGCCGGTTCCAGACGCTGAGAGCACCACTCCGTTGGTGGACAAGAACAAGAAGTTCTACGCGGGGGAAGACGGTGCCAGAAGCTATTTCGGTGCCGACTTGGAGGCTGGAGTCGGCGGTCTGGACTCAGTCGGCGACACCCAGACGTCCGAGCAGCTTGTTGAGCGCAAACCAGACACTTTTGGTCGGGTTCCTTCGCATCCTAGAAACTACATCGTGAAAGCAGCAAGCTACCTCCCGGCGGTGTTTTTGGGCACGCTTTTGAACGTGCTTGACGCGTTGTCGTACGGCATGATCATGTTCCCCATTGGCGAGGCGATTTTCTCCGATATGGCGCCCACCGGGTTGTCGATGTTCTACATTTCCACTGTGATTTCGCAGTTGGTGTACTCGTTGGGAGGCTCGGCGTTCAAGTCCGGCATTGGCTCGGAAATGATCGAGGTCACGCCGTTTTTCCACTCCATGGCGTTGTCGATCAATGCCGAGATGAGTGGCCAGTCCAAAGAGGCGGTTTTGGCAACGGTTATAGTGACCTATGCCATGTCGTCAGTTGTCACCGGTGTGGTTTTCCTTTTGCTCGGAAAACTCAGGTTGGGGTCGCTTGTTGGGTTTTTCCCCAGACACATTTTGGTCGGGTGCATTGGTGGTGTGGGCTACTTCTTGGTGGTGACAGGAGTGGAGGTTTCGTCCAGACTAGAAGGCGGACTTCGCTATAACTTGCCCACCCTCCAGTACCTTTTCGGGAACTACATCACTTGCGCACAGTGGACCATCCCCTTGCTACTCACGGCGGTGCTCATTTTGCTCCACCAGCGGATCCACAACTCGTTGCTTGTGCCAATGTACTTCATTGGTGTGTTTGTTACCTTTCACATTATTGTGGCCGCAGTCACCGGGTGGGACATGGATAAGGCCAGAGAGTACGGGTGGGTGTTCCCTGCTGTGGAGGAAAAGGAGCCCTGGTACTCGCATTACGGGCTTTTCCGCTTCAATTTGGTCGACTGGCTCTCGATCGCCAAGCAGTTCCCTTCGATGATGGCATTGACATTTTTCGGCATCTTGCATGTGCCAATCAACGTTCCTGCTCTCGCAGTCACTGTGGGGATGGACCAGTGTGACGTCGACAGAGAGTTGGTGGCTCACGGATACTCCAACATGCTTTCTGGGTTGGTTGGCTCCATCCAGAACTACTTGGTCTACACGAACTCGGTGCTTTTCATCCGTGCAGGTGCAGACGACCGACTTGCCGGAGTAATGTTGGCTGCTGCCACTGCTGGTGTTATGGTGACTGGCCCCGTTGTCATTGGGTACATTCCTGTTTGCGTGGTGGGGTCTCTCATTTACCTTTTGGGTTACGAGTTGCTCAAGGAAGCCATCTACGACACGTGGGGCAAGTTGAAACGCATTGAGTACTCGACCATCATCATCATTGTGGTGGTGATGGGCGCGTGGGACTTCGTGTACGGAGTGTTGGTGGGGATTTTGCTTGCGTGCTTGTCGTTTGTCGTTGAGGCGGCCAGAAGACCCGTGGTCAACGGGATTTACACCGGAGTGGTGGCGAGATCGACCGTGTTGAGACATCCAAAGCAGCAGGACTTCTTGAAAGATGTTGGAGACCAAATCTGCGTGATCAAGTTGCAGGGAACGGTGTTTTTCGGCTCCATTGGAGGCGTGGAGAAAACCATCAGGGCCCGGTTTGAAAACGGCAGGTTCCGCAAGAATCCCATCAAGTACTTGGTCATCGACATGAAAGGAGTGTCCTCCATCGATTTCTCTGCCGCAGAAGGGTTCAGAAGAATCTTGAACTTGACCGCCGAGTTTGGAACTCAGCTCATCATTTCGTCGGTGGAAAACGACGACGCCATTGTTACGGCGTTGCGTGATGCTGGCCTTTTCGACACCTCGTGTCGCTTGGAAATCCAGTTGTTCAACACCTTGAACTACGCTCTAGAGTGGTGCGAGAACTCGTTCTTGAAGACCTACAGCAAGTTGAAAGGAACGAGCCAACCAAAGCAAATTCGCAGAGGTTCTCCATCGCCAGGTCGCTCGTCACCTTTGGCAAGCAGACTGAGTATTAGCCAGGCACTTGACGGAGCATTTGCAACGCCCCGAACCACCCAGTTGTACCATGCAGCAAAGAAAACTGCCAAAGACGAACAATCCATGCAGAACAGGTTCTACTCGCTGACGGACTCGTCGTTCAAGAAGCAACCATTGCCACTTATTATGATCACCTTTAGCGGGTTGTCCAATAAGGACGAAGTGTTCTGGTCGAAATTGGCTCCGTTTTTCATCAAGGAGAAAATCCCCGAGGACTTGACTTTCTACGACACAAGCGTAAACCCGCCATCGTTCTACTTGATTGAGTCTGGCCTCGTGAGATCGATCAGCAAGTTTGAGTCCGACGACCGTGAGCTCCATTCGTCGATCTTACCAAACACTGCGTTTGGTGACTTGTTCGAGCTCAGCCAATACCGAGGAGTAACTTACACCACTATGAGTCCCACAATTGCATGGAGGTTGAATGAGCAGAAACTCAACGAGCTCAGGAAAACCGCAGACGGCCAGGCAATCCTCAACGAGCTTTTGCAAGTGCAGGCCAAGTTGTTCAAGGAGCGGCTCGACACCTTGACCGCCAACCTTGTCATCTCTGCCTAGGGTAGCATTAATCGAAAACATTTATTAATCAATACAAAATGCAATCATCTAGGCGATTGAGCGAGCGTAAGTGTCTGGGGCGACTATGGCAGGAACTCCACGGTGGCACTCAAACAGGTGATGAGGAGATCCTCCTTGGTGTATGCCCTAGCGTTGACAATGTACTTTCCAGGAGGAACCTCGTTGGGGATCTCCACCAGCTTGGAAATGACTTGCTCGCCCTTTTTGATGGGGCACTCCAAGTCCACATTGGAGACCTCCTCACAGACATCGAATGTCTGGTGAATCAACCGGATGTACCCGTATCTGACATCGACATCAACGTAAGCGCCATCAAGAATGTCCTGGCTCAAGAAGCCGGTGGCAACGAACGTCAAGTTCTGACCCTTGGCTGGAGGGTTGGGGTCAATGACGACTCTTTGCAAGTCCAAAATCTGTGGGCTCGAGATGTCGCATTGGATGATTGGGGAGTTGCCAGGCACTGGTCTTTCGTCCTGGCCTGGGAAGGTTTGGATGATCTTGCCGGTTTGGCTAGACTTGCTCTCAGCAGAGCCGATAACCTGACCCACCAAGTCTTGGACAACGGGAAAGAGAGACAAGGCATTGGCAGATGCCGCCAAGGCAATGAGTGATAAACGACCGACAGCAACCATTTTTAGTATCGGCAAGTGTAAGAGAATGTGAACCTTGAGAAGCGGCGCAGACCAATGGCCATAAAAGCGAGCTGGGAGGGGTGACTGATAGCATTTGCTGTACTGCATCCAGTGCGACTACCAGTGGTGACCTGCGGGATTATGCTAGGCCCCGCTACATACAAAGTTTGGTTTTTCAGGGTATCCGCACCTATATTTATATGCGCGAACTTGTTTTTGCAGCACCCTAGCCGCCCTTAACCATTGCGAGGTAAATACTCATGGGGTACTTCAAAATAGGGGTTGGGTGTGGCTGCAAATAACTACGCCGCGCTCGGAATCCAAGTGGTATGTTGGGAAGGCACGGGTGTAAGCCAGGGTCAGCAGCCCAAAAATAGCCGCCCATGCTTGATAAATCTGCAAAATTGCAGCAGATAAATAACGGCAGAATTTCTACCCACAAAAGCTGCAAAAAAGTACCGCCAAGGAATGCATGCGGTCTGGATCTACAAGTATAAATAGAGCACCTGCGCACCCAAAACTCTCCCTTCGTAGTTTTCGAATCCATGCCACTTCTTTTTACGCAAGGAGAAAATGGGAGCGGAATAGCCCAGGCATGGGCAATGGCAACATTGGGTAGCCTGCTGTCCCGAAGACGACAGCTTGTTAGATCCGTAACCACAATATCCATCCCGCAGATTTGTCAGCTTATCGTCTCGCCATCAAGCCAACTCCCACTTCGGATATCCTCCAACCTATTGTATGGGATGTCCTTGATATATAGGGAGAAGGTGTCGCGCATGCTTAATGATCTTGCCTCAGTATCGGCAAGACTCTCGGTGCCATCGTTCGGTGGCCAGGCTTCCAGTGCATCACTAGAAGTGGCTGCAAAAAAGTCCAGCGCGAAGCTTCATATGAGGGATGACCCCCGGTTCAACATCGCTGAGGACTTTGCCCCCTCGTTCGAAATAGAGCCTTTGGCAGCAATTGATGCCGTCCTTAAAATTATGGAGCAGGACATGCTCCTCGATGAAATGGACCCGTCAAGTGTTCCTTTAGCCGCCGCCGCAGACGAACGCGACCGCCTGTTCGAGAAATTTATGGAGAAATCTTTTGCAAGTGTTCACATGGACCCAGACGAAGCGTATGATGTGGATTTTGAATTTAACCAGAATGGCGAAATCGTTCAGCGGAATGTTGCCGAGGGAACGACCGCCGACGTTTTGCAAGACATCGACTTAGATCAGGACTTCCAGGCAGTTGCAGGCACCGTCGAGGAATTACTGAAAACGCAGAATACGGGCACCAACGATCCCCATTTCTCTACTACAGGTAATAATGCTATTCCGCTCTTACTAGCTGAGGCTCCACGCAAGCGACGAAAGATAAGGTTTCTCAAGGACGGGGCCTTGACATTCAGGGCGGAACCGAAAAACATCACAGCAAAGGTGGTGCACAATACTGGAACATTGCCTGAGATCGTGGAACTTGTGAGTAGAACAAATCCACATTTTGTCAATTCCTGTTACATGGCAATCTTTGGACCAGTAGCTACTTCTGCTGTGCCACTTGACCGTTATCCACTGGCTCACAGGCATCCCGCTACCTCGTCCATGCCACTGCAATTTCATGCCATCATGGGAATTGAAGTGGGGAGAAATTACGTCCCGCCCAATTTTAATCTTGAAGAAATCGACAATTTACCTCGCAACCATGATTTTGCTACTGGGCAATTTCCCGATTTCGATTACGATTTCGATTTGGATTTGAACTTCTCCCCAGATATATCTATAGAGGAAATTGGACAAGATAACGAGGATGCCTCCGCATATGCTAAGATGCTTGGCAAGTTCCATACATTCGTTCAATCAAAGTTGGAGGAGCTGCCAGAACGAAAACTTGCTTTTGAGGAACTTGTTCCCAGTAGGGCAACTGCTACAGAGAGACCCGTCCATCGGAAATTTGCGGCCACGGCATTCACGTCGATTTTGCAACTAGCGACCATGGATCAGTTGCAAATTGAGTGCAGCACCGAGGGAACGGACTCCGGATCGGCGAACGAGATTTATGTGTACAAGAGTGATCGTCTGGTGGCTATCAATTGATACATAATACATATGGGAGAGAACAAAAGTGTCAAACAAAGAATTGGGATGCCATAGAGCATTTTTGCCATCCTCAAGGTCACTGTCAAGTATTAGGTGCAAAGAGAGTTCCAGGGGATTGAAAAACATGGTTGTTGAGCAGTGGTGACATTCTGAGTCCAAAGAGATTTTGAGTTTAAGCAGAAACACCGTTGGTGTCGTCGTGCTTGGCAAACTCCTCCTCGGCCTCGTACAACTCGCCTTCTTCTGGCTCGCCCTCAGTCTCGTGGTGCAACGACAAGGTTGGCTTGACAGCAGCGGAGTCGAGAGTCCAAGCAGCCAAGGCGTTCTCGGCGTCAATGATGATTTGCTTGGAAGCATCGTAACCGTCGTAGGCTGGTCTGGTCTCACCTGGAGTGACAGCGGAGTCGTCCAACAACTCCAACAAAGCCTTACCGTATCCGGCTATGAGAGCGTACTTCTCAGCCAACTCTCTGGTGGCGTCGAACTGGTAGTTGAAAGCAGCCTTCAACTTCTCTCTGGTGATGTTGGACAACTGGGCCTCGGCAACCAAGGACTCGGCCTCAGCTCTCACCAATTCCTGCTCCAAAACAGGAATCTTTGGAGACTGTGGGTCCTTGTACTTCAAGTGGGCAATCTCGTCGGTAATCTTCTGCTTTCTGTCTCTGGAAGGCTGAACAGAAGCCTCGATGTTCCTGATGGACTTCAAGGTGATTCTGTACTGGTCGTACTTGTCGGTGTACTGGTCCTCCAATTCACCAATCTCGTAAATCAAAACACCCAACTTGTCGGTCACGTCGGACACATCCTCGTCGTTCTCCTCGCCCCAAACAGACAATTGCTTGGCAACCTCTCTGCGCTCTCTGGCGGTCAATTCAATGGCTCTCATCACATTCTTCTCCATCTTGATGTACTGGGACAATTTTCTCAGCAATTGAGGGCCAGTGGCGCCGGCCAAGTTCTTCTTGAACGAGGACGAAATTCCGCCCTTGCCAAAGAATCTGGACTTGGTGGAAGATGGAGGAGGAGGAGGCGATTGCAATTGAGCGGCAGTAGGAGCCTTTTGAGATCTCAACGAGTAAGTTCTGTGCATTTTAAGTGGTGGTTTTAAGAAGCGCAGGGGTGAACGGTGGTGGAATTATTGCTCCTTTTATACAAGCGCGAGGGGTGGAGGTGCAAAAATTACGCACAGGAGCCCTGTCTGCACATGTCCACTTGCTATTCTCAATTGAGCTTAAGTGGTCTCAAACGAGGGTCCGCGGTGTTCGGTATGGTATGCCGTTATTTCCCGTCCACCAATATTCTTAGCCTAGTATAGCTCGACCCAACGTTGGTTGTTGTTCGTTCGCTTGTTCAATTTGTGCGATCGGCGCATTTCATCTTTTTGCTTGCCGTGGTGAGATTGCTATTATACGACAGAATGTGGCCCGCACGCAGGACAGAGGTTCCGTCCGTCATTCCATGACGTAATGTTGCTCCTATCCACAGAAATCAGCTTGTTCTCCGAAGCTTTTTTTAGCGTTACATCACGCGTGCACGTCGAGTTGATCCGGACCTGATCATGTCATTGGAAAATCTTAGAATGTCATTCATGCTGACGTTCGGGTTGCATGAACCCGAAATTTCCGCTTTACCAAACCACACAAAGCCGGAATATATTTCTGGCGGCGAGATTTTTGTTAGCAACTCCGGGCCGCTTTTAGCATCGTGGCTCAAGACTGTACTTGAAAGATAAACGACCTTCGGCGTTTTCCAATGCATTAGACGTCTTGATGTGCACTACTCTCCACTAGTGTGCATGGGTATTCTTACGGCAATGTTGGTCCACTCAAACACGAAAACCTCAACTGTGTTTCACTTTCTTCGTATGGCCATTGGCAGCCTCCTTGCCAGCACGCTTGGAGCTGAATTTCACAGGCTCCAAAATTCTGTAGTAGTCCGACTCGAGAGCCTCGTAGGCGGTCTGAAGCTTGTCAAGACGAGTTGGCGCATCCAATCCGGCAAGCGCTTCCTTGTTCTTCTCAAACAATCTGCGCTTCACGAAAAGACGTACGGCTTTCTTGGAATCTTCACCTGAGCCATCCTTCACCTGCTTCAAGAACACCATTTCGAGTAATCGCAGGAGCTGGCGTTTCTCCAACTTCTCGCTTTTCTTGAAGGTGTCGAACCACTTGTCTCCCGTGACCGTGCTGAGCGTTAGGCTGCCAATTGCAAGTTTGCTCTTACTGAGTCGCGTCAAATCGGCACGATCTCTCAAGTTGTCAAAGCTCTCGTTGGGCTCTTCAACAACAACCTCAACAATTTTGTCGTCGAGCAACCATTGTTCGTAGAGGCGAGAGTAAAACTCGCCACCCAACGACTTGCCTTGGAAGATCGGCAAGATGATGAACTGGGAGATCTTCTTGCGCGTTTCGGTCAAGCCAGCGTCGAACTTCTCCAGTCCTGGGTACTTCCAGTAGTTGTAGGCCGTTGAAAACCCAACCACCTCGGGCAATTTTGGGTCCGTGACCTTGTACAAAACGTAAACATCCCATAGTGGGTCCTTGAAGTCGATGTACGACCCGGCCTCAATGAACAAGAGCACTAGGATCTGCAATCTCTTGTGCAACTCAATTCCGGCGTCGGACTTGAGGTCGAGGCGGAAAATGGCGTACTTGTCGCCGTCCTTGGTGAACTCATTGCCAAACTGAGTGCCTGGAATCTTATAGTCCTTCTGCTCCTCGTCAATGAGGTCTCTCCATTTCAATTCGTCCTTGAACACGGTAGATTCGGGTAAGAATTCCATCAACTTGTCTTTTGGGTCCACCTCCACATCCTCGAGTTTTGCCGACCACTTGACGTTCAAAAAGGGCAAGAAGGTCACCGAGTCGAAGCACAAGAAGATCACCAAGTCCTTATACCCAAAGATGCTCTCAGCATCGCCAAAGATCGGGTAAGTGAAAAGCGGCGTGAAATTCTGCGCTGATCCCTTGGTATCGGTGACAAAGATCGATACAGCCTCATTCAGCGAGGCGGTCCATTGTTCTGGTTGGAGCGAAGCCACAGCAAGGTTGACCAGGTCGGACATTTGGAGGTATTTTGTGTTTTTTTCAGACGAGGAGGGCTCAAGTTTAGAGCGTGTTGTGGTGTTTTGGGTGGCGCACGCCCCAGACGTGTTTGGCTGCGAAAACATGGGGTTTGAAATGGGCGCTTTTCACAATAAAAGGCAAATGGACCTCTATGGTGAAAGATTGGGATTCAGCAATTGGTTTTCTTTGGGTAGCTGTTCGTTGGCATTAGTGATCTATAAATTGTATTATTCGCTTACTGTCAGCAATTAATGCTTTTCATTTACTGTCAACAATTGGTGTTCCCTTGGTGACCACAATCAGCACCTTTCACATTCTGACTGCAATTGAAAGTTCCTACAAAGTTTTCACGATTGAAGATTTTCCGTAATCTCAGCAATTGGTTACTCTCCAATCGATTGACACTGTTCAACTATCATGCTTGGTACTTTTCATATACTCTTCAACTGATACTCATGAATTAGTACTGGTACGCTTCACTTACCAATTGACATTCGTCAACTAGCATACTCTTTACTTACTTTCCAACTAAAACTCTCAATCAGGTTCGCTTACTCTCCAACTGTTTTCTCAATTAGTATATTGGCACTCTTCACTTATTGTACATAAACCGGCGGTCTCCCTCTCACAAGAGAACACCAGTCTTACTCAATCACCACCACCAAGTCACCGGCGTCCACCATGTCGCCGTTCTTGTGGAAAATCTTCACAACTTTCCCGGCCTTGGGCGAAACAACAACCATCTCGGTCTTCATGGCCTCCACCACAACAAGGCCCTGGCCCTCCTTCACCACCTCGCCAACCTCCACCAACGGCTTCCAGAACCGGCCAGAGTACTCGGAGTACACCATCTCAGCGTCGTCGCTGAACTTGTCGTCTTCACTCAACACCGGGCCGGCGTTGCCCGACTCCAACTCCGCGTTGGACACCTGGATCAACCGGTTGAACTCCTCCAACTTCTCGCCGCCCTGGTTCTGCTGGAACGTCTCGATGGAGTCCGAGTTGGCTTGGATCCACCGCAAGTACTGCTCGTGGTCGAACACAGACTCCACAATGTCCACCTTGAAGTGGCCTGCCTCCATCTCCTCGGTCATCTTGTCGATTTCCGCCTCAGACACAGGATAGAACTCGACCTGGTCGAACGGACTCAACAACCACGGGTTGGCGTCCGAGTGGGCGGCCAACGTCAACTTGTCCCAAATAGGAACGGTGCGGCCCACCAACTGGTATCCTCCAGGCGACTCCATTGTGTAAATGCACATGTACGAGCCTCCAATGCCCACCGTTCCGTTGGGGGTGAACGTTCTAGAAGGATTGTACTTGGTGCCCAAGAACCGGTGTCTTGGGTCCAATGGCACCGCACAAGGAGCGCCCAAAAACACATCTCCAAGGCCCAACACCATGAAACGCGCCGAGTACAACATGTCCTTGACGTCGGAGCGGTCGATGCCGTTGATGTTGGCGATGAAGTCAACATTGTTAGGCAACCATGGCGCATCGCTGCGGATGGTCTCCTGGTATCTCTTGACCGCGTTCAACGTCTTGTCGTCCTCGAACGCCATGGGCAACTTGATCACCCGCGAGGGCACCTTCCACTTGTTGACAAACGCAATCTCCTTCTCCACGGCAAGCATGGTCTCCAACAACTGCGTCTGCGTCACCTTCTCGTTGTACTCGATCAACACCGACCGCACACCGCGCGACATCTCCACGATGCCTTCGACGTTCAACTCGCCCACCATCTCGATCAACTTGTGCAACCGGTACGACAAGTTCAAGTCCATGATGTTCTCGCCGTACTCCACCAAGATGTAGCGGTCTCCGGCCTGGCGGTACACCGTCTTGGGGCTGGACGCGGTCTGGTCAATCACCGCCAACACTGGGTCCTCGTACGTGGCCAACGCCTTGTTTTCAAACGTAGGCACCGACCCTGCGAGCGCAGAAATCACCTTGTCCTGCTCGAGCTTCAACCCTTTCGCCACCTCGTACGAGAGCGGCACAAACTGGATCAGGTCACCCGGCTTCACCTGGCCGATCTTCCACATCTCGGCCTCGGCAACAACTGCCTCGCACACGAAACCTCCAAGCGAAGGTCCGTCGCACGTCAAGATCACAGGCTCGTCACCGGTGAAGTTAATGGCTCCAAGCGAGTAGACGTAGTCGTGGGCGTTGGAAGGGTGCAATCCGGCGTCACCACCGTCCTTTCTGGCCCACTTTGGTTTTGGTCCGATCAACCGCACACCGAACCGGTTCGAGTTGTAGTGGACCTTCCACTTCGACGCGAAGAACTCCTCGACGGCCTCAGACGTGAAGAAGTCGGGAGACCCGTGGGGGCCACACGTGACACCCACTTGCCAGGCGGTGGTGGCGTTGAAAGCGTATGAGGGAATCAAAGACTGTGGAACGTCGCTTGGTTCCGCAACTGGAACAGGCAAAGTGCAGCTGGGCAACTCGGGCTGGCCCAAGAACAAAACATCGCCCAACTTCAACACACGCCCGTTGTATCCACCCAAGTTACCGAGCGCAAACGTCGAGCGAGATCCCAAGTACTCCGAGACGTCAATTCCGCCGCGGATCGCCAAGTACGCTCTGCACCCGGACTTCAACTTGCCAATGGCCAACTTGTCGCCCTTCTTGATGTGGACAGGCACCCACTGCGAAACAGACTTGCCGTTCACGTCCACATCGACCTCTCCACCGGTGACAGAGACAATGACGTCATGGTGGAACAAAATCTTTGGTCCACTCAACGTGATCTCCAAACCAGGAGCTCCGGCGTCGTTTCCGACGGCCCGGTTGGCCAACCGGAACGCATACTCGTCCATGCACCCGGAGGGAGGAACTCCAATGTGCCAGTAGCCCTTTCTGCCCGGGAAGTCTTGAACGGTGGTGTAGGCACCAGGAACAAGCACCTCGAACGCCGTTGGGCTGTAGTCATACGAGTCCAACACCTTTGTGGCAACCTTGGCGGTCTCGAACATCTTGGAGTTGGCGATGGACCGCAAGTAGTCGATGTTGGTGATGCACCCAGACACAGCGGTCTCGTTCAACGCCTGGCGCAATTTCTTGAGCGCGTCGTTTCTGTCCTTGCCGTGGACAATGATCTTGGCCAACGTTGGGTCGTACTCGGCACTGACAACGGTACCCTTCTCGACCCACCCGTCGATTCTGGCAAACTCGGGGAACTTCACCTCGGTCAACTGGCCGGGCGAAGGCATGAAGTCCTTCACTGGGTTTTCAGCGTACAATCTGGCCTCCATCGATGCACCAGTGACGGTGATCTTCTGAGAGAAGTCCGGTGGGGTGTCTGCGGCAATCAACAACATCCACTCCACCAAGTCGAGCCCAGTGACCATCTCGGTGATTGGATGCTCGACCTGCAACCGGGCGTTCACCTCCAAGAAGTAGAACTCGTCTCTTCTCTCGTCGTAGATGAACTCCACCGTTCCGGCACACTTGTAGTTCATCAAAGAGCCCAAAGACTCAGCAGCCGTTCTCATTCTCTGGCGAGTGGCCTCAGGCAAGTTTGGTGCGGGTGTCTCTTCGATGATCTTCTGGTTTCTTCTCTGCAACGAGCAGTCTCTTTCGCCCAACGCAATGGCCTTTCCGTATCCGTCGCCAAACATCTGGATTTCGACGTGGCGGGCGTTTTCAACAAACCGCTCCAAAAACACTCCAGAGTCGCCGAAGTACGACTTACCCTGGTGCTGAACCGTCTGGAAAACACGCTCGATGTCGGCCTCAGAGTCCACTTTCTGCAAACCAATACCTCCGCCTCCAGCGGTGGACTTCACCATCACCGGGTACTCGAGCTTTGCGGCGATCTCCTTTGCTTCTTTCGCATCGGAAACCAACCCGGAGCCCGGCACCAATGGCACGCCAGCCTTCTCGGCGATCTCTCTGGCCGAGTGCTTCAAGCCAAGCTTTCTGATGGCTTCGCCAGAAGGACCAACGAAAACGAGCCCTTCTTTAGCACATCTGTCGGCAAAGTCGGCGTTTTCAGACAAAAACCCGTAGCCGGGAATGATGGCCTCGGCTCCCAGCTTTTTGGCAGCAGCAATCACCTTGTCGATGTTGATGTACGTCTCAGCAGCAGAGGTTCCGTCCAAAGAAATCGCCTCGTCAGCATACATCGTGTGGCGGGCATACTTGTCAGGGTTGGAGTAGACGGCAATCGCCTTGATCTTCAATTTCTTCAAGGTCTTCATGATCCGCACGGCGATCTCTCCACGGTTGGCCACAAGCACAGACTTGAAAGGCTTCTTGTACTTCTTCGCCTCCTGGTCCAAGTGGGCGTGGTAACCCTTCCAGCCACCAAATTCAGAGATGTCCTTGGTGCCCAGAGCAAGGTATCCGGCCTCTTCACAGATGAACGACTTGATCCACTCGCCCGAGGCCAACTCCACGGACCCAATGCCCAATGGCTCGGGAACGTAGCTGACAAACTGGCCAAGGAGCTCGAGAGGAATCTCGTACACCTCCAAGTCGATCTTGGAGCCAAACTCGCTCACTCTTCTCAACCCTGGCTTGGCCACGGGTCCGGTCTTGGGCAAAGCGTACAACTTGTAGTTTGGCGACGTGGTGGTGGCCTCAACAAACGTGGCGTGCACCTTCTCCAACTGCCAGTGCAACTGGAACCCTTTCAAGTGGGCGCCCACCACCGCCAACTTCACGGTGTTCTTCAACACCGGGTTGGGCAATTCCGTGTGAGGAAGCAACTCGTCGCCAAGACTGGCCACCTCCTTGTCCTTGACGCTGCCGTAGAAGCGAGGAGTTTGCTCAGAGTACACCTTCATGTATCTGGAAGCAAACTCCAACAACGCGTAGTCGTTGAACTTCAGCGAGAGGAAAGTGATGCCAAAGGGAAGGCCATCGGAGCGGAACCCGGCAGGAACTGCCAACGCACTCATGTCTGCCAAGTTGACAAAGTTCGTGTACGTTCCCTGGCACGAGTTGACGCCGATGGGGTCGTTTTGCACCTGTTCGATGGTTGGGGTCAATGGCGCAGTAGGAAGCACCAAAACGTCCACGTTTTCCAACATGGGCTGGACCTTCTGCAAGATCTGCTGGCGCTTGTAGTCGTACTCGAACGCGGTGGCCGCCGAGTGCTTCTCGCCGCCCTGGATGATCTTCAACACGGTCGGATCCAAGTCTTTTGCTGGAGGGTTGGTAGCCAAAAAGTCCTTGACGGCCCAGTACCGCTCCAGCACCCATGCTCCGTCGTACAAGCACTTGGCCAAGTCGAGCAACGGCTGGATGTCGAAGTCCGCCACGGTGCACCCGGTTTTCTCCACGAGATCGACCGCTTTGGCGAACAACTTGGGGTTTTCCGTCTCGCCGCACCACTCGAGGTTGCTGGGCACCGCCACCTGTGGCTTGGAGCCGAAACTCAAGAGCGCGTTGTCCGGGAACGCCCGCGAGAACTCGTCGTTGGCGCCGTCGAACTGCACGAGCACGTTGAACGCCAACTGCGCATCGTGCAAGTTCAACGAGAACACCGAAACACAGTCCAACGACTTGCACGCAGGCACCACTCCGGACGCCGAAAAAACGCCCTTGGTGGGCTTGAGGCCAATCAAGTTGTTCAACGCCGCAGGCACACGGCCCGACCCGGCGGTGTCGGTGCCCAAAGCAATGGGCACGATGCCTCGGCCAACCACCGACGCGGAACCGGCCGAAGAACCGCCAGAAACGTACTTGGAGTTGAACGTGTTGGGCGTCACGCCGTAAGGGGACCGGGTACCGACCAACCCGGTGGCAAACTGGTCCAAGTTGGTCTTGCCGATGATGATGGCGCCCGCTGCGCGCAACAATTGCACGGTGGTGGCGTCCTTGGTCGGGCTGTACGCGTACGATGGACACGCGGCGGTGGTCTGCATCAGTTTGACGTCGATGTTGTCCTTGATGGCGACAGGCACGCCGTAGAGTGCGAGCGAGGTCTTGTTTGCGTTGGACTGGAGAAATCTCCACTGGTGGAGCAAGTCGTCGGCGGACGCGAGCGAGATCCACGCAGGGTCGCTTTGTTTCTGGTCCGCCAAGAGCTTGTTCAAGAGCGCGAGCGAGTCGTCGGGGGTGGCCTGGAAGTGGAACCGTTTCCAGTCGTCGATGGTCCACCCGATGTAGTCTGTCATGTGAGGAATTGGGAGATTTGAGTGACAAAGATCAGCTGGGAGTGAGCTGGGAATCAAATGGGAACTGCGAACAAGTAGCAGTAACTAGCAGTGACTAGAAGTAACTAGCAGTAATTAGCAGAACAACTAGAAGGTTGGAGTCAAAATCAGCGCTTTCAAGAGCAAGTGAAAGCAAGGGCGATCCGAGGTGAGAGGAGATCGGTGATTTTCGTCCACTGCAGCGGGTGGAAATCTCCGGCCATATAAAGGTGGTGATGGCAGGTGGTGCGCGCTATGTGCAGGCTATCGTGAGTGGTCGGAGATGCCCATAAACAGCAGGTCACCACGGGCCGTCCGCGCGCCGCAAAAGCTCGAGTGGCATAGTTAGACGCTGGCAAACAACGGGAATTTTCGGGTTCGTGGGCAATTTTCGAGCAGCGTGGGATTTGACGGGCGCCAGCACCCGGAACGGAATTTTTTTTTTCGTGCTGTTGTCTTTTGGTGGTGTTTCGGTTCTCCCTTGGTAGCCCTTTGGCGTCTCCTCAATCTGTTAACTATCTTTCGAAAAGGGGCCGGAGTTGGCCGAAGTGTGGGGGCCGCGACCGGCGCGCCGGTTTGGTGGCATCCATAAGTTGGTGCAAACAGCGATTACGCCGTCATGCAGTCGTGGTGATGAAAGACTGGGAGGTTTTGCTGATTGCAGGGCGGATGGCGGTGATTGGACGTTGATACCGGTCCGGGTAGCGCGGGGGTGCGATCTGGGCCGCGCACGCCCTCTTGGTTTCTCCCCTGTGCTATCCGGAAGCGCCGTCGCGGCCATGCAAGGGCGCCTGTGCCGATAAGAGCTAATCGTGTCACGTGACGCACTAACAATTAGCACCAACGGCCAAGGGCACGGCCAACTTGAGGACCCTCCGAGGGTCTGCGACGTTTCTTTTTCTGCGCTTGGCGTCTCGAAGCCATTGGTCCACTCTGGTTACAACTCTGGTTTTTGAGTGCTAGGGCAAAGATGTACGGATTCAGACGGGGCAAGAAATTACGCTGACAGTTCAAGGAATTACCCAGTGGATGTGTCTGGATTTTTGTGGTATTGAGGTATGCATTCTTGGTCTCTTGACGTTTTGGAACTCCAGGTATTTCTGCCAGCTCCGTTGGTGGAATCTTCTTTTCCTGCAGATACCACCCATCAGATACTACCTACTAGTTATCAGCACCCAGTGTGCACTACCACTATACCCTCTCGTCCTCCCCAATCTCTGCTTCTGTCTGCTTCTGTCTTTTCTCTCTTTTCTCTCTTTTCTCTCTTTTCTCTCTTTTCTGTCTGCTTCTGTATGCTTCTGTATGCTTCTCTCTTTTCTCTCTTTTCTCTCTGCTCCTGCCCTCCTACGTTCTCTTAACAATCTCTCAATTCAAATTCACAGTATTCACTTCTTCGACTCCAACTCGGCGTCGATCTGGTGGGGCGTCATGTATCCTCCGTCGGCAACCTGGCCATCGAGCGAGGTCATCTTGACCAACTGCGCCGAAACCTGACTCTGCACCGCGTGCAACTGCTCAGGATGCGCCGTCTGCCATGCCTTCAACTTCCAGGTTTGTCCGCTCAAGTCCCAGTAGATTCCTCTAAACGTGTGGTAGAGACCTTCACGGCCTTCCCACACCGGGCCGATGATCACCACGTACGCGGTGAAAAACGTCCAGATGAACAACACAGAGATCCACCCGGTGAAGAACTTCTTGCTGAACACGTACCCACTGCCGTACATCGGGATGGGCCACAACAAAATCAAGCACACCGCCAACGCGCAGCAGATCGACAACGCAATCTTGAACGATCTTCTCAACCGGGCAGTGTCCTCGGCGTAAATGTCGGCCTTCTCGGCAGCAATCTCGTGCGCCACAGAAACAACCTGCGACTTGACTGGGCTGAGGTTCTCTGGGTCCAGTTCAGCAGGCGACTCGGCTGCCAACAACTCCTCTTCCTCGTCCACACGCGTGATGGACTTCAAGATGTCCCAGTCGAAGTTCTGGGGCTTGAACACGAGCGTCAACACGGGGACAATCACCATGGGCGACAAGAGCGCCACCACGTTACCGGTCAACATGGGGTCGTCCTCGAAAGTGGTGTCGATGGTGAGCGACCCGGACTTCAGGTGCGTGCACACCAACCACCCCAAAATGGCCAACCCGGTGGCAATCGGTGGGGTAAAGGTGGCTGCGTACCAGTTCTGGCGTCTCGAAAGCAACGTCAACGCCGAGGGCAACACAGCACCGCCGATGATCACTCCCATCAACTCGTACAAGTAACTCATGGAGATACCGGCGTAGTACAACCCGATGGAGAACCCGGCCATCAAGTACGCAAACACAATCACCGACCCGTGCGACATGAACATCAAGCGCTTGCCCGACGCGGTGGGGTTGATGTACGTTCTGTAGATGTCGTAGGTGTAGATGGTGGACACCGCGATCAACTCGGCCGACATCGCCGACGTCACCGCCATGAACACCAACAAAAGACTCATCACCGCTCCGCTCTTACCCAACAACGCAACAGCAGCGTTGGGCAACACCAAACCGGCGCTGACCTCGGCAGAAGTCATCTTGACGGGGAAAGTGGGCCAGTATTCGGTGCTCTCCAACGACAACGCAGTGAGACCCATGGTGGTGGCCATGAACATGGGGATGGCAAACCACGCCAACCCACCAAGCACGTAACCGGGCAAAGTGGCCGCAGGGTCGGAGGCAAACGCCTTGTTGAAGTAGCCGTTGTCCAAAAACACCGTTCCGAAGTTACCGACAATGTTGATGACAAAGAAAATGCCGCCCGAGTGCGACTTGATGGTCAAGTACGAGCCTTCGGAGTTGCCGCTGACGGGGTTTTTCTTGCCCAATTCGGTCACCGCCTCCCACACCTTTCCGGGCGACCCCAACTTGTCGGAGGTGGCAAACGCGTTGAACGCAAACACCAACATGATGATGACAATCACCACCGTGTGGGCGTAGTCGGTCAAAAACGTGGCCTTGATGCCGCCAAACAACGTGTACACCACCACGCCAAGTGGCAACAACAAACACGCGGCAATGGTCGACATCCCGGTCAAGTCGTGCACAACCGCCGACCCGCCGGTCAACAACATCGCCGTGACCAAAATGTTGGTTGCAAAACCCCAGAAGCAGTACACCCCGTGGGTGACAGGACCGTATCTTTTCTTGACAATCTCCAAGTACGTGTGCGCGGAAGGAGCCCGCTCCTTGCCCTTGATGGCCAAACACGAAAACAAGATGATTTGCACGGTGGCACCGGCGGCGTAGTACAAGGCACCCGACACTCCGTTGTTGTACACCTGCACGGTGGACATCAACAAGGTGGCGGCCCATGTCCACGACGAAACAACGGCGGCAGAAAGCAAAAACGTTTTCACCGATCTGCCGGCGGTAGCAAACTCCTCCGCCGTCATGATCTCCTTGTTGTAGCGTCTCAAGCAGAAGGTGGTGAGCACCATACCTCCAGCGAAAACAGCACCCAAGCCAACAACGACCGCGTAACCCGCGGCCTGAGGAAGCGCAACGTAAGCAGCAGAAGACATTGCGAGTTGGAATGTGGCGATGGGGATTTGGAAATTCGAGCAGACGCCATCGCTTTATAAATGGCCGTTGCCGCATGTGCAGAGCTGATAAGCAAAACCCATCGGGAATGTCCTTCCTGCACACAGACTGACAGCCCCGGCGTGGAATTTTCGGGGCCCGCCATCTCTACACTCCCCCTGTGCCCATAACAGCCGTATCTGTATAGGGTCTGCATATAGTCGCACGGGCCGCCCCCAAGCGGGCCGCCGACGGGCCTTCGTGAACAATGCCATGGAACAAATTTCTCGTCGATATGGCTCTGCACTCGAACGTTTATCGGCGGGGTGGCAACTCGGTGCCATTGCGACCACACCCTTTGCGTGAACCAGTTTCTGCTCCGTTTTCTCTGCGGTCGCTGGGGTTCACCTGGGTCCATTTTAGTTAGCCCCTAGTGCACTGTCCTGCATGCAGTGCAGAGGTTTTTCGTGGTGGTGATTCGATTCCGCACGCGCAATCGCGGCGAAAAACGCCGGACGCGGGCCACCCAGTTGCAGGAACGAAGAGTGGAAACTGCAAAACACGAAGTGTAAAGTGAAAATTTTTCACGATAGCCAGAAAATTAGATAGCGCAAGTGTCCCAATGGCCGCGTGGCACCAACGATAATCACGTAGATCCGAGATTGGGCCAGTTGCAACGGCCAAGGCACTCGCCCCGCGATAAAGGTCCATGCGCTTGCCTAATTAGGTGCAGTGTTCGGCACCTGCCTACTCGGCCCGTTGCCTCATGTGAAGTCTAATCCGGCCAAATCGCCCAATGACAGACTGGGCGGTGATTGCGATTGCGATTGCGACCTGGGCGTCACGGACTCCGATTGTAGAATGCCATATTCGTGATTTGTCACCGCAACAAGGTGCTGGCCCATGTCGAGCTTGGATTTCAAGAGCAACGAGATGTCGTTCTGCTGCGCCAGCACTTCAAGTGCAACTTGTTCCCGCACGGTGTTGTCGTCAAGCAACTTGCGGCCCAATTCCGGGTCGAACTGGTTGACAAAGTAGAACGTGCCCAGAATGTGCCGGTCAAACACCACTAGCTGCTCGTCCATGCACCTCTCCATCTCCTCGGTGCACACGGTGTGGGACCACCCAAAGTGCTCGGCGATCTCAGCAACGGTGTTCCCGTGGAAGTAGCGGTACTGGTCCAAAGTGTACTCGTCGCTGTCTGCAACGAGTTCGCTGCGGATCTTGTTGCGCTTGAAACTGTTTTCCTGGTCCACCAAGAACTCCATGATCGTCCGATGAAGGTCTTGCAGTTCGTGCGATCGCTGGGTGACCACCTCGAGCCCCGACTGGAACGTGGTCACTTTAATTGGGAGGTGGAGCTTGTCAAGCAATTCGAGGCTCTTGGTGAGGTCCTGCGTCGACAAGAGGTCGGTGCCGAACCCCTGGCTCGAGATCTGGAACCGATTGTACGAGGCAAACAAGTCTGGGATGGTGATCATCGACGTGATGCGAGTGAGCTCGACATTGAGCAAGTACTCGCTGATGTGCCGCGCAAGCTCCTGGTGGTACAAGCTCGAGGACCTGCTGATGACCAACGGCGGGATGGTGGCCGTTGGGGCGTTTTTCTTCCGTTTCACGAGGGCGCCGAAACTCGACGAAACCTTGAGCACGTCGTGCGCCTTGTACATCAACTGCTCCAAATCTTCGAGCGACTGGGTCAACACCACCTCGTTGCGTTTCCGCTGCTGCTGGCCGATCCGCTCCAAGGTGTGAATACCTCCTGTTTTCACTTTTGGCACGGCGACTTCCTCTTTGGCAACCCGCGTGGCCTCGCCGCTGACCATGCCGCGGTTCTCCAAGTTTTCCCACTTGAGCTTGTCGATTTCCTGGACCACGTGCTCGTAGAACGCTAGGTCGCCGCCCTTGCGGAAACTCACCTTGATGTACGGCTTCTTATTGGTGTACTCCTCCTTCTCTTCTAGAACGAGCCCCATCGGGTTCTGCGCCTTCAAACTGGGCGTGGATGCGCTCTCCATGCGCTGGATTCGCTTGGCTAGCGCCAGCAGCACCGTCTGGAGCTCGGCGCCACAAAGCTCGCAGTACTTCATCAGCGGGTGGTTGATGAAGGTGCATTTCGGACACTGGTGCGGGTTTTCCGGGAAAGCGGGCTCTTGCAGCGGCTCCAGCGAGTCGTACGCGTCTCTTATGACCTGCGTGATCTGGTTCCGTGACGGCGGGATCCCGCACGAAGTGCACTTCGGGAAGTGCTTGTCCAAGTCTGTTTTCGTCGAGATGTGGTTGTTGAACGAGCAAATCACGCACGTCCAGTCGACAATCTTGTCGAGGGGAAGCGATGCCAGCAGACTCTGCGGACTCTCATTGGTGGACCCTGCGGAAAGCGCCGATTCGTCGTCAATTTTGAGGTACACCTTCACTTTTGGCGACGACCGGAGAAACTTCTCCACGTACTGAGCTCGGGCGGCATCTTTCAAGTTGATGGCAATTGCGCGACTCTGATCGGCGCTGTCGATGTAGATAATCCGCCTGTTGGTCAAGTAGACCCGCCCGTTTTGGTGGTTGGCGATTTTCAGCCGGCCCTGGTAGATGCCCACGCCATCTTTCACGTAGATGTTAAATTCGCCGTCGGTGAGGATTGGGCGGCTGGATTTGTTGATGGCGACACTCTGCCACGTGTAGAGGTACGACATGTGCCGGGGGCTGTGCAAATTGGGACGAGGGGGGGAATAAAGTGGAGGATGTAGTGGCGGGTATAATGGAGGATGGCGATGTAGATGTGTTTTTGGTGAAAGCAAACAGACGCGCGTGAAGGGGGTGACGAGGAAGGTCAAAGAATTTCGAGGAGGGCAAGAAGCTTAAGACGATTCAATTGGCGGCGGAGTTTTGTCTGTGCTCCGGTTTGGTTTGCGTTGGTGATCAGTTCTGATTCGAGTGGTCCGGTGTAGAGCGATAAGTGAGTAGGCAGAGATCGAGAGTGAAGAAAAAATCAAGAAACATAAAGGAAAATAGAGAAAAATAGGGAAGAACGTGAAGAGAAAGAAAGGGAGAAAATATCGGAACAACAGGCGAGGAAACCCTCATCAAGCAGTTTCCGTTTTCAGTAGTCTCCAAAGTCTGCCACTAACACTGTGCGAACGGAAGCCAAACCTGACTTAACCCCTAACAAGAAATTCAAAGAAAGGAATAAAAAAATACAAACCTGAACGGCAAAAAACACCCATGCCTCCCCAATTGCGCTCTCCATTTCCCAGCCACGGGTTTCCCACTCGTCTGCTTCCCGTCTCCTGCCGTCTGGGCGTGCACGGCTCAAATCACCAGTATATGCCCCATTCTGTGGTTATCAACTCCACAATCACACCCCATGGCATTCCTCTTCAAGCGAAACCCGAAAACACCGCCAGACTTGGTCCGGGTGCTCAACGACCTGGTGTCAAAACTCGACTATCTGGCCGACCTGAAAAAATACCAGGACGAGTGCCTGCGGTACCTCAAACAAGTGAAGATTGTGCTTTTTGGCGACGAGGAAAATGACCCCCAGCCCGACCAAATCAGCCAGCTCGCGCAAGAACTTTACTCGTCTGACTGTCTTTTGCATCTCGTGCAAAACTTGCGCAAGTTGGACTTTGATCTGCGCAAAGATGTCGTGCTTTTGTTCCTGACGCTATTGCGACGTAAAATCGGCAACGATCTGCCGACAGTGGACTACTTGGTGCACCAAAAGCCGGAAATTTTGGTGCTTCTCATGAAGAGCCCCGAATACCTGGACATGGCGCTTGTTTGCGGCCAGATCTTGCGAGATTGCGCCAAGTTTGAGCTGATCAACAGATTTGTCTTGTACCACCCGCTTTTCTGGAACTTCTTCAAGTACGCCCAGATCCCGATCTTCGAGATCGCCACCGATGTGTTTGTCACGTTGCAGCAGCTCTTGACCACCCACAAGAAGCTTGTTTCGGAATTTCTAGGGAAAAGCTGTGAGCAGGTGACCGCCAGCATAAACCAGCTTATCAAATCGGACAACTACGTGACAAAACGGCAGAGTGTGCGCCTATTGTCTGAGTTGGTGATGCAGAAGCTGAACCACTTGTTTCTCATGTACTACTTCGACGACACCACCAGTCTCAAGATTGTCATGCTACTATTGAGCGACAAGCTGAAAAACGTGCAGATGGAAGGGTTCCACATCTTCAAGTTCTTTGTTGCGAAGCCGAAAAAGTCACAGAAGGTGTTGGACGTCCTCATCAAGAACAAAGAGAACTTTGTTCAGTTCTTCAACAACTTCGAGGTCAGCGGCACCGGCAATAACATCGTGGAGGAGCGAGACTACATCTTGGGGGAGATCCAGAAGTTGCCCGACATTGAGCGCATCCACTAGCGCACACTAGCGCACACTAGAGCGCAGTTCATAGAAAGAAGCATCGTCATACAAGAGAAAGGCTACATGTGCCGCCGGTCTCCAATTTTTTGGTAATTCACACGAGGAACGCAATCCACGCTAAAGTTTTTCAATCTAACCAACCACTCTGGACCAGTCCTCGAACTCGTCCTCGCCGTACTGGATCTTCTTGATCCAGTCAGCAATCTGAATAGTCAACTCTCCAGCCTCGCCAGCAGCCAATGGAACCTGGATATCCTCGCCCTTCCAGCCAATAGCCTTGATTGGCGAAACAAGCGCAGCGGTTCCAGAGCCAAACGCCTCGACCAACTCGCCCTTAGCGGCTCTTTCCTTGACCTCGTGGATGGTGAACTTTCTCTCGGAGATGGTCCACTCGTCGCTGGGCAAACGAGCTCTGGCCAACGCCAAAACAGAGTCTCTGGTGACACCTTCCAAGATGGTGCCGTCCAAAGGCGCCGTGGCCAACTCCTTCTTGCCCGACTCGTCCTTGAACACGAAAAACACGTTCATGGTGCCGACCTCGGTGATGTAGCCCTCTTCGCCGAACAACCACAAGTTCTGCTGGTATCCTCTTTGCGCCGCCTCCAACTGGGGCTTGACACAAGGGGCGTAGTTGGCGCCCAACTTCTTGTTGCCCACTCCGCCAGGCCATGCTCTAACTGCGTAGTCGGTGGCCTCCAAAGAAACGGCTTTGAAACCGGTGGAGTAGTAAGGACCAACAGGGGAAGCAATCACGTACAAAAGCGCTCTGTCGGGCGTGGAAACACCCAAAGTGGCGGTGGTGCCGATAATGGTGGGTCTCAAGTACAACGAGTAGCCCTCGCCCTGAGGAACAAACGACAGGTCGATTTTCAAGAACTCGTCGATCAACTTGATGAACTCGCCGCCGTCAAACGTGGGCAACGCGATTCTCTCGGCCGAGGTGTTCATTCTGTGCATGTTCTTGTTGGGTCTGAAGATGCGGATTTTGTTGTTGGCGTCTCTGTACGCCTTCAATCCTTCGAACGCCTCAAAACCGTAGTGGAACACGATGGTGGAAGGGTCGAACGAGAAGTTGTGGTAAGGCGTGATGGTAGGGGCGGCCCAGCCTTTTTCGGCGGTCCATTCCACCTCCAAAATGTGGTCGGTGAAGGTTTTGCCAAACACCAACTGGTCGTTGGCAAGCTTCTCCTTTGGGGTGGAGGTCTTTGTGATTTTCAACTTGGAAGCGTCTAAGGGAGCCTGGGTCATGGTGGCGAAGGTTCTGGCCAAGTTAGTGGGGGTTTTGAGATGCGATGCAAATCTGGTGAGGAGGCCCATTGTTGGAAAAAAAAAATTTCGTGGTGATTTTTTTCTCAGAGTGAGGTGACCCTTCAAGGGAGGTTTGGGCAGTCAACAGGAAATGTCCAAACAGGAAATCAGGCGGCTCCGAAAAAATGCGAGTGGCTTTTACGTACGTTATCCGTGGACGCTTATATCTCGGCGGGAAATGGGTGTTAAATACCGTCAGGTGGCCGGTTCCGGCGTGAAGAGTCATCACCCGCGATTAACCGAGATTGCCTGGGGGCATGGATGTTTTCGGCGGGAACGATGAATCATAGCGGGCGGGAGGATTTGCGGACGAGCTTGGCAGGTGTTTTTATGTGGTTTTGCGTTTGCAGATGTTTTGTTTTGCTTGTGGTGGCAGAAATCTGACTCATTTGGTGAGTGTTAGTCACCGGCCTTAAGTCGCACTGGCTAATCCTGGGAAGTTGCGCAGATCATACGACTGGATTTGGAAAGAAGAGGAAGGTGCACAAAAAAGAGAGGATGCGAAGAAAAAAAACATGAGTAATCGAAAATGAACAGAAAAGTGACAAGAGTCAAAAGTGCCGGTACCCCTGAACTTCTTCAATGGAACCACTTCACATGTTCAGTTGCACTAGACGCGCAGCCAAACATTAGTACACAGTCTGCGCCATAAAGTTACGAGCACCTAATGGAAAACGCAACTTGAGGCTATTGCTGTCGCTCGACCTAAATCTGATGATGGCAATTTAGGAAACATTGCACTTACATTTGTATTGTGGAATTGGCCAAACAAGCAGACATCATTGTCAACTCCACTGATGAACAATGCTCCGCTGAAGTTTCATGTTCCCCGATTATCGGTATTTCCACTGCTGTTCTGCGCTCATGGGTCTGCAACCCAAGGCGGGAGGCCAGATTCTCCCCATGAAGTCTAGACCAGCATTCATGACGACTGAAAATATTCTACTGACTGCTACTGACCTCCACACCTCCTTCGGTTCTTTTATATGACTGAAGTGGACACGGTAGCGCTGCATATAGTCTTCGTGTTTCGCTGATTTGACAGATTCCGTCCTGCGCATAATAATGGCCTCACACATGTCAGAAAGCATAACATTACACTTGCATCGGGTTTCGAAATTCGCTTGGGCCAAGATCAATTAAATACCAAAGCCTGCTTATTCCCTAGTTGGTAGATTCAATGTTCAGGGAAACATATCCAGGGAGCTATAACCGAAGAACAATCGCTGAGCCGGTTATCTGCATGATTATATGCAGCTCGGAAACTTGGAGCCGTCCGCACCCACTCGAGATATTTATATCCCATATATCTCGCTTGATATGCATGGATAAATAGCCAAAAAAAAGCCAATGGGTGCTTCAACAGCGAGTACTGCCTTGATACTCCGAGGCAATTCCGAGGGCACCGCTAGGTCGGAAGACGACACGGACTCGTCGAATGATCGGCCCGCTAACAAAATGGCGTCTGAACCGCTTAAACCTGTACTGCCAAAATGGGTGCCCACGTTCAAATTATCGCAGAACGAGCACGAATTGTCTGCTGAAGAGAAATTGAACCTCAGCCGCGAGAAAACCGGTCGTAAAGTCAGGTCTTTGTTGAACAAGTTGACCCCGGAGGTGTTTGACCACACATTACTGGAGCTCGTGCAAATTTTGGACGATTCCAAAGCAGAAAATGACGCGTACACTTTGAAGCAGGTGTTTGACGGTATTTTGACCAGAGCGTGTGACGAACCGTTTTTTTCAACCTTGTACTCGAAGCTTTGCCTGAGTTTGATCGAGAAAACTCCCGATACAATCTCGGACGTGACTTCTTGCGCTGGAAGTGGAGCACACGGCTCAAACTTGGCAAGATGAGTGTTGATCAGCAAGTGCCAGGAGAACTACAAGAAATTTAGAGCGGTGCCATCCTCGGTGACAAGTTGCACAAAAGTTCCGGAAATGATGTCCGACGAGTACTACGAAGTCAAAAGGAACCGCAGAATGCAGGTGGGACTTCACAAGTTCATTGGGAACGCGTACGTATTGGGGCTTCTCTCGGAAGCGGTGATTTTGCTGTGCTTACACGAACACATTAGTGATCTTGAACACCAGTCGGAGGAGTACGTGGAGAATCTCGTGGTGTTGGTGAAAACCGTTGGCCCAAGGTTGGAAAAGTCGAAACCACATGCGGCTGCGTTGGACAATGTGCTCTCCAACATGGCTAAGTTGGTGGTCACGCCAATTTCTTCGCGATTGAGATTCATGTTGATGGATTTGGCAGATTTCAGAAAGTCCGATTGGAAACCGCAGGAACCTCGTGCTCCCCTGGTCCAGAAAAGAAAACAACGGCAGCTGACCATTTTGAGATGGAAATCAAGAATCTCGTCTCCAGGAGCCGTTACTAAAGAAGCTTCAGCTTTGAGAGGTTCCAAGTCTAATGGCCGGATTTGTGGAGTGAATCAGCGCAACGTGACAGTTGCACCGAAGGTGGAAAATGAAAACATGGAAACAAAGGTTCAAGTATCCCATGTTGCAACCAAAAAACCAACTGAAGAGCCCGTCGAGAATTCACAAATGGAAAAGCCTAGTGCGGGCCACAAGGCGCTTGACATTGCAGCCAAATCGATTGGAACCACAACGTGCACCGATAAGCAGACGGCAAATTACGTCCCAGATGACGTTGTCAGCAAAAACAGAACACCGAGAACTGTCAAGCTCAGCCTCTTCGGTGGTCAAGATCAACCTGAACCAATGATCGTCAAAGAAACAAGAACACTGTCGCTCTACATGTTCGCTGGTGCATGACGAGGACACTTTTCAGGAAAAAGTATTAGAAACGTTGTACTACTGTTCACCATGCCACTTTTCAGGAAAAAGTATTAGAAACGTTGTACTACCGTTCATCATGCGACTTTTCAGGAAAAAGTATTAGAAACGTTGTACTACCGTTCATCATGCCACTTTTCAGGAAAAAGTATTAGAAACTTTGTATTACCGTTCATCATGCCATTACCAATAAATTAGATTCCGCTTTTCCCGATTTCCTCTAGCCGTCCGGAAACGTGAACGCCTTGAGATTCTCCACGTACCGGCCCTGGAGATAGACGTTGTTATTCTTCGCTATCGAGAACGTATCGGTGCTCTGCTCCAAAAAAGCCCGTTCAGTCCACACTGTCCGATGTTTGCCAACGAAAACACCGTTGATCTTGTTGACGCGGAAAACCTCGGCCGACCGCGAGATATACTTCTCCGGATGCTTGCGTCGGATGTACTCGCGAGACACTTTCACGTTGGTGGAGTCGACGGTTCCCGGTTTGAGCAACTCTAGCCGCACGCGGCCGCTGATTTTTGGCATCACCAAATCGTGGCGACCAAACGGCAACGATTTATTCGCCCGGGCCACACGGAACATCTCGACGTCCTCGGGCCGCGAAAACTTGCCCAAAACGTACTCTTGTTCGTAGGTGGTGGGTTTCCTGGGGCACTTTGCATTTTTCGCAGCCATTCCGTATGTGGCGGCGAACGCCGGCGAGATCTCGATTTGGTGGTCCAAAGTCGACTCGTTGAATCTCTGCAAATGCAACGGCCTCACGAGCGTCGAAGCAAATGCTTCGTCGGGCGAGAAAAGCTTATCCCAGTGAAAGTAGCCCGAGCTCAAAAACCGGGACTCCTGTTTTGCAAACTGGCGAGGCGCCAACTCGCACACATCGAGATCCACCGACGTCGGAATAAGATTTGGCCCGAGCCTCCGCTCGTTCACTGGTTCCGGGTCCTGTTTCACGATGACGTCGGTCATGGAATTTTGGGATCTTCGGAGTTTCTGCCACAACGACTCAAACGGGCCGGGCTGGTGGAAAGTTGGCTCCAGATTGCGAAGTTCCAGAAGGTGGTGGTGGAATCTGGCCTTGCTTTCGGCGCCCAAGCGCAGCGTGTACCAGAGCGGGTGGGCCTCGGTGGAAAACACCCAGTTTCTCAGTTTCATGCCCGCGCGGTGCACGTAGCTGGTGTTGGCGTCGTCGAAAAGAAGATACAAGTACTTGAGCAGCTCGCCGAGCACAAACGTCTCCATTCTGTTCTGGACCTTGCCCGTGCGGATATCCTGGACGCCTGCAAACCCGCACGGCGCCTTGTAGCGTGTTTCGAATAGGTGTAGGATGCGCAACCCGATCTGGAGGTACATGGGGTCTTTTGTTGCCCGGTAGAGGTAGTACGTGGACTCGATGAACTCGGGCCGCAACGGGTACCACTCCAAGGGCACGGCATCGTGTAGTTGGTGGTGGTGGGTGGCCGCAACGCCCATGGTCTGCGTCATCCACCGTTCCGGGATCGCGTCGAAGTGGTCCCAGATCTTGAGGTACACCAAGTGGCTTGAAACCGCGTCACTGAGCCGTCCGGCCAAAACTTGCACGCCTGCCCAGAACGCACCAAGCAGGTCGATCCACTGCAGGGCCACGGCGCCCGTGCCGATGTTGACGTTGGCGAAAAACGTGTATCCGTCCACTCCGGAGCCTTGGGCCAGATGCGTCAGCAACGACAGGTACGACCGGGCGAAAACAGACCACAAGTGGTCGTCGTCGAATAGAATGGCGCCCTTGAGCGCGTACTCGTAGAAGGAGTCGACCAGCGCGCCGATCCCGGTGATCTCGTCGAGCCATTTGTTGTTGAGTGGGTCGATCGACATCGGCAAGAGCCCCAAGGGCAGCCGCAGCAGCCAGAGCTTCCAGAAGGTGCTGGAGGTGTGGAGCTCGAACTGCACGTCGCCCGTGAGCCGCAGGAGCAACGAAAACTCCACAAACGGCGTGGTGGCGCCCGAGGTGCATGTTTCCACATTGAGGTGGTTGGGCACTGCTTGGAGGCCGTATTTCAAGTTGATTCTCGGGAGCGGGAGCTGGGTGGACGTCTTGTATGCCGGGATGAGCCGGAGCCCCAAGTCGTACGCCATCACAAGGAGAAATCCGTCGTAGTCTGCCGCGATTCCGCGGGCGTTTTCGTCGTGTGACCAGTCGATGTCGGTCAACAGCAAATGCGCCAGCAACAACCCGCCGAGCCAGCGGATAGATGCCTCGAACACCTGCACGGTGGTGTTCTGGTCGAAAAACGCCGTCTTGCTGCTTTTCAAGTACGCAAGCGCGCGCAGAAGCTCGTCCCATTGCTCCATGATGATCAACGTATCCAAATTGTCAAGGAGCGTCAGCGAAACGTTGCCCAAGGCGTCGTTGCGGAGGTTTCCGGGGTCGGAGAAGTCCGGGCCGTACGGCTCGCACGTGACGGGCCGCACCTCGTCGGCGGGGAACCCGTAGTCCATGTATGAGTGCCATCCGTGCAAAAATAGGTCGTGTGTTCTTTGCTTGAGGCGGGCGAGGTGGCCAGGGGTGAATGCTGAAGATGGATCGGATGCTAGGCAGAGAACAGGCACCACGCAGTGAAGGAGCCGAACCTTCATGGGCTAATTGGCGCTTGGGATCAGGTGGTGGATGCAAGTGGTTGGAAACTGTTGATGCTGTTGTGCATACAAGCGGGCATGGCCAACGGCAGGGTGGCGATTTGCAATGATGGAGGCGGGAGGGGGGAAAAGGGGGATATCTGGGTCTGCGTAACGTAAAGAGAAGGAAGAGGGAAAATATATATATATATATGGCGAAGTGTGGGTGCACCTTGTTGGTGGTTGGGTTTGGGTGATTCTCGCAGTTATGCATGTAAATAGCGAAAACACGAAGCGAACTGACGCGGCGGTTGATCTGTACAAACGGAAAAGCCGACTGCAAAAACCGGTTCCGCCTCTTTCTGCGACGAAAATGCACTCCTAGAAGCAACCTGGAAAACCTATTTGCACCCAAACATATAAAGTGCAGCTGCAGGATTTCTCCAGATCTCCACATAGTTAAGGTCTACTCCCATTTGAACTGAGCAGAACGAGCGGCAGATCTCGATTGTTGCTCTACTGTCAAGAATTTAAAGGCTCCCTTGTTGAAAGGTTACAAGTGCCAGGATCCAAGTTGGGATCAAATTGGGATCCAAGTCGGCATCCAAGTCGGCATCCAAAGTCAGCATTCAATATCATCATTCAATATCAGCGTCAAAGCCACCATCGAAGGTCATCATCGGACGTGCCCGGCGTTTTTCCGGTTTTGGCCGTGCACAAAATGGCACATGGCCGCGATGAGCATTGCACGGTGCAGAAGTGCCCCACATATCAGGCAATGTCGAGGATTTCCGGGGTCGGCCAAGTTTGTAGGACTCCGCACACAACAAGTAAAAGAAGCAGAATACTTGTACTTCGGGCCAGAAAATCGGGCCAGAATCAGTCGGGGTAGCTCTCAAGATGGCCTGATTTTGCTCTCGCAAGTAGCCCAAAACGAGCGCATCTCACCCACACCAAGAAAAACGAAAAAGGCGATGGTCAGTGGACCCACTGTTTTACCCCAGACTTTGAACATACGATCTGTCAAAATGATGTCACGGGCGTACACCTCCGAGGGGGTCCCCGCGACATTGTCGCGCGCCCGCGATCATTCCGAGGGCCATTCAGCCATCCCTACCAGCGGCGCCCGGCTGGACCGCTGAGTTCCGGTGGCACTCCGAATTGCATGTCCGAGCAAATTCAGTGGTATCCTGACAAGATCGCACCTTTTCTGTCTTCTGCTATGGCAAAACTCACCTGATTACTGGCAGTCACACCTTGCCCCAGTCGCCCTCGGTTCACCGGAGGGGGCCCACCGAGCCATGACGCGCGACATTTGAGTCATCCGGTATCCCGAGGTGAGTCCAGTCCGGGGTTGTAAGTCCACTCGAGCAAACTATATAAATACCGAGCACCCGCTACCGCCTCGATTCGCCACCACGAGAATTTTCTTCTTCTCCACCCACAATTGACTGCCAAAATGTCGCTTTTCAGATCGTTGCAGAACTCGCCCGCCACCATCTCCATCTTCCACAACGCCAAAATCCCAACCTCGGCTAGAGTGTACGCCAGCTTGGAGAAAGCGTACTACCGCTTGAACGAAAACAAAAACCAGTTCCAGATCGACTTGAACGCCAAGCAGATGCCCACCTACGACCAGTTCAAGGACATTTACTCACAGGCGGTCCACGGCGACGAAGCCAAACACGTGTTGCAGAGCTGTTTCCCCTTATTGAGCGACCGCAAATCCGGCGACAACAACAACGTCACCACATTCAAGAGTGTGGGCGTGAGCACCGACCGCGGTTTCAAGGTGTTTTCACAGAACGAGTACGAGAAGATCCACGAGGCGTTCACGCAGTTGATTGGCGAGACTGACCCGGAAATCGACCCTGCGGAGCTTTTCAAGGCGCCCCTTGTGATTGACTGGGACCAGAACTTGATTGCCAGTGACGAGGACGGATTGGCCGCCATTCTCGCCAAGTACGTCAAGGGAGCCGCCGAGAAATAGTGTCTGACTCGTTTCTAGCTGGTTACAAATGGGAGAAACGCCAAAAGCCCCACGGCGAGTAAGCCCAAAACAACGAAAACGCCCTGTTCATATTTATACAATTCACGATGCCACGAACACCCCATTGGCTGCCCATTGGCTTTAAGTTACTGCCTGGAACTTTACTGTCTCGAACCTTACTGCCTGGAACTTTACTGCCTCGACCTTTACTGCCTTGAACCATACTGCCCCTCGCACATGCTAACGCTCACTTCTCACTTCTCACTTCCTACTTCTCTTTTCTTTCCAAACAATTCTCTTTCTAAACAAAAAATGCCTCTTTCCAGGCATTACCTTGTCGCCTACAACGTGTTGTCGGCATTGGCGTGGCTTGCCATTCTCGTCGAAGTCGTTGTTGATTTGCTTCCCGGCGGCTACTACCACACCAAAGTTTACAGCGGCTACCCACACAAATTGTTGGTGGTCACGCAAACGGTCAACGTGGCGACTGAATTGACCCACGCCGTCACTGGATTGGTGCCTTCGCCCATTCTGGCGTTGCTTCCCCAGTTTTTCGCCCGGTGTGTGATTGCTTGGGGCATTTCGTACCATGTGCCCAAATCGGCAGGCAACTACAGCCTTTGCTACGCTGCGTTTGTAGTGGCGTGGAGCGTGACCGAGGTTTTCCGTTACAGTTTCTATGCTGGCAAGCAGCTTGGCCACGTGCCGTACTGGTTGCTCTGGATGCGCTACCTGACGTTCATTGTGCTCTACCCGTGTGGGTTGGCGACCGAGCCTGTGGTGGTTTTCCAGACATTGCCTTACGTTTCGGGCTTCTACTACTGGTTTCTTGCCGTTGGCCTGTTGTTGTACGTGCCGGGGTTCGTCAGGCTCTACGGCTACATGTGGAAACAGCGCAGGCGCAACTTGATGGCAAAGGAGCCAGCAAAAGCAGAGTAGGAAAAGCGAATGGCTCCAATAGACAATTGACAAGGGGGGGCTGAGACTGCTGGAGTGGCTAGTTTAGGCGACGGCACTATTACGCCTTGTTGTCGGATGGTTTGCTCGATTTGGTGGGTCTCCCAAGTGCATGTGACAGACCATTTTCGAGCGACCCAGAGTTGTCGACGAACCAAAGGAACTTTGAGCTTTGCAGCCAGAACGACCACCTCGATGTTACCTCCAGCTCCGCCTGTTCCGTTTCGCCGCTTCTGCCGCATACTTCGCAAAGTGGCCCGCTTGATGCCCCCACACTGGCTCGGTTCAGTATGCACACGCCCTCTCCAAATGTTGAACCTCACCGCCTCCGACCAGAACCCACCGAAATGGCCGAATCAGCTACACACGCCCACCCGAAGCGGTGGCTCATTGCCTACAACTCGATCTCCGCGTCATTATGGTCCGTCGTGTTCTTCAACACGGTTTTCTTGGGTACTTTGCTTGGCCAGCCTTTGCTTTTCGACAAGACCAACTTGATCCTTACTGCCGTGCAAAGTTGCGCTGTGGTTGAGATCTACAACTCGGTTACTGGCGTGGTCAAATCGCCGGTGATGACCACCGTGTCTCAGGTTTTCTCCCGGTTGTTGATTGTGTTTGGCATCATGCAAGTCTTGCCCAACTCGCCCGCTAACCACCATTGGGCATACATCACATTGACGTTGGCGTGGTCGATCACCGAGGTGGTGAGATACTCCTACTATGCGTCCAACTTGAGAGACGCGGCTGCGGTTCCATACTGGCTCACATGGTTGAGATACTCTCTATTCTATGTGTTGTACCCGGTTGGTGTTGCGTCTGAGGTTGGACTCATCTACCTCAGTCTTGGTGAGGCTGAGAAGGCCATTGGGGCCTGGTACAAGTGGACTCTCACTGCGATCCTCTTTACTTACCCTCCAGGGTTGTACAGCTTGTACACCTATATGATCAGACAAAGAAAGAAGGTGCTTGGCAATACTCCTGCTAAGAAGACCGAGTGATCACTGGGACTGCACGGTCTCAATCCAGCTGATCAACCGCTCCATGTATTCCACCACGGTATCCGTTTCTGCAAACTGCGGGGTCTTTTCGTCAGTGCTTGATGGACGGGCGCTGAAAAGTTGCTGGACAGAGAACCTGGACGCCGACTTCTTGGCAGGCTGCTTCTTGTATGTTTCATAAACAACACGCAACATCGAACGAATGTAGATGAAGTCGTATTTGATGCAAAGTTTGGTCAATGTGGTGGTGGCGAGATGGCTGGGAATGTACTGGTACCACCGTAAGTTCCAGCTCACATACTTCATTAGATGCAACAACACCAGCTCTAAAGTGAGGTAACCCAGAACGAGCTGCTTGGCGAACTCGTCCAATACTTTTGGCGACACATTTTGAACAATTAGCTTGTTGGAGTAACTTCTGTTGTCGTAAACCGACGACAAGCGGTCGATGGACGATGACTCAACGTCACTCAACACAAACTCGTTGTAGATCTCCAACAACTTGACAGTGCCGAAATAGTCGAACCCGCCGTCCGCTGCCACGCCAGCAACACTGGTCACAATGGACGAAATGCTGTCTTTGAGGTTGTACTTGCAACTCCAGCCAACCAAGCCAATCATTTCCCAGGATAGAGCACTTCTGTTGGCGTCGTCGTTCGAAACCACCATCATGGCTCTGATATCGTCGTAGACCACCAAGAAAAGCTGCTCGAGCCATGGCTGGCACTCCTCGCGTGAACAAGTTGCGTGATCCACCGCGTAATCGCCCGAAATCTCATCAGCGTGCCGACGGAATGCTTTCGCTTTAGTATGAACTAGGTTGTCCCACCCAATGATGGCCACCAAGATGGTAAGCAAGTCGTATGTGCGGCCCCACGTTGACGTTCGGTCGAAGTCCAAAATGGAGATCCACGGGTTCTGACTAGACTGAGCCGCAAGAACGTGTTTTGCTGACGTTGTACCACATACCTTGATGATTTGCGGGTCCACCGCAGAAATCTCAATGGCTGTAGCTGAAGAAAGCGGAGACTGGTAGAATGGACCGGTCATTGGGTGACGCAAGTGTGGCCGCTTATCAAACTCCAGATACCAGATGTTGTCAACCGAGCCTTCGTCAGAATTCAGCACCCCCGATTTCGGAGCCGGGAAAAAATTCTCAAACAAGTCCATGCCGATTCCTAGCCCCAGCACCATGCGTTCCATGTAGCACATGGCGTAAGTGTCGTACACGCCGTCCACGGAATCTTCAGGCAATTTTGTTCTCGAGAGTATCACCGGTAGCGAGTTGATTGTCTGCAATGCCCTGTCGAACTTGCGCTCCAAGATGTAGCAAAGCGCCAAATGGTACCAGCAGTCGAAATCCATGGGCAAGAGCGCCACTGCTTTCGCCGCCATCTTCTCTGCTGTCGAATACAGCCCTCTTGCAATAAGAAACCGCACCTGCTCGATCATCAACAACGCCGCTTGTGTCAGGGTCTTGTCCCGGCTCAAATGGCTATGTACAAGGGAAAGAACCCGCTGGTCGTTGTTCTTGTTTTGCTGAGCGCGGAGTAGCTGGCACACCACAACGTTGAAGTCCGTTCCAAATTGAGTTTCGATTAGGTTGACGGCGTAATCCGCCACGTCTCCGCTGATGTCAAGCAACACAAGACGCTTCAACGCATCCACAAGCCGGTTTCGGTACCTGGATGTCTTGTATCCTTCCCCACTGGCTGTAGGCACCCCCCACGATTCTCTTGACCCTGTGAGGTGCCCCTTAGGGAGCAATTGCACGATTCTGTCAATGGCGTGGATGATGCACTGTTTCGTTTGCACCTGCGCAGGAATGCTGACCGTTCCACACACCTGGTGGGACGGATCGTCCACCGAGTAGAAAAGACGAACGATGCTGGACACAGCGAGCTCCAGCCAGAACAATGGCGGTAGGTCCGCGACGGTGGTTCTGTTGTAGGAGTGCATTTTTTTCAGCACCAGCAGCGTCACGTTGAACAGACAGTCGACCAGCACCGGCAACTTGCGAGATTTCGGCACCAGAATGATGAACCGCACCCGGAGCTCGGCGCGGCTGAAGCTGTTGTACGAGCAGAGCGTCACCACCATCTGCTTGTTGGTGTACACGCCAAACGACGTCAAGCTGGCGGTGGAGGTCCAAAAGTAGCCTTCTGGCGTCAAATGGAGCCCCACCGCCGCCAACACGTACTCCTCCACCGCCGACGGCCCCGCGGCAAAGTCAATGCCGTTGCAAAAATGGAAATACCCGACGTAGCCGTCCTCCTCTTTCGAGTGGCTCACGCTGGTGGGGGGAGCGAACTCGTTGTGGGTGAATTTCGAGGATCTTTCGCCATAATGGCGGCCCCAGTGGACCAAGTCGGGCGGGCCAGGATAATTGCCTCCAGAGAGAGATGCAAGGGTGTTGGAGCGGATGCCGAGGGTGTGGCCGAACGTGGCTTCCCGGATCCACGGTTGGGTTATGCCATTTGGCGGTTCCTCCAATTGACCGGACAAATTCGAGATTCCCAGAGAGATCGACGGCGTGCGCGGCAGCGGCAAGTCGAACGAAATGACCAGAGACATGTAAAGGAGCGGAGAACGCCTAGCGGTTACGGCGTGGTGATGTGTGGTTATGAAGTGATTTAGCGAAATGGAGCCAAGATACGGCGTGCGCGGCACGTGACCGGGACCCTACTGGTGGTCCACCTCCGGTGCCAGCGCCGCCACTGGGGTGCACATTTACGGTTGGCAGCTGGTGGGGCCGCTTAAGTAAGCCTGGCACTCGGTCTATATTGCCTCCTAAGCCCAGCACACCAGGGCCCTAAGCGAGGGTCGGTGCCCACCTTAAGCCCTGGGCTGCGTGCAGGACAGATACCCGCTATGGCAGTTTCAATTTCATCAACTCGGCCACGAGCTGGTTCACCTCGTCCATGAGCAGCCACACCGGTTTAGCTCTAGAAAACCCGATGCGCCCATTTTCGCCATGAAGCTTCTCGAGCGACTGGCGCAACTCCATGAGCGCAACACAGTTCTCCACTCGCGTGACAATGTGGCTGAATAAACCAATGAAATCCTTCTCGGCAAAGTTGGACCCAACATTCTTCAGAATTGTATCGGACGAGTACCGCAGGAACGTCTCGTCGTGATCCTGGCCGCTGTTCAAGATCGAGCAAACGTTTTCCAAACGAAGCGAGATGGTCCGCAATTGGTACACGGCATCGACAGGAAGTGCCCCAACTATGCGTCCGGTGGGCTCCAGATCCTGCGACATACGCTTCTGGAAGATCTCGTATCTGATGCCCAAGTTCTTGGGGAACACCAATGTAATCAACTCCGGCGTTTCCAAGCCCTTCAACTTCCGCTCCCCAAGCTCGAAGTAGACGAAACCAAGACCATCCAATGACATGATCTCCCTCTCGATAATCTCTCCAACACGATCGTTTCCTTCATAAGCTGCTTGTACTGTCGTTTCTCCCGACTTGATTAACGCGTGGATGTTGTGCAACAGTTCCATCTCTTTCAAGAAATCCGAACTCACCGCAATTTGACCACCATCAGCACTGGATTCGATACGGGACGCACGGTTCACCATTGGTCCGAAATAGTCCATTCTGCGTGTCACCATGTCAAGTTCACACACCGGAGATCCCCAATGGATACCCATACGCACAGATAAACCTCTGTAGATGATGTTACCGGCGTTATCGGTGACCTCGCAGCACTCGTTAGTCTGAAGAATCTCAGACGGCCAATCCTCGTTAAGAAGTTGATTTTGGACATTGAAGCACCATAAGAGCGCCGACGTTGGAGTAGGGAATGACACCATGAAAGAGTCACCTTCGGTTTTCACTTCGTAGCCACCCACAATTCTCAACTGACGACGCATGATTGTGTTGTGGAGCTTGATGGCTGATCTCATGGCCACAGGGTAAGTATCCCAAAGCAAAGTCGAATTTTTGATGTCTGTGAAAACCAACGCCAAGTCCCCAACGGGCGGATCGATCTCATTATCGAGCCTCCGGAGCGCAGTATCTCCCGAGGGTGCAAGTCGGTCTCTTCTCTTCTTGTTAGAGAAAATATCCGTCTCACGTCCCAAATTGCTGTAAAGCGAGTTCATCTTTCTCCTCTTCTTCTTTTGGTCACCCACGCAAATCACCGTAACCGAAATCTTATCAGTTGCACCATAGCAAATCGCGTAATCTCTCAACTTTTGGGCAGCAAGCATTGGGTCGTCCTTCTCCTGTCTCAAAATGTCAACGGCGAGATCGTAACTCACGTAGTCCCAGAGCACCTTCGAGCCCATCACAATCATGTCATCTGCACCCGACAATTGTGTCGTCGTCATACTTGGACCACTATGCGTGTGAGGCAAGTAATCAAAAAAGCCAACACCACGTGAAACGGCCAATTTGCCATCCAATGCTCCGTTACCAGACACAAATCCACCAGACGCTCTGATTCTTTCGAATTCGGCTCGACTGGTGGGATCATGCTTGGTGGATAACAAGCTGTACTCGCCATTGTTTTTAGCACAGACAATCTCAATATCACCAACGTTGCCACAGTACACTGTGTTGCCTTTCAAGTAAATTACGGACATCGAACTGCCGCACAAGGCGTCTTTTGTTGTTGACAAATCTGCCAATTCTGGCGCAATGTTGGTGTTCTGCAAGTTTCCGCTCTTCTTGGCGGCGAGCACTGAGTTGATGTCCTTGTTCAAAGACAAAAATGCTCTCCTCATGGCGTCGGGCACATCATCGTCCGACTTCACCTTGTCGAGCTCGCTTGCAAAACTAACGAGGAACAATTGCTTGCTCAAGTAGGAAACAAGATGGCCATGGTCAAGATGCTGGGACGTGTTTCCGTCGAAAGAGCAAATCAAAACCTCGTTCTCATTGCCTCTGAATTTCTGAATAAACATGTCTCTGAAGGATACGTGGTCTCTAATCCCCATTGTATCGGAAACTCCGTAGCCCACATTGTCCAACTCGGAAGATGTTGTACGCACACGCACATCCACACTCAGGTCTGGTACGGCTGGTGTGGTAAGAGTCACGTCGATCAATCCGAGCACTTTGAGGTCCTTCAAAACAAGAAGACTATCGAAGTCCTCACCGCTCTCTGGATTCTTCAAGTAGCTTTGCTTGATCTCGAATCTCTTATTGCCCGAGAAGTTCAAGTATCTCAATTTCTTGTTCCAGTGCCAGTTCCAATCATATGGCCAGTTTGAGATATTGTATCTTAACTGGTTGGAACCAACATCCAAATGCCTCAAGTCTTTCAACTTACTCAACTCTGAGGGCAATGTAGGGAGTTTGTTGTTGTTCAAATAAAACAAGCGGAGCTCAGTGAGGTTTTCAAAATCTTCTGCTGGTAGCTTGGTCAAATTGTTTCCAGACAAGTACAACTCAGTCAATTTTGTGAGTCTCCCAAGAGCACCGTCGGGAATTTCGAGAATGTCATTGTATGAGATGTTCAACACTTTCAAGTTGACAAGGAAAGCGATAGACTCAAAACATTCATCGTTGAATCTGTTATCAGAAAGTGTCAACGATAACAAGCTATCTGCCAAAGATACCGGGCTGTTCTTGATCGCTGAGACAGAGACTTCATTGGCTTGTTCGAGCGAACTCACAACCTTGTCTTTCAAGTTAGCAGAGGAGGTAATCTTCTTAGCCACTGCGAACAGCGGCTTTGGAAAGGTCGAAAGTATATTCGATGAAATGTTCAAGGTCGAGAGATTCTTCAAGTTCCAAATATCCTCGGGAAGATTCTCGATATTGTTTGAATGCAAGTCCAAATATTGCAAAGACGTGAGCTGTCCAATATTGTCTGGTAGATGCTGAATGTTGTTGCCGTACAAAGACAAGTGAGTCAATTTGGGCAAGCTGCTCAACGCTGATGGAAGTGTGACCAAGTGATTCTTGTCAAGTACCAATTTCTCGATATGTGGGATTTTCTTGATGAATTCCGAGGGGAAAGCAGTAATTTTAGCTTTGGAGAGGTCTAGCACGGTTAACATGGGAAGCATAATCTCGAACTCCAAATTGGTGATCGGGTTTCGATCGAAATGCAAAAGGCGCAAAGATTCCATCTTATCGCTGAATCCCGAAATGTTATTTTTGGAAGCGTAAACGACCTCCAAGTTAGGCAATGAACCGAGAACATCCACGTTGGTGATTCTGTTATAACGAATGTCCAATCTCTTCAAATTGATTAACTCTTTGAAGCAAGGAAGCAAGCTATTGCTTAACTTATTGGTACTCAAGTTTAATTTAGTCAATTTGGTGAGCTTCCTGATCGATTTAGGAATAGCAGACAAATCATTGTAAGACAAATTCAAATCCTGCAAATTTGTCAACTCGTTGATGCACTCTGGATATTGTTGGAAGTAGTTCAGCGACAAGTTCAAGTCAGTCAAGTTGCTGAGCTTGCCGAATGTTTTGGGCAAAAAATAAAGCTGATTCGAATTCAATTTAAGTGAACGCAACAACTTGAGATGACTGAATTTGGCAGGAAGCTCATCCAAAAAGTTTGCCTCCATGTTGAGATGTGTCAAGCTGGTAGCATGCAAGAAGTTGACAGGGAACTTGGAGCACCCATTGCGGGCGAAGTTTATGCTGGACAAGTTTGTACAAGACTGGATGAAATCCAATGGGATGTAGATCGATGGGTTGTCTGCCACATTGAGTTTCTCGATCTCGTAGGTATGCTGATGAAAGATAATTGGGATGGTCTTCAAGTCAAGGCTGGAAATGTTGACATCCACATAGTCTTTGGACAAAAGAGATTCCTCCTCGTGGGTCAAGTTCCTCAAGAACATGTTCTCCACGACAAACTTACACACGAAAGACATATCCTCTCTTCCGATGATGCGCAAATTGTCTTTGTCCGTGTATCCACTGAGCGTCAACAAGCCCAATTGGATTTTCAACGGTTTCTCGAAGGGCTCCAACACCTTGATGTTGCTGCCCACATACAAAGAGATCTGGTAGTTCGATATTGACTCGAAGAAGAACTTTCTCTGCACAATGGTCAACAATTCTGCGGTGGTGGTTTCCAATGGACATAGAATAGTCGTGAAAGTGTTGTCCTCTTTGAAAACACGAATGATGTGGTTAGGGCCCTTTGCCAATTTCGAATTGGCAGCAGGGGTGCTCCGGCTTGAGATGGTACCATATAGCACTGGGAGGCCGTGGGAACGGAATGACCCGTAATCGTTTTCGCCCTTTTTCTTTGGTTTCTTGTCGGTGCCAGGAGGCGCCGATGCCGACCCCTCAGCAGACTCGAGCGAACTGCGAGACGAGCTCGCCAGCAGATCGTAGTCCAAGTGGCGCACTTCTTCGTTATCGTCGCCCTTATCGGTATCTGAGTCCGTGGCGCCAGCGGAAGCTGCAACATTAGTCGACAGAACAGGTTCTTCTGTGACATCCCACGAGTCTGGGGCTTTCCAGGCCAGATGCTTGTGTGGGTCGTCGAGCGGCGCCCCCTCAGCAGGCTGCGGGTTCACCACGTCGTTTGTGCTTGCTTCGGCCGATAACAGCTGCAAGCTTGGCCGTGTCGCTGCCTTGGGCGGGTTTTTCAAGATCAGCAGCATCTCGTCGAAGTTCAAGTTGAGGTCAAACACCTTCGACGGGCTGCCCGCAGGCCCGGACACCGACGGCGTTTTCAGCAGCGCCACCGACAGTCTGGCGGACCCTGGGCCCAGGCTGGGGGCCTCCTCCAGAATCAGCGGGTTTCGAGAGTTGTCGGCCGCATGCGGGTGGTGCTGCGAGATCGACGGGAGGCGGAACTTGTGCTTGGACGTCTGCGACGACGTGCTGCGGCGTCCCAGGGGCACCTGCTGCAGATGCGTGGACACCAGCTGGGCGTCGGAGGCGTCCACCAGGTCCTGCGACGCGTCCAGGTCCTTCCGGTTCAGGTGGATCAACTTGCCCAAGAGACCGTGGCCCTTCTTGCGGAACCGCGGCTTGATCGGGTGCGCGAGCGGTGGCACGTTGCCAAACACCCCGCCCTTGCTGCGGTGGAACCCTCTGTAGTCGTCGGGGAGCATGTGGTCGCCGTCTTCCTCGGCGATGCCGTTGTGGTCGGCGCCGTTGGCGGTGTCGCCGTTGACGTTCTCGCCGGAGAGATTCACAAACAGCAGCCGCGGCAGAAACCCCTCGGTCAACGAGCGAGAGGTGACGGGCCGCAGCAGTGGGGCGTCGCTGGAGTGGTCGCGGTCCAGCACCGACAGCGAGGGCAGCACCAGTGCCGACGCCAGCTGCGCACGGTGGAGGCTTCTGTGTGGCACGCCCAGGCCAAACTGGGTGTTTGTGGGCAGGGGTTCCGGGTCGTCGTGAGGATAGGCCCGAAATGGGCGATCTAGGTCGTTTTTGAGGTGGTCGGCGGAAGCCAGCGAGGGGATCCGCTGGAGGGCTGCGGCGGATTCGGCGGTGCCATTGAACGTCTGGACAGGCCAATTGCGGTGTTGGACAGGGGTGTCGGCTAGTTTCCCCTGGGTTGTGGAAGGTTTCCCCTGGGTTGTGGAGGGGGACAGGCGCACGTTGGAAAGCGAATTTTGGCGGTCGTTGCGGTCGGAGTGCTGGCCCGCAGGACTCATGGCCAACGCCAGCCGCACGTTAGTTTTGGACTTGTCTCGCCTGAGGAAGCTCATGGGGGGAGTTTTTGCGGAGGAGTAGGAGGATGAATTTTAACTTCGCGCGCAGGAGATGGAGGGAGGACGAGGCGCACCAAAAGTGGGAAGGACCACCGGGGGGGCCCCGTGTGGAGGCATGGGTGTTATTTTTGTGGTGGTGGTATTTAGGTATGCGTGTTATTTATTATTATTAATTTTGGTTAATTTTGTTTTGTTTTGTTTTGTGGTGGTTTGTGGTGGTTGTTGCTGGGTGGTTTTATTTTATGTCTGCTCGCGGTTCCTGTCCAGCCTCAGATTCTGGTGGCTGGTGCGCATAGACTTCCAGACTGCAAATGCAATTATGCTGGCGCGTGCTCACTTTCACTTTCAATTCCTTTTGCATTTCATACTGCTCTTTCTTTTGCTCTTCCTTTTGCTCTTCCTTTTGCTCTTCCTTGCTATTCCTTTTGCTCTTCCTTGCTCTTCCTTTTGCTCTTCACTTTCTCTTCACTTTCACTTCCCTCCTCTCCTCACTCAGGCGCCATGTTCCCCCGCCACAACTCCACCTCCTCGAGCGGAATGAGCCCCCCCTCGCCAAAACAATGCAAAACCCCCCACGTCGCCAAAAAAACAACCGGCGTCATGTACGACCCAACCACCTTCAGCCACGAAAAGTGCCAGTAGTTGGTGAGTCCGTTGCACGCCAAAATCACCGCCAAGTTCGCCACCGCAAACCACGCCCACAAGTCAAGATTCCACCCGCACGTGTACCGGAGGCGGCTTCGGGCCACCTTCTGCACCTTCATCGCCCGCGAGAACCGGATGTACGACGCCGCTAGAAGGCACCACATGAGCATCCCGGCCAGGGCACAGCACGTGAGAAGCAAGTTGAAAACCACCCCGATCGACTGGAACCGGAGCAAGAGCGCCACGAGGCCGAAAGCGGAAGTCATAAGCACCGCGTTCACCGGCACGTTGGCGGTGTTCGTCACAGTGAAGCACCGGAGCCACGAGTGGCTGCCCCGTGACTCGCCAATGGCCTCCAAGCACCGCGAGCCAAAGTACACGTTGGAGTTGGCCGCCGACACGATCGCCGACAAAATGACAAAGTTGAACCCCAGCAACACCGCGCGGTTGCCCTGGAGGCCGCAGTTGAGCAACGCCACAAGAAACGGCGACGAGAGCAGATCCAGCGACGACGCGCCGCCCAATTTGGGGTCGTCAAACGCCACCGCAAGCGTGAGGAGCGCCACCGCCGTCAAATAGAACACCACGATCCGCACAAACACCAACTTGGTGATGCGAGGAATCGTCTTGTGGGGCTCCGCCACGTCGCCCGAGGTGATGGCCACGGATTCGGCCGACTGGAAAATGAACGACGACAAGATCAAGCACGCCACCGCGTTGACGGCGCGGTTAGCCCCTGAAACCGCCGGACCACAAAACGAAACGGGCCACCGGTCCGTCCACACCGCTAAGGGGCGCCCACTCGCCACAAGCGCCAAAACCACCATCACCAGCCACGCCACGATCGCCACCACCTTGACGAGCGCGATCCAGAACTCGATTTGGCCGTAGGTGTCGACAGGCAAAAGGTTGCACGCGGTTAGCGCCAGCCACACCGCCAAAATCACCACCGCCAGGTTGTTTTGCACCCACCCGCTGCTCCTGTAGCTGCAAACGGAAACGATGATCAGGATCTCCAACGCAAACGTGAGTCCCCAGCTGAGCCAATAAATGCAGTTGTTGGCGAGCGCCACCAGCGGGCCCAAAAACACCTCCTGGAACTTGCACACCAGGCCGTTGCCGGGGAGAAACACCGCCATTTCCGTGGTGAGGTGCAAAACGATCACCACGAGAAATGCAATATACGCCATCAGCGCCAACGCGGTGGCAGGGCCAAATTGGATGATGGCGGCCACGGAAAAGAAAAGCCCCGTGCCGATGGTGCCGCCAATGGCGAGCATCGACGCCGTCAGCGCCGAGAGGTGGGGGTTGTGGTTATCTGCAGGAACAGCACCGTAGCCACTGCGATCGTGTTGTAGACGCTCGAGCTCGGCCATAGGTGACATGGGCTGCCAAATGTGGGGAAGCGCTCAAGCAGTAGCGGGCTGCGGGAAGCTGGTGCACGGGTGTTTGTGGTGTACGGGTGTGCGTTTGTGCGAGCAGGCCTGGGGTGTGCTGGTGTACGGGTTTTGTGTCACGTGCACGGCCCGCCGCCGGCGTAGCTACAAACTGGACTCCATGGGTAAACTGCCAGCAATTATATTTCGCAATTGCTGCGACTCGATTACTCGGCTGATGACACCCTTGGAGCCCAGACCGCAGCCAATTTTAGGCGCCGAAAAAAAAATCGCCCGACCCAATCGCCCGCGCACGAAATTACCACCGGGAACTACCCTCACTGTGATTGGGGGATAAGCACTCGAACGAGGAGAGGTCTCCCGCACTGTCTGCAGGCGGTTTCAGACCACGCGGAATTGGGAGGTGATTCCGATAGTGGGCTTGGGCAATTGTTGGGAGCAGACAGGGAGAAAAACGAAAACACGGCGCTGTTTGTAGCGGTGAAAAACTGGTGGTTCCGAGTCAGGGCCGACTCCGGAGAGTGAATTGCTGTTTCAGGACTAATGGAAACTTCATCACATGACGGGCTAGCCTGGAATGGGAACACCCGCAATACCGGGACATGGACTAGTGGACAATAATCCGGACAGCAGGGGTGGATGCCCTGGTTTGGAGTCCCGGTTGAACGGGTGCGGCTATCACAGCCAATGGGACCGCGCCCAGATTAATCCCAACAAGAAAGGCGCAGGCGCACTGTATGGCGGGCAGTGTGCAGGCGGGCAGCAAACACCTGCCGTAACCAGGGAAGTTTGTGCGAGGCCACCGCGGGCGCGCCCCTGCGCTATCCGGATTCTGGCTCGGTTTTCTTTTTCCTTTATCAGACTCACATCATTTGTCGCCTGCCAGATTAATCCCTCGACTATATAACCTGTCGCTTTCTCCCAATCCGGCCACCGATTCGGATTTTTCCTAACCTTCTTTTCTTCACCCCCATATCACATCGTCATGGTTTCCATTACAGAACAAACCGCCATCTTGGCCAAATACCTTGATTTGGACCAGAGAGGCCATGTGCTTGCCGAGTACGTCTGGATTGACGCCGAGGGCCAGACCAGATCCAAGTGCAAAACCTTGTCTAAAAAGCCATCTTCCGTTGAGGACTTGCCAGAGTGGAACTTTGACGGTTCTTCTACCGGCCAGGCCCCAGGCCACGACTCGGACGTGTACCTCCGTCCAGTTGCTTTCTACCCTGACCCATTCAGAAAGGGCGACAACGTGATTGTTTTGACCGAGTGTTGGAACAACGACGGCACCCCAAACAAGTTCAACCACAGACACGAGTGCGCCAAGTTGATGAGCGCCCACTCCGACGAGGAGGTGTGGTTTGGCTTGGAGCAGGAGTACACCTTGTTTGACCAGTACGACCAGGTGTACGCCTGGCCAAAGGGCGGTTTCCCAGCTCCTCAGGGTCCATACTACTGTGGTGTTGGTACCGGCAAGGTTTACGCTAGAGACGTGATCGAGGCCCACTACAGAGCCTGTTTGCACGCGGGCATCAACATCTCCGGTATCAACGCCGAGGTGATGCCTTCCCAGTGGGAGTTCCAGGTGGGTCCTTGCGAGGGTATTGCCATGGGTGACGAGTTGTGGATGGCCCGTTACTTGTTGCTGAGAGTCGCCGAGGAGTTTGGTGTGAAGATCTCTTTCCACCCTAAGCCATTGGCCGGAGACTGGAACGGTGCCGGTTGCCACACCAACGTCTCCACCAAGGACATGAGAGTCGAGGGTGGTATGAAGTACATCGAGGACGCTTTGGCCAAGTTGGCCAAGAGACACAAGGAGCACTTGGCTCTTTATGGTTCCGACAACTTCATGAGATTGACTGGTCGTCACGAGACCGCCTCCATGGATGCTTTCTCGTCTGGTGTTGCCAACAGAGGTGCCTCTGTGAGAATCCCAAGATCGGTTGCCAAGGAGGGCTTCGGCTACTTTGAGGACAGAAGACCTGCTTCCAACATTGACCCATACTTGGTCACTGGTATCATGGTGGAGACGATCTGTGGTGCCATCCCTGACGCCGACATGTGCAAGGAGTTTGCTAGAGAGACCGAGTAAACTTTAGGTCCATACACCCCCTATCTGTACACAAATGCAATAACTCAATTAATGATTCCTTCAATCGTAACTCAATTGTAACTTCTGTTAATGCAATTGCACCAGTCCATGCGTCCAGCATTTCATCAACTCAATGCCACTCCTATTCTTATCTTTCGTCGCTCGTTTGTCCCGATTAGGAAGGAGCACACGTCAAAAGATCCCGCGGTGATTCCAAGATAAGCTCGGAGTTCGAGATGTTGGGAAATTGGAAAACCGCGTGGACTTGGTGCGGCTCGAAACCTCCACGACTTCTCGGCGGAAGCGAAAGTCAAAAGCCGTGAAATTGTTGGGGTTTACGAGATAAATTTCCGCGGACTTCTTGATAAAACCCCTTTCAAGTTTAGCCGCCGACGGCCCGGTGAGTTATCAAGAACCTCCTTGGCAGATCAGGCATGAGCTTATCAGACACTTGAAAAACTTCAGGCAAAAACGAAAATACAACATTCAAAAATTGATAAGCGCTCGGGAGCCCCCGAAACAGGAGTAAAATCATTGAGTTCGTTTACAACCAAAATCAACATTGAAACTTGCAAATTGGAAACACTGGTCAAATTTCAGCGGGTCCTGATTTCACCTTCTTCTGGTTTCACCTTCAAGTTACAAGCTTCGTTAAAAGCTTCATCTTCAAGTTACAGGCTTCACCTTCATGTTACTGGAGCTGCTCCAAATCACCAGACCGAATTTGCAGCTTTCTATTTTTTTTTCTAACTCATCAGGAAAGCATAGCGCATTCGAAATTCCCGTTCGAGATCACTTGAAAGTCAATTATCCATAAGTCAATTGACGAGATTGCAGAAATGCTCCGATACTGAATTGCAAGGGGCTATCTCTTTCCTTGAGGCTTTTTCCTTGAGGCTATCATATTTTTTTCTTGATATGCCTGTGCTTATATGCCGGACTGGATATTGGTGGCTTTTTGTTTTGCTTCAATTGCTCATAAATGGGCAATAAGACAATCCCAGCCTTTTTCTCCTTAACCAACGAGCTGGTACCTTTCCATTTGCCACAATTCTCCATGAATTACCTTCTGCAACTCCCCATACGCTCTCCCCTCACGTTATTTTTCAGAAACACCAGCCGGCCTAGTATAGTGGTTAGTACAGTTCGTTGTGGCCGAACAAACCCAGGTTCGATTCCTGGGACCGGCATATTTTTTTAGCAACTCCGCCATTTGAAGTCGCCTGCAACACCTCCGCCTTTTCCCACCTCCTCGATCCAAACATGGTAGCAGAACCCGTGCAAGCCACTGTGGAAGCATTGCGGTCTGCATACTCCAAAGTATCCGACTTCTGGACGTTTTCGCTGGGGCAAATTCCCGATCTGGACTCAATCAGGAACTCGGGCCTCTTCAACTATTTTTCCACCTCCGCCACCGAACCGCCAGGTCCGCTTCTACCCAATTCTTTCGGCACATTCAAGCAGAAATGCAACGACTATAAGTACGAGCTTCTTTCCGTGCTCACGTTGGGGCTTGGAGTGGCTGGTTACTACTACCGCCTGAAACAAGCGGTTGCCCCCTACCGTAACCGCCTAAACAAACGGAGAGTGCCGAAATTGGCGAACGGCGCCCGCCGCGACGTGATTTTGGTGGTTGGTTCGCCAACTGAGCCGTTGACCCGCTTGCTTGCCCTTGACTTTGAAAAACGGGGGTTCATCGTGTACTTGACGATCTTGGACGACAAGGACTTCAAGTACATCCAGTCCAATGGCATCACCGACGACATCAACTACTTGAACTTGAACGACAGCGACAACTACGCGGTGGCGCTCCAGAAGTTCTGCCAGTTGTTGAAAGTGAAAGTGGTGCCTTTCCCCGGCGCCGAACCGCATTTGCTCAAACTCTCGGCGGTGGTGTTCACCCCGAACTTGTACTTCCCGCTTGGGCCCATCGAAAACATCCCAATGACGTCATGGGCGAAGTTGCAAGACAAATTGGCCATTCACTTCCGCATCATCGGCTCGGGTCTCTTGGACCTTGTCCGCGACCAGCACAGCAAAGTGATCGGCATCGTGCCAACCATCGTGAGCTCGCTCAACTTGCCTTACCACGCGCCGGAAACCATCTTGCAAAACAGCTTGAAAAACTTGTTTTCCGTGCTCGCCAAAGAATTGAAGCCCCAGGGCATTTCCGTCACCCAAATCAGATTGGGCAACTTGAATTTGTCCAACACACGAAGCCTTCCGGCAAGCAAGGCAACAAGAGTTTCCAACATTGTCGAGGCCGAAGTCCGCAGCTGGAGCGAAGACATGCGGAGTGTTTATGGCGACGATTTCCAGAAATCCCAGGCTAGATCCAACCCGCTCGGCAGCTCGCTCAAAACAAAAGGGTTGCGTGATCTCCACCACTTGCTATTTGATTTGATCTTCAGCAAATCGAGGAACCCGCTGGTTGCATACTACGGCACGGGTGCAAGATCGTATGAACGGATCGCCAGTTTTCTTCCGACATCGATGTTGGAGCTAATAGCATAATGTACATAGGATGCGCAGGTGGTCTGGATTGGCCAGCAATTCAATAACATACAATTCTCCGCTCTTGAGTATACTCAAGACGTGTCTGTGAAATTGGTTGCAATGCCACAAACACGTTGGGGAAACACCCGTACATCTCAAACTGCAAAACATCCATACACCAGGAAACAAACACCCGTACCGCCTCATACTTAAGAGCGAAACCGCCAGAATGACGTGCTTTCAGGGGGCCCAGGCTCCTCAAAAGAGTACTCGAGGTTATTTAGGTGTTGTCTACCCTAACAGGTTCTATACCAGTTCCGAAACCGTTCTGTGTGTATCACTCTGCTAGGATCTAATCACTCTCACTCTGAGTCGAGTGGGAGTTGGTCGCCGTCGCCGAATTTTTCTTTCCAGCCCAATATATCTTATCATTTTAAGCCCCTCGCAAGTCCCAAACCTGATTTATATCGATCTAACTCTCCCAATTGCCTTTTACTCACCTTCCCTGGTGTCGTTGGTTGTACTTATCTGCAGTATGTACATCACCGCTGGGTCACGTGCGCGCCATTTCGATTGACTTCTCACATAGCATGATCACCCACTCGGTGACCATCGAAAAGAAACCGGCAAACAAGAAATGTCCAAGCTCCCCCTCAGCGTCCGTATCACTGACGTCATCCACAGAGCCACCGTTTTAGGACTAGTGGGCATCGCCGTGGTTGGCACCGGCAGCATTTTCTTCAACATCTATGCCAACTCCGATTTCGCCAAAATGAACAAGAACAAGTTGAAGTTCCACAGGGAGGAGTACGAGCAGGCACGTGCTAAACAGGGCACCGAAGAGGAGTAAGTGGTTGGCGGGGTCCTTCAGGCTCTCCTCCTCCAAAAACCATATTAGTGTACATAGATAATCAACAACCACGGCTGACTTCAGTGGACATGTAGCGTACGATTCTGACTTCGAGGTGGTGATTTTACGGGAATCACAGTTCGATTCTGACTTTCTTCCGCTGCGGGAGCACTTCTTCGTGGTCTTCCTTTTGCTCCTCCTTTTGGTCTTCCTTTTGCTCTTTCTTTACCTCCTCCGTTTCCACTTTCTTCACTTCTTTCTTCTCGTGGCGTTTCTTCCGCTTTTTCGTGCTCTTCTTGCGATGGCTCATTTGTTGCTGCTGCAAAAACTCGTACGTCTCGCTGTTGAACCGCTCGCCCGCCTCGTTCTGTGGGTTTAGAAGCACAATGTCGTAGTTGAACGCAAATTCGTGCTCGCAAACAGGACACTGGCTTTTGTGGTCGGCGTCCACCTCTTCCGAAATCTTAAAGTGCACCCGCATCTCCGTGAGCACTCTGTTGCTGAAAACACACCCGCAGGGTCGAAGATACGCCAAATTCGAGTGGCTCAGCTTCGAAGTACCCGTTACAGGACACAAAACGTGGCCGTCGGCGGTCCAGGAGATGGTCAAATCAACGAGGTCGGCGAGCCCAGCAATGTGGGGCAATTTTTCGGCGCCGCCCACCTTTTTCTCGAGGAGAAGCTCGAGCATTTTCTCCTTCAAGTAGAGTTTCCCCTGGAAGTCCGAAACGACGCTGTGGCCCACTCCGTCCTCAAATAGAGGTAAAGACGATAAGGCGCACGTGCTGAAAAGTGCCTTGTCGCCGTCGTCGAGCACTTTTGGCCCCTGTTCTGGCGTTTGTGAGTATACCGCCTTTAGGTCCTGGCCCCTGGCGATAGTGCCGCCGTCGTTGCCCATAATGGAAAATTAAAATAACCGGTACAACAGTGGAAGCGGTGAGTGTATTCCGCAGGGTCTGAAAATTTGAAGCTCCCGCTAATTGGGTCAAGGTTTGTCCCGTTCCTCACGGTGATCCAGATCTGGGAGTGTACACTAGAAATTCTCCACGAACTCCACCGGTCTGGAAAACCGTCAAACCACCAGAGAGCCAAAAAAAGCAACCACAACACCAAAAAAAAATAAAAACACCCCCACACCATGAGTCAGCGCCGCGTCGACCTCACACAGCTCCAGCCCCAACAGCTCATGGAGCTCCGCAAATCCACCGAGCTGGAAATCCAGCATTTCACCCAATCGCTCCAAGCCCTTCAAACCGCACAGTCCAAGCTCCAAGATTGCATGAACACCATCGACAACATGGAGGCGACGAAAAACGAAAATGTGCTTGTGCCCATGACGAGCTCGTTGTACTTGCCTGGACGGGTGGTGGCGAAAAACGACTACTTGGTTGACATTGGCACCGGATACTTTGTTGAGAAGAATGCTAGTGATGCCAAGCAGGTGTACCAGAAGAAACTCACCAAATTGGGCGACGACCTGAAGAAATTGCGCGACATCTTGGTGCTGAAGAACGAGTCCATCAACCACATCAACATGGTGTTGCGCAAGAAAGTCATGGAGCAGGAGCTGCAGTAGCGCATATATATACTAATTGTACCATTAGAGTGGGCGTCCACTCGTGAATACCGTCCCAATGTTTTGTATCGTGTGACTGCCAGCATCATTCGGTTATCGTAACATACATACATATATATAGGTATATATATATATGCATTGCTCAGTCATCGTAGTATACATACATATGTATATGTATATACACATACTAATTGTACCTCTAGAGTGGCCGTCCACTCTTCCCAAATACCATCCCAATGTTTTGTATCGACGTGGCGACCAACATCGTTCACTCGTCGTAGTTCTTGTTGAACACAAACGGCTCCGTGAACGCCCCTCGCAAGTTCTTCAACTTGCGGTCACCCAACCCTTGGATGTCTCCAACACCCTGGTCCAGCGACGCCAGAAGCACCACGTTTTTGAACGACTTATAGTTCGCCAAGAGGTTCGCCACGTCGGTCTTGTTCACTGCACGCACCGTGGTGAGCGTCTCCACGATGTTCAGGTTGAAGTCGCTCTTCTTGAGTCCCTGGATCGACGAGTCCACTTTGGAGTTGGCCAACTCGTTCTGCTTGAAGTACGCGATGTAGTTGCCGGCCTCCTCGAACGACCACGCTACGATCATCGAGAGATCCTGCTTGATGCAGATCCCCAGCAAGTGCCGGATGGCCTCCTGCGGCGAGTCGATGTCAACCACCACCAAGAGCACCCGCAATGCCTGATCGCTGATGTGGGTTTCGGCCCCCGACGACGTCCCGCCTTTCAACTTCTCAATGCGCCGCCACACGTACTCCGGTCGAAGCTTGTGGTACTTGAGCGAGAGGAAAAGCACCTGCAACGTTGCATTGATGTAGTAGTCCGAGAGGATCTGGCCCGAGTACGCCCAGGGGGTCACTTTCATCAGCGGGCTCTCCAAAAGCGGATTTCCCTTCTGCGAGTTCGCCACTTGCACCGACGTATACGTTTGCACCCCCTGACGCGGTCTTCTGGCGGTGCTGGTTTGCACTCTTGGTGTGGTTGATACATTGCCCGTGTGCGTGGTCAACACGCGTCTGTTGTCGGTAATTGGCCGGCCATTTCCGGTATTTGCTCTTGTCTCGGAGTTCTCCGAACGGATTGGCGGCTCACTGGGGGTCTGGGCGCGTTCTGGCGGGCGGTTGTTGATGTCGATTCCCAGTAGACGCTCACTGTGGGCACCTTGGCCAATTTCTTTTGCAACCACCGGCTCAAACGAGTCGCGCATTTGCTGCACACCCGCAAGAATGCTGGCGAACAGCGAGGTGTCCACGGGTGGTTTTTTGCTTTTTTCGCCGTCGTCCAGGGGCATGGTTGGAGATTGGGAGATGGGGTAGCGCCGTTGAGCAACTACGGATCTTTTGTGCCGCGCACGCCCGCGCACTATGTATCTCCATCTACAGCTTTCCAGTTTAGCCCATCATCGACCAATGGTACGTCCCAACCGCACGAATTGCTTTTTCCCGCCTACAAACCCCCGCTAACCCGCTCAGTCTGCGCTTTTCAACTTCCAGTCGTTGCTTCTCGTGATCCTCTTGTCGATCTGCACGTGCACATACGTCCATGCCACCTGGCCGGCGTTACTAGACAAGAACAAAACAGGCGCCCTCGGGGTGTTCTGGAAATTTGCCCGCATTGGCGAGAGATTGAGTCCCTACGTTGCCATTGGGTGTTTCATCATGGCGTTCAACGTTTTAAGCGGATAGAGCCCGCCCTTGGGATAATGTATACTAGTGAATGAACAGGGACCAAAGACACTTGCGCTACGACCAAATACATTTGCGCTACGACCAAAGGCACTTGCGTACTCTCGTATACTTGACATTGGTTAGATCTGCTCACCTGAGCTGCCTACCTGAGCTGCCTACTTGAACTTGCTACTCCCCTATACTCACCACTTACCTATACTCACCACTTACCTATACTCACCACTTACCTATACTCACCACTTACCTATACTCACCACTTACCTATACTCACCACTTACCTATACTCACCACTTACCTATACTCACCACTTACCTATACTCACCACTTACCTATACTCACCACTTACCTATACTCACCACTTACCTATACTACTCAGCTGGATCTGCTCACCTGAACTTACTGCCCACCTATACTTACTACTTACCGATACTCACCACTTACCTATACCACTCGGCTGATCTCACCGGAACTCGTACATCTCGTTGACGGAGTTGCAAAGAACAGGCGCTCTTTCGTTGCCCACAATTCTCTCGAGAGTGGCAGCGTCCCATTTCAGGTAGATCGTCTTGACAAACGACAAGTCAATGTCTGCGTCCGTCTTGTACACCGATTTGCCCACAAACCGGAGAAGCTCTTTGTAGAAGAGCGGGTTCGATGGCGGCTCGTAAATCAACACGTTCTTGACGCCGCCGAGCTCGAATCTCCGGAAGTGGTGCATTCTTTCCGTGTAGAGCAACATTTTCACCTTGCCCGACTGGAAACCTTGACGGGCCCTCGACACCTTCGACTGCGATGAGTACTCGTCGATGGAGGCAAAGTCAAACTTGGTGTGGGCCTTCATGTGTGCCTTGACCCGCACGTAGTCGAAATACGACGGGATGAAAATGAGGAGGCCGTCGTCGTACGACGTCTGCTTGGTGATCGACGGCAACACCGAGTTGATGAAAAATTTGAATCTGGCCTCGTAGGTGGACTGCGGGTCCGGCGAGTCGAACCGCTGGAAGATCTGCTTGATCTTGAGCCCGATCGAGTTCATGATGCACGTCTGGGCGGTGATCTCGGGCCTGAACCGCACTTTGCCCGCCAAATTGCTCAGCTTGGACAAGATGCTGTTCACGCTCGGGGTGAGAAACTCGCTGAACACCAAAGTCTGCCTGAGGAGCCGAGCCTGGTCGTTGATGGCCCACATGCGGATTCTCGAGAAATCGGCGCCGTGGAAATCCTTGGGGATCTTGTTGACGTACTTGAGCACGGTGGCGATGTGGTCCCAGTTCTGCATCTCGATCTGGTTGGCGTTGTCGACAACAAGCACCTCGATCGACGAGAGGAAGTCGTAGTCTCTTTTCGACTGCTTGGGGTCCTCGAGAATCATCGACAACCCAATGGGCGACGCCACCAACACGTCGGAGCTGTAGAAGGACGAATAGAGCTTGATGGTTTTTCTGGTGAACTTCATGCCGATGCTGAAAAAATCGTTCGAGTTGCCCTTGAACATGTGCCTAAAGTCGTCGGGCTTGGTTTCGGGCGGCTGGCCCTCCTCATAGAACTGCGCCTTGAACTTCTTGCGGTTCTCCTGCTGCTCGCACCCGGACATCTTGATCATCTGCTCCACCACCTCGTACGCGGCGTTTCTGGTGGGCAACAAGATCAACACTTTTGGCCGCGTGAACCCTTGGTCTCTAAACTCCGGTTCGCTGGCCCCGGACTTCAACACGCCGTTCTTAACGTCGTCACTGTACTTGTGGAGCTTGTCGTTGTTCTTCAACACGCGGTCTCGGGTCTTGAAGATGTGGTTCACCACGTGCGTGATGTAGAGCTTGCGGTACGAGTTGTTCTTGTATGTCCGGCACGGGAAGCTGATGTCCTTGTACGAGAGGAGATTGTGCAACAACTGGGCGTCAACTGGAGCCAACTTCGGCCCGAACTGGCTCAAGTACGCATCGTGGACCCGTTTTTTGATGTTGGTGTAGTCTTCAAACACCGCCGAATTGGCTGCCGGCTGGCCCGGGAACCGGTCTCCCGGCGAATTCTGTGTGGATGTAAAGTACGCCAGATGCTCGATGCGGGCCTTTGCTGCGATTGGCCACTTCTCCTTTGCCGCCACCGCCTTGCTCTTTTCGTCGATGAACTCGTCGGAAACGAGGTTGAAATGCAGCTCGTAGGGGTCCTTGTTGAGCACGTTGTCGTCTGCGTCCTCGTCATCGTACTCCTCTTCATCGCTATCACTTTCATGGTCGCTTTCCTTCACGTTGAGCCCGGCAATGTCCTCGTCGTCTTGTTGGTCAGTTTGGCGAGTGGAATTCGTGTTTTTGCGCTTTGGCACCTGGTGTTCTGCGCTCAAAAGCGTCAAGAGCGCATCATAAGCCTTGCCGTCCTGGAAGGAATCCTTGGGCTCCGCTTTCACCGATGCGTCCTCGACTTCTTCCTCAGATGACGACTCCACACTTTCTTGGACTTCTTGCGGGTCATCTCTGCGGGCAGTTCGCTGCACCGTGCGTAGTTGCTGTCTTCCTTGGTTTGGTCTATGTTTTTTCACGTCGTGGCGAGATCTGGTCCCTTTTGGGCCGCTGCGCCGTTTTGGAGGCATGGTGAAGTTGGTCGTGATTTTGCACCTCGATGAGATCTCAGATGCGGTGATGGCCGTCCTGCATGGTGGTGTGGTCTGGAGGTAAGGGACCAGAGATAATTAGACAGGTTTGGTTTCAGGACGGGAACTAAGACCAAAGATGAGAAGAGCATTATGGAACTTACGTGCTTTTTTTTCTTTCTTTTTTCCCCCTGCTTGTGACCCTTGATGTTTCGATTTGGCACTCGCGCTAGGAGCACAAATCCACTCTCATGATCTGAAAAAAAAGGAAGGAAATGAGAAAAAAACGAAAACGAAATGAGAAGGAATCGAAAACGAAATGAGAAGGAATCGAAAAGGAAAAGAAAAGAAAAGAGTAGAGACCAGCAATGCCGCCATTCGGCCATCTTCCCTACCCTGTCGCCGCCAGGTCCCGCTTACGTAATCAACTCGTGTGCTCTATTCTCCAGTTTGCCGACTCACTTTAAAGCTCGAGATGGCCCCGTCAATTCTGGCGTGGTAATCTCGCGCGCGCATCCGCACTTCGCATTGGGGTCCATCCGTACCTCCCAACTCTTAACGTTCCTCTTCAGCCGTTTGTGCAAAGTTCGCAACCAGCCACCACCGCCGATCCAAGCCAGAAGAACAAAAAAAATCAAAAGGCAAAATGTGAAAATCCAACGTCAGCCCCGCCAAAATCCACCTTCCAATCTCGCCTCACACTCCCCCACCGCCGTTTTTCCATCCCCCCACCCTCCTATTCCCATCATCGTCCAGTCGCACATTCCTCTCTATAGCGTCCTCCTTAAATTTTCTGCCCGCCTACTCCATCTATTCTTCGTCTTCGCCAAAGTACATGCTGCCCGCTTGAGCAAAAGCACCCTCGGCAAATAAAAACTCACCCTCCCACCCCTGCTCAAATGAGCCCGACGAAAAAATTCAAGAGCCTCCTCCGCTCGCTCCTACTGGTGTACTATTTGGCATTGGTGGTACTCACCATCCCGCTAGCGTTCGACGTGGGCGGCGTTGCGTGCGGGCTCACTTACTCATTTGCGCTTTTCTGGCTTTACTTTGTTTTGACGACGTTGCGGCTTCTTGCCCGGCGGTTCGCCGTGCTCCGGGTGCTCCTGTTGCTCTACTACACCCAGCATTTGTTCATCCCCAGCATCTTGATGTTTTTCCTCCTGTACTCGTCGCAGAAGGACCTCGGGCTGCCGGTGGTGATCCGCGTGTGGCGGTTTTTGCTCGTGCACCTGACGTCGGTGTTCACGGTGTCCGAGGGCTTCTGCTCGCTTCTTCTCATCCAGGCGATTTCGCAGACGTTTAGCTGGCTCACCACCTACAAGTCCGACTCGTGGCTCTTTGTGTCGCTCATCGGCAGCGGCTGCACCATCACGGGCGCCCTCTACTTCTTGTACCGCATCTACATCAACCCGTTTTCCATCGAGTTGGGCAATGCGTCGTTGCTTGGCTCGTTTCTCACCGTCACCGCCGGCTTGGGGCTATACGGCATTGTGTCCGGCAAGGGGTCCATCATCGAGTCGTCGCTCTTGTTTGCGTACATCGTGCGGTGCATCTACGAGACGTTCCCGCTTCTTTCGGAAGACGCCACTCAAACAATCGCCCACTTGTTCACCCAAACAACCAACAACCTCAAGCTCGAGGTGCTCAGGCTCCCGTTCCCGGTGAACGAGACGCTTCTGACCGTGTTGCCCTACTTGGCCTCCAACTTGCCCAACCTGTTCATGGCCGTGTGGGATTTCTTCATTCTGGCCCTGCAAAAATTGACGATGCCCTTGGTGGTGAACTTGGCGTACCGCACGGGCGTCTTCTACGCTGCCACGAAAATCATCCCACTGTTGTACCATGCACTTCCGTACCTGCCACCACGAACGCCGCAGCTCCGATCAAGACAGGTGTCGTCGTCGTCGGTTTCATCGTTACACATTTCTGACAATGACACCCACGAGTTGGAGAGAAAGAAACTGAGCGCTCGTCTCCACAGGACAAATCGCACGCCACCTTCAACAACGATCAGGTTGATCTACGCTTACTCGCCGTGCATCATTATCGCCGTGTACACGCATTTAATGATGCTGTACAGCGGCGAATTGGGATCTGAGTTGGTGCTCTGGGGCTGGTGGGCAGGTGCAGCTGATGATACCGTTATAGTTGTCCATCCATGGCAGTTCTGGAATTGGATCAATATGGGCACCACTTTGCTCCTATACATGGCGGAATTATCCGGTGACAACGCTGCAAGCTCTGCCATGACCAGCCACTGGCAGATCGACTAAACTATTCGTTATTTGTTTTCTGGTGTTGGACATGCTGTACTATACATTCAATTCTTCGACTACATACTTTAATGCCTACTCCTCCAGACCAATTGCTTTTCAAATGCTGTTATCGATGCCATGCCAAACTTCAGAATAGTTTGCAAATCTCGTCCACGAATAGTAACCAGCCATCTTTCCAGACTGTGAAACCTTCTCAGAGCTTGACTCTATGTTTGCTTTGTTGTTTCATCATAGTAGTGTGGCCGTGGTCATGGACAACAGCTTCTGAAAAGCAAGCAGCCCCGAAAGCCCGGTGCATGCGACTGCACAATCGTCCCACAATCGACGACAGGCTTTGTAGAAAAAGGGGGACATTCATAAACAAGAGTGAGCTCCATTGGGTTGGCCATGATGAACATGGTCACTTGCTATAACTAGGGTTTAGGATACAAATATCCCATTGCCGAAAGACGTAACCTCAGACCTCCGTGGAGATCCAAGGGAAGCAACGATGGCAGCCAAATGCTCCACCTAGATCCGGACACCCTCCTTAGCGCCTTGACACCTCATCCTCAGTCGCGTCCGTCTGCACCTTCTGACCCTGCAACAGCACACCTCTAGTCACCAGAAAACAAAAGTTTAGCGAGATCCAAAAGGGATTGGTGCCGAGGACTTACAGCTGCCCGAAATCAGAGTTTGCAGCAGAGAACCAAGGGGTTGATACCACGACAGAGACCGCCAAAAATAGGCTATGAACACCCGCCCGCCAAGGTGCGAAACGAATTGAAGAATCGCTGCGTTTCCGCTGAATGGCCGGAGACTTTCCCCAAAGCATTCGCCCTAAGGCGCTGGCACGGTGGCCATTTGTGTAGGCTTTGAAAGCAAATCTTTGTCTATGAATGTAGAGGAAAAGAGCGTGGAAAAAAATGGCAGCCTCATCGCTATATATACGGTTTGGTCGTGCGACGCACAAGGTTTGCGCACTGAGGGCTACGCTGCTGCAAATCTTTGGATGATTCTTGTAAGCGGTATAATTTTCTAATGTAATTCTAAAAGTACATCTATAATAGGTACAGCAACCACTTCCCGTCAATGTAAGACTGCTCCACCAATCCCGGATTGGCGTACACAAGGTCGGGTAACCAGTCTTTGTTGTACTGGCGGAAGATATTCTTGAACTCTCCGTTCATGTCGGGCTCGAGCAAATCGTCCACCAACTTCCCCAAAATATCTCTGCTCAACGCGTTGATAGGCGAATACCAAGGCGCGTTGGTGTCTTCAGGACCTGTCAATCCGTCTGACGCAGACAAAATCGACGCGTTATAAGCATCCAATGCATTGTCGAAGGCGACTTCGTCAACCTCTCCAACAGACTGCGTTGTGGTCAGTTTGTCTTCGTAACTGGCAGGAATTCTTCTCAAGGCCTCAAAGTTCCCGAGCTCGATACTGACGGGGAACTGACGAGGCTGTATACCTTTGATGATGAATTTCTTTCTTGCGGGCTGCAATGGGTCAGCGGACGGCATGTTGACCACCATGGCCTCAGAGTTGGGGAATGCAGAGCTCACATTTTTGATGAAATCAACAGCAGGTAGCAAGTTGGGCCAGCTAGGGTTCAGTCTGTCCTTCCAGATGGCCTCAAACTGGTTCTCGTATGCTTTCCAGAGCGATATCTGGGTCACCTCACCTGCAGTCAGGTCTGTTGCTTCTTCCCCGGTCTTGGAGACTGATGTATATGGCTCATAGCAACACCGGAGCCATGTGGTTGCTCTCAACGGCTCAGGGAACGCGATGATGATGTTGTACGATTTCTCTGGCAATTTTGCCGTAGTGGTAGGAACACCGCTGTATGTGGATCGCCTGGCAAGACGCACGGGGATAGTCTGGTGTATCTTCAGAGGATCAACCAATGGCAACTTCGCCACGATCAGCTCGGGCAACTGCTTCATCAAAATATGCAAATTTCTTTTCAGGGTGTTGGCGTCAACAAGCTTCCGCAATCTGTGGAGCTGAGAAGCTTTAACTGACGGATATTGAGGGTGCAACGCCTCGGAGAACAAGTACTGCTTCACGAACTGCAACGCGTAGTAGGTGGTCTCGTCATCTTTAATGAACAAGTTGCGCAAAATGATCAGAAGGTGCTCTGGCTGAATGGCGTCGATCACGTTGTTTGCTTCGGGAGTAGCCTCGTCGGTATTCTTGGGAGCGATTGCGTTGACGCCGCCCAAAAACAATAAATGGTGCAAGCACTTGATGGTGACAATGAGCACATTCTTGTCCGAGGTGTTGGCCAACAAAATAAGGAGCTGGTGGAACAACGGGTCGCTTTTGGCGTTATCCACATAGAAGCAGGTGAGAGGGTCCAAGACGTCCAACAAGTGGTTCAAAGACTCACGGAACAACTCGTTGAACTCGCTCAAGTGGTAGTTTTTGCCCTGCTGCGTAGTGTAGAACCACCCGGTCAAGAATTTGAGGGCTTCCACCGCGTACTTGCGGAAACTCTTGATCTGACAGAGCCACTGCTGGTTTTGCAAGTCCTGGGCGGCATTTCGAAGCGACAAAAGCGACTCCACACTCAAGGAAACCATACTCAGAGTTAGCTCTGCAGTACGCTGCTCATTGATCAAGTGGTAAGGCTTGATGAAGTACTTAATGAGCTCGTTGCCCATCAACGGGTAGGTGACAAAATTGAGAAGTTTGGGCTCGTTGCACAGGTAGTAGCTGAGAGTGCTGAGAGCGTACTCAATTTCGGACTCGATACCCGAGTTCAACGACATGATGATTCTGTCGAGAGGTCCAACTCCCATGTGCCCTGCACCGTGGAGTTCGCTGTTTGCCGAGGAAAGATAACCATTGGCGGACTCTTCAGCGATTCCGTAACGTGTTACGGGCTGCACCGGGACAAGCGAGGGGGCCATTTTGTGTGGGGGAGTAATTTGTCGTTTTCGGCGTGTTTTGGTTTGGAGTAGCGATCGTTTTTTCGGTGGTGAGCACACGTCTTGGGTCACGTGCTGTAGGAGCTGGAGACAAGGGAAGATGAAAGAAAAGGAAGGAAAAAGAGGAGAGTTCGGGATCACAGATACAATGGCGATTTCGTCAACAATCCTCTCCTTCTTTTGTTTACATTTCCGATTTCTTGCCCTTCGTTTTGTGTTGTGACCTTGCCGCGGTTAACCTATGAGTTGAGACACGACATTGCCCTGTAACCCGAAAATCGCTGGTATTTGATCCTCGAGGTGAACCCGATTGCTCGGTTTGTTGGTTTTTCAGGAAATTCCGTCTTTTCTGATGCTGAACTGGTGTTCGTGACCGCCAGTTCTCACCCTCCCTTAATCGCTTCATGAACAAACATTTGATTGCAATTTGCAGCGGGAAACAATTCACATCTGAAACAATTCACAACTGGAAACAATTCACAATCATAAAAGTATGTTGGTGGTTCCCCTCCTTTGTCATATTTGCAGCATTTGTCTCCCTAGCTGGTGACTCGCTCCTATCAGTCCGTTTCCGGTATGCATATGACCCTTTCGGTGTGCGGCCCCACTTATCAGCTATATATAGAGCCGCTCGCCTCCGGATTTCCTACCGCAACTGGTTTTCCTACCGCAACTGGTTTTCATGAAATCAACTCAATTGCTTGCGTTGGCCGCAATCGCCGCCCAGGCTGGTTTGGCCAATGCGTTTCTGCTTGGGTCGATGGTAGATTACTTCTATGGAAACGACAACCAAGAAAATATCGTGGAGATCCTGACCGAAGGGGCCCTTCAAGCGTTTAGAGCAGACGTTGCAAAATCCAAGTCCCCCGACGTTATTTCGGCTTGGGACGAGATCTTGGACCAGGCCGGGCTAGGAGTTGCCCTCATGATGATTGACGAATATGGCGAAAGGAAAGTTGTCCCTAACTACAGAATGAACAATGCGTTCAAGACCTTCTCCACGAAGGAGAGCGAGTTTGAGACAGTCACTCTGGAAAAGTACTCCAAGCACACGTTGAGAGTGAAGGCGAACAAGCCCGAGATCTTGGGTTTGGACACGGTCAAGCAGTTCACGGGATACTTGGATGTGGCCGACTTGGGCAAGCATTTCTTCTACTGGTTCTTCGAGTCCAGAAACGACCCCGCGAACGACCCAGTCATTTTGTGGTTGAACGGCGGCCCAGGCTGTTCCTCCGCTACCGGTTTGTTTTTTGAATTGGGTCCCTCCTCGGTCAATGCAACGTTGCAGCCAGAGTTCAACCCATACTCGTGGAACTCCAACGCATCGGTGATTTTCTTGGACCAGCCCGTCGGTGTAGGCTACTCTTATACAGATGGCGATGACGTTACTTCCACAGCTGCTGCCGCCAAGGATGTGTTCATCTTTTTGGAGCTTTTCTTCCAGAAATTCCCGCAATTTTCTGTGAACAAGTTCCACATTGCTGGTGAGTCCTACGCCGGCCACTACATCCCTGCGTTTGCATCTGAGATTGTGAACAACGCCGACCGCTCGTTTGAGTTGTCGTCGGTGTTGATCGGAAACGGTATCACTGATCCTTTGATTCAGTACAAGTACTACCGCCCCATGGCATGTGGTGAAGGTGGATACAAGCCCGTGTTGAGTTTGGAGCAGTGCGAGCAAATGGACAAGGATTACCCCAGGTGTGCTGCATTGGTCAAATTGTGTTACACTGCGCCATCAGCGTTGACTTGTGTGCCTGCAACGTACTACTGTGAGACCAAGCTCTATGGGCCATACGGCGAAACCGGCTTGAACCCTTACGACATCAGAAAGGACTGTGCTGACGAGGGTGCCAACTGCTACAAGGAGATGGACTACATGGATGACTACTTGAACCTCGACTATGTGAAGGCTGCGGTTGGTGCTTCCAACATTGACATCTACACCTCATGCGATGATACCGTGTTCCGGAACTTTATTCTTTCCGGAGATGAGATGAAGCCATTCCAACAGTACGTTGCTGAGTTGTTGGAGAAAGACGTGCCAGTGTTGTTGTACGAGGGTGACAAGGATTTCATCTGCAACTGGCTCGGAAACCACGCATGGTCCGATGCGTTGGAGTACTCGAAGCATGAATTCTTCGAAGTGCAGCCATTGCGTCCTTGGTACACCAAGGAGGGTAAGTTGGCCGGAGAAGTCAAGAACTACGACAAGTTCACGTTTGCTCGTGTGTATGGTGCTGGCCACATGGTGCCATTCGACCAGCCTGAGAACTCGTTGGACTTGGTCAACAGATGGATTCTGGGTGACTTCAAGCTCGGCACTAAGTAAGGTCCCGCGAGCGGGTTCAGTTCCATGACGGCCGATTCACAGATGGATTTCTTGTCGTTACGGTCTATCCACAAATAAATGTTTTCTGAATCTCCTGACTTTGAAGGCAATTCACACTAAATGTTCTCTGAATCTTTACATGATTGTCTTCTGAATTGTGATTGTTCTCTGAAACTTTTCTTGACATGATTGTTCTCTGAATCTTGTCTACATGAATGTTCTCTGAAGCTTTTCTTGACATGATTATTCTCTGAATTATCTACATGATTGTCTTCTGAATTATCTACATGATTGTTCTCTGAATCTTGTCTACATAAATGTTCTCTGAATCTTGTCAACATAATTGTTCTCTGAATCTTTTCTACATGAATGTCTACTTTCTCCCTTACACCCAATTCACATGTACGTTTATCTTCTTATTTACACTTTCTCGATCAAAGGCTCGTTCACCTGGTCGATGTTCTCGTCACTGGTGACCTCATCAGGCACATCCACCGTTTTCGCTGGTCCATGGTACACCTTGTGGGCGTACACCCAGTAGTAGGTGAGCGACAAGATCCACACTCCGGGCGTGATCACACACGTGTAGTTCATCGAATCCTTGTCGGGGTTCTTGTTGGTGGGAAACATCACCATGACAATCGAGTACACAATGAAAATGGTCGACACCCACCCGTTGACTCTGCTCCAGAAGTCGCCCAAGAAAAATGGCCCCGGAGTGAACTTCTCCTTCATGTACACCAAGCGCAACAACGTAGGGGTGCCCCACGCGGTGTAGTTGCCCGCAATGTACAACGTGAACAACGCGGTCGACGCGGTGGTTCCAATGAGACACAAGAGACCAATGACAATGGCGGCGATTCCGCCCGTGATCACCGCGTGGATGGGCACCAGCAACCGCTTGTTGACCTTCTTGATCCACCACGACATGGGCAACCCGTTGTCTCTGGCGAAAGCGAAAATCTGTCTGGAGATGGCGGTGAGAATCGACGCCCCCATCAAGAACTGCGCAAACGCAATAAGCACCATGTACGCCATTGCCGCTGGCTTACCCTGGCCCGCTTTGGTCTCGAACGCATCGTAGATGATCTGCGCCATGGGCTGGCCAAACGCCGACCCCAAGATGTGGCCCTCCACGTCGTCGGTCTGGATGCAGAAGCACGTCACCACCAAAATGACAAAACCCAACACTCCGCACACCGAGATCGACCCGATGATGCCAATGGGGATGGTGCGGGTGGCGTGGTTGCACTCTTCAGACATGTGCACACACGAGTCGAACGCACCGATGGTCCAGATCGCCGGCAACCACGCCTGCGACACCTGGGTCCACCCGATCGGGAACGTCGTGTAGTTGCTCCACTCGCCAAACACCCAGCTGGCGGATTTGAACTTGCCGCGAGACGCCACAATGGGCATCGACACCACAAACAACACAATGAGCGCCACGTTGACGATGATCGACGTGGTTTGCAACGTGGCACAGTGTTTGGACGACAAGCACGTGATGGCGATGTGGGCCACCACGCAAGCAGCGAAAATCCCGTAGGTGACTCCGGTGGAGTACTCGTAGTTGCCGTCCTTGGCAATCACAACAACAGAAAGCACCTCGGTGGCAAACCCGTAGTCGACCGAACACAACGCACCGACCAACGCAATCGAGTTGGTGTTGCCAATCACGTACGAGATGACCGTCTTGTACTTGGCGGGCGCGTAGTAGTTGGTCCAGTAGTACAATCCACCGGAGGTGGGCAAGAACGACGCGTTTTCGCTCATGGCGATTCCGATGCTCAAAATGAAAATCGACGAGATGGCCCACCCCCAGATGGCACCCGCAGGTCCACCCAAAAGTGCCAGCCCCGTAACCGACGCAATCGAGGGAAGAAGCCCCATGATGGAGAACGCCACTCCAAACACCTGGATGGTGGAGAATTGCCGCTTCAACTCGGGCTTGTATCCGATCTGCGCCAAAAGCTCGTTGTCGTCGTTGGAAAACAGCGCGCTGATCATGGGCATCTCGACGTTCTGGGTGTTGTTGTAGAAGCGCTTATCGGAGGTGACGGCCTCCAAGATCTGCTCTCCGGAGAGCACTGGTTGCAAGTCTTTGGTCATGATTTGTTTGCACCCGCTAGTGTTGGCGTTGAAAAGTGTCGTGGTGGGCGACGTTTATATACTGTTCTTTTTCTTTTCTGCGTGCACTACGAAGCCACATGTTGCCAGCGATAAGTAGATCCTTATCGTGGGAAGCGAGAATGTCAAGCCCTGGGTTGTGTGCAGGCCGCGCCGATCTTGGCCACTTCGCTGCCCACCGCGGACTCCCCGTAAACGCGTGCCAAGAGCTGGCGGTGACAGTGACAGCCAACCGAGACAGCATGGGTTCCAGTTGAAAAAATTGGCCTCCAAAAATCCAAAAATTGGCCTCCAAACCGCGCATCCATCGTCGTCTCCAGACCGCCCGAACCGCTGGTAGCGGCTTCTGATTGCTCTGCGGCTGATAACATTATGCCGCATCTCCTATTGGGAAATGCGATGCGCACCGCACGGGAGAAGGAGCAGCGAATTTCTTTTTCGTGTCACCAGAGCACATCGAAGCCAAAGATAGCGGCGGATGCGGTAGGGGACGTCGATGTCGCCTAGATTGGCGCCTAGTACGGTGCGTTTTGATGGTGGGGTGCGTCAGTGGTTTTGGGTTCTGTGGTGGTGATGCATTTTGTTCCCTCTGAATTCATGGGTTCGCCGCCGCCTCAAATGTTGTTTCGCATCCTCGAATTCCCTGCTGCCACGTCAAATGGTCCATCCGAACTCGCGTAATATATATATGCTGTCATTATTTGCTCATGGGGCGATTTTGCGCCATTGGGTGACATTTACTGGCGAGATGGCCCGCGGCAAATCTTTCCGCATTGGGACATCATCCACACCTGAAACCACCGTAGTCAGCATTTGAAAATTGCATCAACCCCAACCTGCAATTGTCTCCTGGGGCTGTCGATTAAAAAAGCCGCTAGTATGTGCTATCGTGGCGAACTAGGAAAGAAAAAAATGACATTCGGAAATTGACCATCAAAAGATCGAGAAACGCTGCATCTTCGAGTACTCTTCCACTGGTTCCGCGGACTGCCACGGTTAATTTGCATAGCCGGAACGCGAGGTAAATTAGGGCTTGCGCCCTCATCTTCTCGTTGGATGCACGTGACCTCTCGTCTCATCGCCCTGAAAGTTTTTCACCGCGAAAAAAACTCCCTATTTAAGTCGGGTCCGCCGCGCATAATTTTTTTCACCTCATCATTCATCATGGCTACGTATGTAACCACCCAAAATCGTCACTACTTTCTGTTGGCACTTGTTCAACCTAAGGTATGATGTCACTGCCCATGGCGGTGCCGAGGCGTCTGACCGGTCAACTGGCGGAAAGTGTTTTTTCTGCTGGTCCTGTCGGACGTTTCAGTTATGAATATGCTGTTCTTTCAATCCTTCGGGATTGTGTGAAAGCATTATAACACCCCCTTGAGAAGCTCGCCGCGGCACGTCATAACGACATTGTCTCGGCGCTTCGATCCTGGAACCTCTGGACCTTTTGTGTCCAGTCATAACTGTTAGCTTACATCATCCTTGACAAGTGAAGACAAGAAGAAACCTTCGGCTCTTTACTAACATATCTCAGTACTTTGCAACCAGAGTCTCAAATCAAGCAGGCTAAGACCGACGCCAAGACTGTCCAGAAGCGTGCTGCGGACAAGGCTGTCAGAAAAGCTGTATGTATTTCCGGAAAATTGGGCGGTGACCATGTTTTTCAAGATGACATTCTTTTTAAAATTGACTAGCCATGCGATGCTGTCGTTTTGTTAACCATCTTTCGGGACTGAGAAAACATGGCCACGTGAACGCCGTTTCACTTTGCAACAAGTACTAACTATTTCAGGCCAACAAGGAGAAGAGAAAGGCTATTGCCGACAGAACCGCTGCTTACGTCAAGGAGTACAGAGACGCCGAGCGTGCTGTCATCCAGGCCAAGAGAGACGCCAAGGCTTCCAACTCGTACTACGTTGAGGCCGAGCCAAAGTTGGTGTTTGTCATCAGAATCAAGGGTATCAACAAGATCCCACCTAAGCCAAGAAAGGTGTTGCAGTTGTTGAGATTGACCCAGATCAACTCCGGTGTGTTCGTCAAGGTCACCAAGGCCACCTCTGAGTTGCTCAAGTTGGCTGAGCCATACATCACCTACGGTTACCCTAACTTGGCCACCGTCAGAAAGTTGGTGTACAAGAGAGGTTTCGGTAAGGTCCGCAACCAGAGAACCGCCTTGTCTGACAACGAGATCATCGAGGCTGCTTTGGGTAAGTACGGTATTGTCTCCATTGAGGACTTGATCCACGAGATCTTCACTGTGGGTCCAAACTTCAAGCAGGTGAACAACTTCTTGTGGCCATTCAGATTGTCCAACCCTAACGGTGGTTTCAGAACCAGAAAGTTCTTCCACTTCATCCAGGGTGGTGACACCGGTAACAGAGAGCAGTTCATCAACAACTTGGTCAAGCAGATGAACTAAATCTGCTAGCCTGGGGACTTGCAATTTGTTTTAAATGAGCCACTTGGATACTTCTAATAAACTCATTTCTTTTCCTTCCTATGTATATTAATTCAAAAGTTATGTTTAGTGTTTTATCCTTCCCTCCAGCTTAAGATGTTCATATTTTTTTTCTTCGATCTGGTGGTGCTATCCCTCCCACCAGTCTTGGATTTGGTAGAGCTTATACTCGAGCCATGGTATCTGCCGCAACCACGAAAACGAAATCGTCGTTTCGTCATCTGAAATGTCAAAGTAGAAGTTGCTGGGCTTTGATCGCGTGACAATGGTCAACACGCTATAGTAGACTAGTTTGAGTAAGTTCACCGCCACAAAGAACGTGAGCACGACAGAGATTATCTCCAAAACCACTTCTCGAATGCTTAGGTCGGTCGTTTTTCTCGACATGATTCGACTCCACTGTTTGATGAACGGCATACTCCCAACAACGCCTGAGGTGTCGATGTTTTGAGAATCTATTCTGGACTTCAAGCTCCTGATCACTGATTCCTGCTCTCTGAGCAAGTCCTTGAGGTTGGCCATCAACCTTTCTTGTTGAAGATCGCTCCGAGAGTACTTGCTGGCCTCTAGCTCGCGCTCGTATTTCTTGCACAACAATTCAAGCTCTCGTATCCTATCTTGCAGCGTATTTGGCTCTTGAAATGACCCTGGTGCTGTCCTCGTTGGCCTATAGGTCGAGTTGTCGTGTCGACGTCTTGTTTCGTGCTCTGTTCTTGATTCGTAAGGTTCCTTCTTGATGTGCGGCTCTGGCGCTCCAGGAAACGCGTCTCTTATCGAAGAAAACATGTCTCTTCTCCCCAAATTATTGGATGTCGAGCTGCCGCTCTCGCTGGCTCGAAATGAAGGGATCTTGCTCAGCAAATCTGATCTCCACCACCTCCCTAGCCAAGTATCGTCTTCACGCGGCAATTCCTCTCTTTTCATTGCACTCTCTTCCTGTTTGATGCTAGGGCGTGTTTCACGGTCTCGTAGGTCCACATCGACGGGGTAATTGTCCACCAACTTGCGGAGAGCGCCTACGCCTAGTCGTGCTCGATCTTTCAAGAACGACTCCATCGATTTGGCTCCCACAAGTTGAAGAAGAAACCTCTGTACCTCCAGCTTCTTCAACCGGAGCGAAGGTCGCTTGTTGGCCATGCTCTGAAGGATATTTAGCTCGCTTTTGGTGAATAAGTCTGGTGTCCCCACAAACTCTTTGAGTTCACGTATTAGCAGAGGGATCTGGGTGACTGCCACAGAATCGCGCCCCGTGGATCGGCCAAACGCCCTCTGCCAACATATGCTTATGTACTGGTCCTCAGGAGAGTACATTTTTCTGGCGATTTTTCTGGCGGTTTTTGGTCGGGTCTTGGTGGAAGTGAAGTTCTGAGTTGTTTATGTGAGTTTCACTGTGTGCACTCTTGACACAAGACGTGAAGCAGAATCGCGAAATGGCAGAGGTCGCCAAATGCGCATATACATTAATGTTTCGCTCATGTCACTATGTAGATGATTTTTAAAGTATGCAAATTTTAAAATTGAGCAGCTGGAGGAGCCGGCTCTTTTTTGGAGATGTCAACCTCCTCGCCACTCAATTGAGTGTTGGAAGTCAACGATGTTGCCTCGTTCACCATTGAAGCAATTTCGGTACGGTTGGCGGCTGTTTCGCCGAATTGGCCCGGAGTGGCGTCTGAACGCTCTTCCAAATTCTGTACTAAGGTGTCAGCAAGAATCTTCTCTGCTGGAGAAAGCAGCCTATCTTCTGTCTGATTGAGTTCTCCTGGTTTTGGAACATCCAGTGGGATCTGAGTTGCACTCTCGGGTGCTAATTCTGGAAGTAGAGCGATGGCTTCCTCGTGAGCTTGTGTAGTTGGCTGTAACACCTCGTGCTGGTGGGTTTCCACAATTGGAGCCGCTTCAACTGGCTGGATCTCCGTTTCTGGACCCGACGAAGTCGTTTCTGCTGGTTTTGTTTCCTGCAAAACTTCCTTTGACTCCATTCTGACATGCTCTGTTTCAGGCAATTTGGATGGTTCAGCCGAGTTTGTTGAAGATGTTTGAATTTCTGCCTTTTGTTGACCGAGACTTGGTTCTTCATCTGCCTCTTCAACTACCTTTTCAACTGGCGCTTCGACGAAGCCCTGAGAAGTTTCAGTTCCAGAGGGGGCGATTTGTGCTTCCACTTCTGTTGAGTGAGCAGTTTGTGTTGGGTCAGGGCCATCATTCACAGGCTGGTTGTGGGAAGGTGCTTCACCAGTCCCGAGAGATTCTGGTGTATGTGGCGAGATTATCTGACTCGCCACGAGAGAAGACTCGGATGTCGCCAGTGAAGGGTTGATTTCTGTATTCGACCCAGCAGTCAGTACAACATTGGTGCCCGACTCCACATCTGAGTTTTGGATTTGTGGGACCAGCTGTGCAAACTTTTGCTCTCTTTCTTTCGCTTCTGCTTTGAAGACACTAGGCAAGTCAACATCCTTCAAATACTGGAACAACCCCGTCAAGGGTTCAGCTATGGAGATGGGCGAACCAAAGTATTTTCTCGACAAGAAACTCGAGTACAACTTCTCGTAGCTTGTGTTGAGCACGGCCGACTTGCGCATTTCGAAGTAGTTCATGGCCCTGTTAAGCAAGTCTGCAATGTCTCTCAACATTTGCACTTCCGGCTGCGGTATGATTCTCAATGTTTCCGCTCTGGCAATAAGCTTCACAATCGTATCCAACGATACTTTCCCCAGTGGTTCCTTAAATTCTCCTGTCTTTTTGAATTCTTCCAACAGCAAGCACACGGGACACGAATACTTTTCGTTTTCGTCATCAAGATCACTCTTCACATTGGCGCATGTCACATGATACCACTCGTGGCACTTGTCACACTCGATCATTACTCCATCCTCGTAGTCACGGCACATGCAATATCTTGCTGGATTGTTTGGTTCGAAATGAACCTCGAGATTCTTGTAGAATATCCAACTGGACGACCTGACAAATCCATCCACATCCTCACCTGCAAAAGCGGTCGCACATTTGTTGAAAATACCAAAAGCGGTCCTCAAAAGTTCGGGGTCGGACGCAAGCTTCATAGTATGCGTGGAAAGCCTCTGCTTGGGGCGTGAGTTCTTCACCAAAGTGGCTTGCTTAAGTACGCTGCAGGTATTGTCAAGCCATTCATGCGTTTTGGCCAAATCGTTTTGAATGAGCGTTCCGTCGTACTTAAACCCACAGTTGTCAAGTTCAGACAAGGTCTGAGTGATATCGAACAAGTTGTGAGTGACTTCTGGGTACTGCCAAAGGAACTTGATGAGTGGCGCTTGAGCTTTCAAGTCAAGCAAGCGCGAGTAGGTTTCAAGGGTGACAAAAAGACGTTCCTTGCCTGTTTTCTTTGATCTTTCCACCATATCTTCGATAATGGCGTCGAGCACTTTCATGTCAACCTTGTTTAGAACGCTGTTTTGCAAGAAGTAATCGGTCACAGTAGCATCGTATGCTCTTCCTGTGATCACATACTCGTCAATGGCCTGAATTTTTTCCTTATCGGCGCTGGCCAAAACTTGCATACCTTCATCCCGGAACGCCACCATGTCTGTCAAGGAAAAGATGTCTTTCTTTCCGCTGAATGGATCACCACCAGAAACAATGGTCTCGTAAGTCGCAAGCCACTTTTGGCGGTCTCTAAGACGCCTCAAAAAGTCCAATGACGAGATTTGAATGCCGAACGACGTACCCAAACTTATCATATCATTAAGCTCCGAGAGTGACGCATTTTGCTTCTGGATTAGAGCCCGACACGCTCTGTCGAAGTTCTCGATCTCATTCTTGAACTCAAAGATCTGGTCAAACTCGGGGGTGAAAAAGTTTGCCTTTGGGATCTTCTTCACCAACTTCAAAAGCAATTGCAAGCTATCCCCCAGTTGGTCGCTGTTGACCTGGGGTTCTTGATCACCTCCGCCGTTTCTGATTCTCTGCTGATGCTTCAACGAGAGAATGGTTTGGCAGTCCTCCACTAGTTCCATTGATTCATCCACAAATGCTTGCAAGTTTTCCACTTGCTCTTTGAAGAATTTCACTCGGCCAGCAGCACTGGTACCTTCAGCTTGCGTACCCATAGCAAATTGCTTGTAGTTGTCGTTGCTGCTCGAAAGAGCGGAGTAAATTTTCCATCCGTCACTCAACAAGCCCTTATATGTCTTTATTGTTACCTCGTCGTCTGTTTTCATGAGCTCGTCGTAGCTTGTAAGCCAGCCTTCAAAGTCGACAGAGTATGAATTGAGAAGTTTTTGAAAGTTTCTGAGCTTGTCATCTGAATAGAGCATGTGGAGCTCTATGCTGTAGTCGTCATTGTTTACCACGTTTGGTTGAATCTGTGATCCTTCCACAGTAGCCTCCGCAAAGTATTTCAAGAATCCAGCGAGGGTCATCGTGAATTGTTGATGGGTGGAAAGCTCTGTGATGACAATCTTTGACGGGAATGCGTTCTGCAAGGTATCGTCGGATAAGTGATCAACCTCAGACACATTTTTCTCGTCAATGGTTGTCTCCTTGATCTTGATGATACTTCTCAATTGTTGACGTGATTCTAACTCGCGATCCAATAGCTTCGAATAAAGCGACAGGACCTTGTCGTAGATTTCGGCATCGAAATGAATGTGAGTAAGGTCGCTAGACTCATACAACTGTGCGAAATTGATGAGCAATCGGAAAACCAGGATGTTGGGGAGAAGGTCCTGCTTAGCCAACCAAGACTCGCCCTCCTCGGCATAATCAAGCCATAGCTTGGACGCAAAATTCACTTCCTCGTTGAGGTTGAGTCCTAATGAGATCGTAGACGAGTAGGTTTTTGGGAACTTAAAGACATACTCGCCCGCCTCTTGGAGAGTGGTTGTAAAGTTGATTCCTCTCTCTCTCAACAACTCTGGAGTGAAAAAATGCTCCTGGTTGAGCAATATGTTTCTTCTTTTCTTCTTCAGATTGTCGATAAGAGCCTGGAAGTTCTCACTTTTGTGATTAACTCGAATGTCTGGGTATGGGTTCACCAATGACTCTAGAGACTTAAGCAAGCAATCGTACTCCGCATTTGCAATCTCTTCTTCTGTGTTGATCACTTTAGCCAATTGGTCGAACTGCCAATCCCCTTCTCTGTAGTTCACGTTGACACAAGAAATTTCATCAGTTTGAGTTGGGCGCTCGACAGTCTCTGCTACGAGGGCTTCAAATTTCTCAAACTCCAGTTCGGGAATGAAAAACCACCGTTTCTTGGCCCCGTAAATGTGGAAGTTGCAAAGCTGCGTGAAATGGTCCTCACATTTCCAATTCTCGGTGCTAAATGTCATGCCAACGTTCAAGGTCGAGTTGGTCAAATCTCGGTTGTTGAGATCCGTGGATCCGTACGCCCCGAGTAGTGAGTTGGGGAGAATGGGGATATTATGAAGGTTGAAAACGTTCAACACTTCCAGAACCTCATTTGATTTGACAAGAGACCTGCGATTGCCATTCGACGAAGGAGTAGATATTTCATTTGACTCGGGAAGATCAATCTTGGAAGTATCACTCTCAGATTTAGGTTGGGAAGGAATCGGAGTATTGCTTGACACCTCGGGTGTGCTTGCAGGCAATAAATAATTGGTTGCAGTGTCTGCAGAAGGATTTGTCACCCCAGAATTGCTCTCATTTAATCCTTGAACATCACTTGTTGCTGGGTTGACTGTTTCCTGTTGAGCGGCAGCGTTTAGGAATGCCTGGGCGTGAAGATTATCCTTCACATCTGAGAACTCATCACCAAGGCGAGAGAACGACGAACGGGCCAAACAGTTCGGCACGCAATACCCGGATTCGAGTTTCATTCCATCCAATAAGTTTGCTTCACCTTTATGGACAGTATACTCCCAGTAAATTCTTTCGAATTCCCGAAGAGGGATGCTTTTGACTTGCTTGCCTGTCAAGCTGGCAGCGGCTGTAGTCAACGGGCCGTCCTGTTCGTGGCTGTCTCTATCTTCGCCTCCATTGAATGTGTTGGTGTACGAAGCCATCAAAAATTCCCGGAACTTTGCATCTTTATCCATGAACTGCTTCAAAGAGCGATAATTTGCGTGTCTCAGATTCACGTCGGAACGGCCAGAGTCCTGGATGCTTGACAGTCCGATAGCGAGCCACTTCACGAAATTATTGACCTGAGCAGCGGAAGATATTGGCAAAATGAGTTCTTCGGGTTTTCTGTGTGAAGATTTGCCCTCTACCTTTTCACCCTCCTTCTTGAGCACAGAATCCTTCACCCCTATAACGAAGGGCGATTTGATATCCACCAAGTGTGGCTTGTTAAGCAAGAATCCTTTAGCAGCTTTGATTTTGACCGACCTATGCAACTCTCTTGCAGATCCGAGAATGAGCGGAGCGCCCGAGTTAAGTTTTGCTCTTTTCCTTGCTTCTGGCTCGTTGCTTTTATCTGCAAGAGCAGCGACCTCAAACTTGCGGTCACCCAAGTATATTTCAAATGGGTATAAGATTCTGGCGTAAGAAATCTTGAGCCAGGTGCTGAGACTGCTGGCTATCTTGCTCTTGTAGCCAAGCTCTCGGCCAATTTGCGCCCAGAGCTTCTTTTTGATCACCTCGTTGTAACCGCCTCTCACTATTACGTAACGGAACAACTCGAACAAGTCCAAAGGACGCTTGTCCATCATGGGAACCTTCGCTAGGAACATGGGCACTTTCGGCCGCACAGCTTGCTTTTGATCCTGTGCAAGTTCGGCGTCTGCAGACTCCTTTTTGATCGTCTCCAATGGGGGCTCGCTTTTGATTATCGTGGTGGTCCCTTCATTCTTGACCGTTGGATTATCCGAGTTTGCAAGCTCCGCCGTTGGAGTAGATGGAAATTCTTCAGCCTTTACAGCCTGCACGCTTCCGCTTGTGAGCACATGTTCTTTCTTTTCTGATTCTGCGGAACCCTGATTTGGTTCTGGAGTTTCAGTTTTGGTTTTTTCGATTTCCACTCCGGGGCCCTCGCTGCCATTGCTCGGATGCCCAGTATGGAACCGAATGAGCTCGCTGTAGAACCTTAGGCGGCTGCACAACTCATTTTCACTCGGGTTGTTGAGCACTCTGTTGGTGTGGAAAATGAAAGCGTCTGGGTTGATCTGGCGAGAACTGAGGAATCTCTGGGCGAGCTCGCTGCCCATTTTCACCTTCACCGCGCCGTATTTCTTTCCCACCTCGCTGACACTTTCCACAAACAGAATCGGGTCGCCAACAAAGTGCTTCCCGTACTCGTAAACTGGGATGGCATTCGGCTCTTCCGCCGCTCGCGAAAAGTCAATGTGGATCTTGTCATGCAGCTGCAGCGACCCTAGCGAAGCCAGAAAATCGCCTTCCACGTGTGGTAAGTGGAACGGCTGGTGGCCAGCGTTAGCCCCGGTGGTGGAGGTGTGAATAAACCTGTGCTTGTCCAAACTGCCCGCTGGGGTCGACCACACGGGCCGGTTGGAGTCAGCTGCCAAATTAGCCGCCGACGGCGTATATGAGAACCTTGTGGAGCTCGGCAGATGCGGGTCCTCCGTTGCCGACATGAATGGAGGATTTGGAAATGGATAATTAGCGTGGAAGGTTGCCAAAACGCTACTAGCGTGGAGGTGCGCACGTAACCTGGTGGGCAGTATGTGCGCGCGTGACTCTGTGTCACGTGACTGGGGACGTTGGGAAGCCATTCGGCCACCTTCAGGGGGGTAGCCGTTTTTATGTGGGCGGTTCGGGAACTTTTGTGCTCACATGTTTCTGTACGCCGGTGATACCTGATTGATAGGCGCTGGACTCACGCAACATCAGAGACTGACGTAAGGGGTAGTAAGCACAAAAGTCAACCATGGAGACGGGCGACAATGACGAAACGAGGAGGCGAGAAATACAATGGGAAGAGATTTTAGGGAGCCGTTGCACCGTGCGGAATGTACTAGGGAGCACTTCCTCTGCGGATAGGGAGAGGAACATCGCCGACCATTGACATTTGGTTTGGATTTAAAAATGTGTGTTTTGGTTTCCTGTTTTGTTTGCGGATTCCTGTTTGTTTTCGTCGCTGTGTCGCTTTCCTCGCCAGGTTGTTTACAATTTCGCTGTGTCTTGGCCTGAGTTAAGAGCGGCAAATTTGCCCGCGTTGTCGAGGACGCGCGCTAGCGCAAGCTTGTATGCGATCTCAATTTACGATCTGGCGACGAATATCATGTGGAAATGCTCGGGCGCCCAACCTGGAACCTCCCGTTGTGTCAGCTTGAGGGGCCGATTTCCGCCATGGTCGCCAACTGGCGTGGTGTGCTGGAGCAAGGGGCAGCTGGAGTCATTTTTCACTTTCTCTTTTTTTTTTTTTCTCACTGTCATCACATTGCCCAATCGGGCCAAACTGGATCCACCAAAGCCACGCGCAGCCCAAAGTGGAGCGACATCCCGGGCGACATCCCCGACCTGGCGCAATCCGAGCAGAAAAAAAAATATTATCCCACAAACGCACTACACGCATGTCGTGGAGACATTTAGACGAATGGGAGGCTCGGGAAAGAAAATCAGAGGGGAAGGCAAACCAACACTGAGGGGGGGGAGCAACAACTGCCAACTTACTCGCCTTGCGCCAGCTTTCCCAACTCGCTCTGTGCTCTTATCTTTTGGGCATTTCGCTTGCGCACCCGAATGTACAGATAGCGCCATGCGGCGAGGTGATCCGCCTAAATTCTTAAAAGGTGCTCGCGGTTCGATCGGTTCTCGCTCGACAGCTTCCAGTTGTTGAGATGTTTTGCATCCTCCAGTGTGTCCAATTTGATCCCTGATGCACATTCCCCAGCAAGTGCCTGGGTTACGAAATGTCTCGACTTGCCGAGAATGGGACCAGTCATGCATGAGGTCGTACGTTGAAACCAGGGATAGGATGTGTTACCCACGGCATTGTTACTCCTAATCTTGACCCCCGAATCCCTCGAGGTAATTGCATGTTTCAGAAGTCGCCTCCTTGATTTGCACAATGCATCGCGGTCAGGAAATCCCATCCGAGGCCTTACATGCCAAGTAATTTGCCTGCCCAAACCGGAAACGCGCGTCCCGCATCCAGCCTACACCAGAAATTAAGAAATTACCATTTGAAAGCCCCAAACTATATACTGTAGAAAACTCTACGCTTGTCATTCTGCAAGAATTATTCAATTGAACCCACAAATATTTCGATCGACGAAAAAACTAATTATGTCGCTAGCAGGTTTAGAACAAAGCAGCGGCAACGGCGGCGACACCGGCAACGGCACCAGCAACGTTTCTGGCAGCACCAGCCTCGAAAGAAGAGACAGAAGCAGCAGTAGACTTGGCCGAGGTGGAGGCGTGGGTGGACTCACCAGCAAGAGTGGTCTTGGAGGTGGTCTTGTGGCACTCCTCGCACGAGACGGTGTCAGTGACGGTGTGGAAAGCAGTGGTGTAGGTGGTTGGCACAACACATGGCTCAGTGACGGTCAAGGTGGTCTCCTCGGAAACAGTGACAACAGTTGGCTTGCAAACGTCGTTGCAGACAGTGAGGGTCAAAGTGGTGGAGGCTGGGCAGTAGGTGGTGTAGCCGGTCACGGTCACGTCGGTGGTGACGGTGGTGACGTTAGCGTAAGAAGCCAAAGCGGAGGCGGTCAAAGCAGACAAGGTAGCGAGAGTAGAGAATTGCATGATAGCGAGTGACTGGATGTGATGAAGTAGGAAAAATATGTTTTCTGGCGGCGGGGGAGCCGGGGTTTATATATGCCGCCAAGTTTCTTTTTTTTCCATTTTCTTCCAAATCGTTTGTTACCAGTTGTTGCATCTCCTGCAAATGGTGCCTCGAATTAACCTATTTTGCATGCAGGGGCTACTGTGCGGCCGGGGCAGCTGATGGGGAGCCAGTTCGCCGATCTGGCCTTTGACACTTTTTGAATGTCGGCAAAATGCTGGCAAGACTGGATAGGACAGCTTTTGGAATGTTTCCAGCAGGTTTTGGAGGTGATTTTTCCCGCCGTTTGCCACTGCGCGCGTGGGTGGTCAAATCTTCCTGACTAGGCGCCCTGCCCATTTACGCAGGCTCTCGCTCTATTAATAGCTGGGACTGCGCGACATTTAGGTTTTTTTTAAACTTCTCAGGTCACATTTTCGTCCGGTTGTTGTGGCGACAATGTCGCGTGTCTCCACCCGACAAATTGCCGCACCAGGTGATGCTATCTGATCTCACGAGAAAAGTCTATTTTTCCTTCACCAGCAAAAAATGGTCACCACCTTGTTGCAGTCGCCCCACTCGTCGAGCCCACCAACTATTCGCGCTTCCTGTCCTGCTCGCAGCTTTGAGCAGGCATTGTCAGCGCAGTTTGAAGCGCGGTGATGCCACACCCGTGCCTCCAACCGCCGAACCCACCGACAACTTGTCGTTTTGGGAAGGTCGTCCCTGCAAGTAAGCCCCGCAAAGCCGACACCTGCGTTCCCGCTGGCTAGCAATGTTGCAGCGATGCGCTCACTTAGGCGCTCTCTTGTTCTGATCAAGAAACATCCACGTATCGGGCGAACACTTTTTGGCGGCAGGCGCAAGTTTTAGCCCGAGACGTCTGAGGTTTGGAGGCGGCTGAACGTACTGGCGGACAATTGGATTTTGTTGGAGTTGTGGGAGCAGCGGTGGAGGGGCCGCTTTTTATTCAAGTCGTTATTGGTTTTTGTTTCGTTTTCGGTTCGCTTTGTTTCGTTTTCGGTTCGTTTTTGTTTCGTTTTCGTTTCGTTTTCGTTTCGTTTTCGTTTCGTTTTCTTCATATTCGTTTCTCGTATCGTTTACTCGTCTATTTTGAGGAAAACTAACCGGGCCCTGCTCTGCCGACATCTTGCATTGGGCCGAACCTTTCGCTCCGGCGCCTTTCTGCACGGGCTCTTTTACCCTTCTTTACTAAAACCAATTATTTGGGGCTTAGCCTTCCACGCTTGCGGTGTTTGGAGACCACAACGAGGATGATTTTGCTGTTCAGGCAAATTTGGGGATTCGCTCGTGTCTATAGTTCCTGAGTCGATGCAGCGTTTTTTGGGGTTTTTTTTTCTCCCTCTCCTATTTCATGCCGTATTGGTTTGGGTTGCTTTGGTCTGTTTATGACGCGCTGCAGACGCCGACTTGGCGAAATGCAAGCTCGCATATGATTGTACTGCACATACCCAAGTACAGGCACCCCAGCTCCACTCGCTGGCTCGTAAGTGCTGGCCCCGATCAGATAACCGCGATTGGGATTCTAGAAGCTGGTTGGAGCGAAGGTCGATTCTGTTTTGAAACGGTGCACGTTCGCTTTCGAACGGGCAAGAGTTGTTTTGGGATGGACAACGGCATTTTTGGTAAGGCAGGTCGCGCAATGCGGTGTTTATTGCACGCAGTGGGGGACAGTGGGGGTTGGACGCACTTCCCCACACAATCAGCACTAGATCTACAAGCGGAGGGAGCGAATTCGAGATCTGCCCAATGTGATGTAAGGAACACTGGTCGAAAGAAGATGAGCCGGAATCTGAGCAGAAAGGGAGATTTCTGACGGTGATGTGAGTTTGTCGTAGCCGAATTTCCGGGCACCAAAGTAACTACTGAGAAGGATCCAATGACCAAAAAAAGTCCAGTCCAGCCTTTTGGGTGGCCCCCTAACAATCGACCACAGGTGACCACTCAAACACGACCGCCATTGGTTTCAGCAAATCAGCTTCCCTTACATTTCAAGCGGAGCCGCATTTCGTGAATCTCACCATTGCGCTAGCCAATGCGCTACCAAATGTCAACTCTCCCTGCCAGAAATGTCGTGTGGTCGCTTTCCGTCGATTTACGTGCCATTATGTGTTAGACCCCGCAGTAGCAGCAAGCCGTGTCTCGGTTGTGTGGGCAGTATGGACGTCGGCCAATTCTCGATTGGGGTCGGAGGTTTCCAATTTCGGTTGGCGCAGGCTAGCAATTAGATCGACAATAGAGGGGCAGTGGAGCCAATCATGCCGCCATTGGAATCTGTGCCGCTGCTAAGAATCTGTGCCGCTGCTAAGAATCTGTGCCGCAATAAGAATCTGTGCCATCGTTTGGAATCTGTGCTGCCAACCTTCCCGCTGAATTTCTTTTTGCCTACGCAGCGGCAAAACGGAATGGTGGAGAGTTGTTTTGTTTAGTGACCGGAGCTCGTGGCGCAAGCCAGCGCGGTATTTTGGAGTAACTTTGTTTTCGGCACCAGCCAGGTTGCTGCCACAAGATGGAGTCCTCCAACGGCTCCAAAGGGGATTGTACAGAAAATAGAAAGAAAAGTGAAAAAAATAGACAGAGAAGTGAAAAAAAAAAGTGGAAAAAAAAAAATGGAAAAGAAGAGACCAGGGAATGCTTTCCCTTCCGTATTCTTGTTCTGGTCTAAGCGGGGAGACCTCAGGCATGCGTTTCCTTGGGCTAACAACAGCAGGCAGCGATGCAACTCGAGAAAAGAAAAGCACAAAGAAAACAAAGGCAAACGTTCGAACCAATCAATTCGAAAAAACCAATTCGAAAAAACCAATCCGCGTCCCCAATACCTCCACCTTGTTTCCTCTCAATGCTGTCTAGGCGGGAAGCTTCGCGCTGACATAAACCGTCCAGATCACAAAAAAAAAATCAAGAAAAAAAAAAAAAAAACGATCAGAATCCACAAACATCCAGATCCACCACGGATCTAAGTATCCTTGCATGCCCCCTCTGTCCACACTCGTCTGTTCTTTCCCATCTCCACCTCTATGTTCTACCTCCACCTCCACCTCTTCTCGCGTTGTTCTTTCCTGCACCCACCGATCCACCTCCAACTGCTTTCTTGACCTCCAATGTCAAAACCGTTCCAGGGCCTAACGTTCTGCTGCACGGGCATCCAGTCGTCACAACGTCATGACATTGCCGAGCAGATCGTGGCACTAGGCGGCACCCACTACACCGATCTCATGAGCCTGGTCAAGTACTTGGTGGTGGGCAACAGAAACACCGAGAAGTACCGCTACTCGATCCGCTACCGCCACGACATTGTGTTTTTGCCCGTGTCAGCGGTGTCGGACATACACTCCCGGTGGGTTTCCGGCGCAGACTCCGGGTTGGATGTGGCGCCCGCGGTTCTCCCGGTGTTTTCGTCGTTTGTTGTTTGCATTGCTCGTGTCGAGCGCCCATCCACGCAAGACGTGGTGAAATTGTTTGGCGAGAAGTTCCGCCTGCCGCCTTCGGGCGCAGTGGCACCCACACGCGTGAAAGACGCGTTTCTGGTCGACGAAATCGTGCTGGCCATGACGCAATTGGGGGCTAAAGTCAGCACCACCCTAACGCCAGCATGCAACGTACTAGTGGGCACAGACACTGCGGGACGCCGCTACACTATGGCCAAGCAGTGGGGCATTCCTGCCGTGCATCCGCTTTGGGTGTATGACTCGTGCCTCCGAGGAGCAGCCCTCGACTTGGACGATTACGTAGTGAGTGAAGACGCGGCCAACTTGTACAACAACGGGTGCTTTGTGTGGAAAAAGCTCTACACGCTGCGGGCCGAGGTGCGTCCGGCCAAGGAGGGCGAGAAAAGAGTGCCGTTGAAGCGGTCGCTGCACATCTGGACGTCAATCATGGATAATCACACCTCGCACACCACCAGACTCATAAAGGACAGCACCTGGGACGACCCGGGGTCTGGCGACGAGCTGGACACCCCGAACGGGAAGTACAACGCGAGCACCGCCTCAAAAACCTCGCCGGAGACCGTGGCCAGCGCATTGTTTCTCGGTTACAAGTTCCTACCGGTGGGGTTCTCGATCCCGCAGCAGCGAGTTCTCTCAAAGGTCGTGGAGTCCCACCAGGGCGAGATTGCCGACCTGGGCGACGACTCGACCATCACGCATATCTTGTTGCTTGTGAAAAACGGCCCGCAGGCCAACTTGATGCTTCTGGCGCTTCCGAGCGCTCTAAAGAGAAAAGTGAACAACAAGGACGTGCACATCGTCACCGACTGGTTCATCGAGAGAAGCATCTTCTACAACCGCGTGTGCCACGACATGTGGGCCAAACCTTTGCAAGGACTCGTGCCGCTGGCCACCAGATACAAAGTTTCGGTTTCTGGCTTCACCGGCGTGGAATTGCTCCATATCGAGAAGCTCATTGGGTACCTCAACCTTGAGTTTTGCGAGAATCTCAGTGCTAATCGCGACTTGCTAATCATCAATGTGAACTTGTTCAAGGCCGCGTTCATGAAGAACAGCCCGGCGCTTTTCCAGTATAAGCACAAGGACATCTTGAACTGCCCGGTTTACTCGACGGGGGACGACTCACGGTCGGTGGCCACGTTGTCGTCGAAAAACAAAATCAACGCAGCTAAGAAATGGAACATTCCCATTGTTTCCATCGCATATCTCTGGGAGATGATCGAGAAACTGGCTGGGAAAGCAAACTTACAGATGCCGGACATACTTGACTTAACGTGGTGCATTTTCGCTCCACAGGCAATGGCAAGGCCAACCACGCTTTTGGACTTTGTTCGGAAAATGAGCAACAATTTCCTGACCCAGCAGCAGCCGAATCACGATAACGAAGAGGAGTCGGTCCAACTTCCGTCTCCCCGCAAGAGCAAAGACAAGCAAAAATACGGAAGATTGGCAGGAGGGGGACAGTCTCTCACCGAAAAATTAAAGAGGGCCAAAGAAGACACTCCCGATGTTTCTCTGCAAGCCAATCGTGGGCCAGACGAAACATTTGATAACGATGAGGTTCTCACTCAGGTCGGGTATGATAACCAGGACTCGATCAACAGCAAGGAGGAATTGATGAAGAAGCTCGAAGGCAATACTGAACGGACTGCAAAGAGGTTGCGGAGATCTAGAGCCTAATTTGGAGTTCCTGTTTGAGATCTACAAGATAATTATAGCATTGGGTGCATGCCTACTCAAGTGGACCCCGGTGCTGCTGCAAGCACTTTAACAGAGGGAATTTGATCGGGAAAGGGGAAAGTGGCAACGACATTTCAGCGGTGCCAGTTTCATGGAATGCCATAGAAGAAAAATAAAATCTACTCTTGTGACTGGGAGTAAGCACACGATCGCAAACCTATGTAGCCCTAAAAACGGCCGAATTTTCGAGGGTTTAAACCTCGCAAATAGGACGCACCAAAGTATATCTCGCGCTTCCGACCCCAATCAAGTTGACATTTTCAATTTGCCACCCAGCTGGCAGCCCAAGTGCTGTGAAATTTGCAACTTGATTCTATGGTGATCCCTAGGGCTGAGCCCTAGCTATATGCACGTGCTACCACGATGGAAGCGGACAGAACGTTCATTTGGCGAACTGCGTGCACGGAATCAGGCCATTAATTGCCAGCGTGATGCAATTCTTCAATTGAGATCATGCAAACCTCAAAATTCGTCAAATTCTAAGTGTAATGGTCGGCTGGCCATTCGTTGGTGAGTAGTTTCGAAGGGCTGCGAAGGACAGTAAATCTTGACAGCGAGCAGGTAAAATGTCGCAAAGGGGGGTACTGACACAACGGGAGATCTTGCCCCCCCTATTCATGGAATTGTGCGGAGACTTCGCACATACATTTTTGGCAGCTATATATCACGACTTGTCTAGAATCTTCTGGTCAATTCGTGAATTTTGCCCCAAAGATACCCCGTGGCAGAACAAAATGTCGTTATCCATATACCCAATGTGGCATGTCGCGCCCAAATACCAGGTTGTATGCCGTTCGCAGAGCGAAAAAATTTCTTTTACCGCAAGCCAGAAAAAAATTTTCTTGCCGTATATAAAACCAGCGTTCGCGCCACCTGGAATCAACTTTTTTTTTCTATTACCAGTAATTAATACATCAAAATGGGTAAGGAGAAAACTCACGTTAACGTTGTCGTCGTCGGTCACGTCGATTCCGGTAAGTCTACCACCACCGGTCACTTGATTTACAAGTGTGGTGGTATTGACAAGAGAACTATTGAGAAGTTCGAGAAGGAGGCCGCTGAGTTGGGTAAGGGTTCTTTCAAGTACGCTTGGGTTTTGGACAAGTTGAAGGCTGAGAGAGAGAGAGGTATCACCATCGATATCGCTTTGTGGAAGTTCGAAACTCCAAAGTACCACGTTACCGTCATTGACGCTCCAGGTCACAGAGATTTCATCAAGAACATGATCACTGGTACTTCCCAGGCTGACTGTGCTATTTTGATTATCGCTGGTGGTGTTGGTGAGTTCGAGGCTGGTATCTCCAAGGATGGCCAGACCAGAGAGCACGCTTTGTTGGCTTTCACCTTGGGTGTTAGACAAT
>PPMS03000021.1:62933-175316 GCA_003706955.3 Sungouiella blattae | reverse complement strand
GTCTTAGAATAATCAAAGTGACCCTTCGCCCTCCCGAAACAGTAAGCATGTCTGAGTCCCAAAATGAAAAAGATTTTTCTATTTCTGAGTGTAGTTTTCAGTAGTCAAAATGTCGATTGTGGTGGGAGTTCGCACCCCAGTACATTTGACAGTATTACATGCAGTGCGTTTATCCCAGTGTTCCATTAGCTGGCCATTCGCAAGCCCAGAAAAGAAATCTAATGTTTTGGTTTCTGTCATAACTGTTTTGTCTTATAAAGAATTGACAACCAAAATTCCTAAATCTTTGAACTTGATTTCGATTTTTAAGGGCATTAAGTTCCCTTCGCAATATGTACAATGGCACATATTTCGCGCACATACTCGAAACCATACTCCGTCGTCTGCATCACGGACGAAAGTCATATTAAGTTTTCATAACCCAAAAAGCTAAAATATCTCGGGCACCGCAATTTTCGTCAAGCATCCAAAATACTGCTCACTCGTTGATGCCCTACTGGCTGTAATACCGGGGACGGTAAACCAGCATGACGGCATACAACTCTACGCTATGCAACAATTCATCCAGCGATTCAACGCAAGGACCTATATGAAGTACTAGGGACTTTCATTGCACTTGTCATGTGCTAAAAAATTATAATCCTACTTAGAGTTGACCTCGCTTGCCTCCTCTGCTTTCACAAGGTATTTTTCCTTGGATGACGGATTCTGTAACTCCCGAGACCTCACGTAAGTAATATCGCCTTCGGGCTTCTCAACACGGCCAGTCATGATCTTGAATAACCGCACCAAAGCGTCCTTGCCGTCGTAGATGGGAATGACAACAATGACAAAGTTGGCGAAAAATGCCCAGATAAACACGACCACAATGTAACCCGTGAAGAATCTCTTGCTGAAGATGTATTTTGTTCCATACAACGGCATTGGAAACAAAATGAGCAAAAATAGGATCAAGAGCGTGGCCATCACGGCACCGATCTTGAACTGTCTTTTCAAAACAGCTTCGTTGTTGTTTCTTTCTATCAACACAGCCTCTGTAGCATCCTCCTGTGACAAAACATTTGTCAAGCCGTGCTTGGCATCGAAATCAGTGTTGTCGTCCTGCTTGATCTTCAACCACTCCTCCCAGTTGAAATTGGCGGGTCTCAACCAGACAAGAAGTGGCATGACGATGATGGGCGACCCAACGGCAATTGTGTTGCCGACGGAGAGGGCCTCATTGGTCGAAAGCGTAGTCAAGTTCACCACACCAGACTGTGCAACGGTGTAACCAAACCAGCAGGCAAGTGCAATGAGAGTGCAGAGTATGGTTCCAACCGAGTAGGCAAAACCAGACATTTTTCTCCAATACAATGTCAAGACCATTGCGACGATGTTGACGTTGACAATGATTCCTGATGCTGTGGTGATGAACGAGACATCAAAGCCAGCGTGGGCCAACCCGATTCCCAACCCAACAGTCAACACACCAAACGCAATAACAGTGAGGTCAGATACCCACACGAGACGCCCACCCTTGGCATTTGGGTCAATGTATGCTTTGTAAACGTCGTGGGTGACCATGGCAGAAATGGCTATGGCCTCTGATGAAAACGCTGCCGTTACCGCCATGAAGATCATAGTAAGCACCATCGCCACGCCCGTGCGGCCCATTAACGCTTTGGCAGCATATGGTAACACCAATCCAGCGTTGACTTCTGCTGTGGACATCAAGTCTGGGTAGGTTGGGAAACTGGGATGAGTTTCCAATGCGGCCGCAGCCAATCCCATGGTGGTCGAGAGACAAAATGGCAAAGAAAACCAGGCCAACCCGCCTAAAATGTAACCCTTGACCAAAACCTTTGGGTCTGCCGCAATAGCTTTCTGGAAAAGTTGGGAGTCACATGCTGCGGCAAACCCTGCGCCGAAAAGGACCAACCCAAAGAGCCCACCCTGGACGGAATTGAACGTGAGGAAACTTCCGTGGGCATTCCCAGAGATGGGACGTCTCTCTGCAGCCTCGACCAAGAGATCCCAGAGCGCGCCGGGAGAACCAACAACATCGCTGGTGGCAAAGCACTTGAAGAGGAAGACCAACAAGAACGAGTACATAATGACGGTGTGGGTCCAGTCGGTAAGGAACGTTGCCTTGATGCCTCCCATGAGAGTGTAGATGATCACACCAATTGGGAAAAGTGCTGTGGCAGCGTCTCTGTTCATGTTCGTGATGGCAGAAAAAATGGAAGAGCCGTTGATAAGCAAGTTCGTGGTATAGCACACCATCTGGATGGTCGAGTACACAACGGACACAATGTGGGTTGGAGCACCGTATCTTGTTCTCACAACCTCCTGGTATGTGTGACAGTTTGGAGCCTTCTTCTTAATTTCCAACGCCAACATGCTGAAGAAGATGATCTGCACCGACGCTCCAGCACCATACCAGTAGGCGCTCGAGATACCATTGAGGTAGGAGGATGTGCACGACAAAAGCAATGTGGACCCAATTGTCCATGAACTCACCACAGCAGACGCAATTAACCCGGTTTTGATGCTGCGCTTGGCGGTCATCAACATCTCGGAGTCTTGCACCTCATTGAAGAACTTGGTTAAGAGGCGAGTGATTCCCACCATCAACACGGCGAAGGCAAAACCAACACCAATAATATAGCCGTAGCCAACGCTCTGGCCGAATGTCAACGCATGGACGAAAACCATTTGGAGTCGATAGCGGTCAACATCGTCTGAGTTCTGTTCCTTTTGTAATCGGGAATGGGGCCAAAGTGGTTCAACACGATAACCCAAGGGCCACTACGATGAGGAAAAGATAAGCACCCGCTAAGCATCTCACTGTTGCAGTTACGCCCGCGTTCTTATCTTCCCGATTGAGCCTACATTCACCCCCATTGTGCCATTCCGTATGAGCTTGGAGCCCCAGTGCCGACATCCGGGTTGTATGACAGACTCGCACAAATTGCGGAATGGTTGATCGTGCATAGTAAGCGCCGTGCATTATCGAGTGCGTCCAAGTCTAAGCTAGTGTCTAGAAGCGAACCCACGTTTGGCGTTGATAGCGTCGATTGCTTGTCTGACTTGGCGCACGTTTTCAAGGGCGGTGGGCATATCCAGGTGCAAGCATACACTTACCGGTGCTTCGCCAAAGTTGAGGTGCAACACGTTGCCTTCAGTGTCGACAGTCTGGTCATTAAGTCCAGCGTCAAGCACTGCAGCGCGAATTATTTGCGGCGAGCGAACGGCGTTAGGACCTGCGAAAATCTTGACAAGCTTCCCGTCGCTGTTGTAGTTCAAGTCTGGGTAGAACTCCTGGATGTAGCGGACCCCGTACAGCTTAGCAACCGCCTCATACTTTGCGCTTTTTGCCGCTACCACGGGCACGCCAAACACCTTAGCGGCTTCCAACACCGCCTTCATTATTTCTTCATCGCGCTCCACATAGAAGTACAACTCGCCATGGGGCTTGATGTACGAAAGCGGCATGTTTTCCGCGTCGAGAAACGCTTTCAACGCGCCAGTCTGATAAAGCACCAACTCGTAAACCTCGGAGGGAGACAACGCCCACTGGCGGCGGCCAAATCCAATCTTGTCAGGCAATCCTGGATGGGCACCCACTTTCACTCCATGAATCTTAGCCAACCGGATGGTTTCCCTCATGATGCGTGGGTCTCCCGCGTGACCTCCGCACGCCACGTTGGCGCTATCGATCAATGGCATGATTTCGGCGTCGGGCCCCATTTTCCATGGGCCGTACCCTTCGCCCATGTCGCAGTTAATTTCGCATCTGGAGAGGAGCGCCGAGTTGTCTAGCGCCTGGCCAGAAAGGGTGTAGGGGTTGGACGTAGCGGGTTTTTCAGTAGACATTTTACTAAAAAAAAAAATTGAAGAATGTGGATATGGACGGATATTTAGGAAAATGTGTCTAAATTTATGATTGCACCAGCCATGGTCCAATTCGCTCCAACATCGCATGCAGAGCGACTAGTTGCATTTGCCCCACTCCAATTTCATTTCAGGGGCATCCCGCCACCCGCTAGCGGGACCAATGTCTGCGCCAGATTGGGAAACCCGCTTGTGATCGTTATCACAATCAATCGACTTCATCCGAATTCCGCTGGTTAAGGCACAATCGACCCCACCTCATGCATGTTGCACACAAGAGGAGCAAGGATCTGCACATTCGCAGTCAGATAACGGTTGTTCCAAATCGAGACAGCTGCAATCAAAAATGGCACTGTTTGCCGCTAGCGGCCGCTGGCGGCTGGCTGATAAATGGTGACAGAGATCAGTGTATAGCCTGGACCCCCCTCAAGTTGTTTTTCTCGTGATTCATTTCGCATCTCCAATTTTTCGCTAGCCATGTCCGAGTTCCAGAGTCTCAAGCGAGTGTTGATCGCTAACAGAGGAGAGATCGCGTGTAGAGTCATACGCTGCTGCCGTGAAAACAACTTGACAAGCATTGCCATCTACTCCTCCGAGGACGCCGAGTCTCTCCATGTGCAAGAGGCTGATGAGGCCATTCACATTAGTGGCGTGGGCGCTCAGGCGTATATCGATATCGACAGCGTTGTGGAAGTTGCTAAACGCTCAAAAGCCGATGTTGTTGTCCCCGGGTATGGATTCCTCTCCGAGTCTCCGGAATTTGCGCACGCCTTGGAGCAGCAGCACATAATTTTCGCGGGTCCATCTGGACTCTCCATAGACACGTTCGGACTTAAGCACTCGGCTCGAGCTCTAGCTGAGAAGAACAGTGTCCCGGTTGTTCCTGGTTCAGATCTTGTCACAAGCCTTGATGAGGCCATCCCATTGGCTGCAGATATTGGTTACCCAATCATGCTCAAATCCACTGCAGGTGGAGGCGGCATGGGGTTGAAAGTTTGCTACTCGCAAGATGAACTTGTGGTTTCTCTCAAAGAGGTTGTGTCCCGAGGAGAAACCCTTTTCAAAAATTCGGGTGTCTTTATTGAAAAGTACGTCGAGTGCGGAAGACATATTGAGGTTCAGGTTTTCGGAAACGGACAGGGTTACGTTCGTGCTTTTGGCGAACGAGAGTGCTCAATCCAGAGAAGACACCAGAAAGTCATTGAGGAAGCACCAAGTCCATTTGTGGAAGCAGGGAACTACGAGTTGCGCAGAAAATTATGCCACTGTGCCACCCAGTTGGCTGCCTCGATTTGCTACAAGTCTGCTGGAACTGTTGAGTTTCTCGTGGACGATGTGACTGGCGATTTCTTTTTTCTTGAAATGAACACTCGGCTTCAGGTGGAGCACGGCATCACAGAGCTCGTTTACGGGGTTGACCTCGTCAAGTTGATGCTCCTTCAGGCCGAATATGAAACCAAGGGAGAAAAGGGCATCCCTCGGAGTGTTTTGGAGAGCTACGGTGACTGTGAGGTAGATGGCCTTGGAGTTGCCATTCCAAAGGGGCACGCCATTGAGTGCCGTGTCTACGCAGAAAATCCTTTGAAGAATTTTCAGCCTGCTCCGGGAATTTTGCACCACGTTGAGTTCCCAACCCAATGTGAGTCGGCCACCTCCCAATTGAGAATCGACCACTGGATCTCTACTGGGTGCCATGTTTCGCCATACTTTGATCCGCTTTTGGCGAAAGTCATGGTGCATGCCGCTACTAGAGAGGAGGCAAGAAAAGAGGCCGTTTACGCTCTTAGTGCTGCCAAAGTGCAAGGACCTGTCCAGAACATAGACTACCTCAAGCACATCTTGTTGTCCGAGCAATTTGCAAGCGGGAAAACATTAACCACTTTCTTGGGAACGTCGTTCGAGTATGAGCCAAATTTGGTGGAGTTTATTAGGCCAGGATCCTACACAACTGTCCAGGATCTTCCAGGAAGGACGGACGTTGGCCACGGAGTGCCACTTTCAGGTCCAGCAGACCCTCTTTCCTTCCAACTAGCAAACATCACTGTTGGTAATGACCGATATACTGAAGGTCTTGAGATCAGTTTGAAGGGCCCTAAGATGATCTTCCATACTTCTGCGGTGATCTGCCTCACCGGTGGACCTTTTACTTTTAAAGTGAACGGAAAATCAGTTCCGATGTTTGCGGCCATCAACGTTCCTGCTAAATCCACTGTCGTCATTGGAAATGCTACAGGCAATTGTCTGAGAGCGTACTTGGCTATTAAAGGTGGGTTCCCTGATGTGGCAGAATACTTGGGCCTGAAATCGTGTACGCCAACGTTGAGCTTGGGAGGACACCAAGGACGGACAATTGCAGATGGCGACTGCTTATCCGTCACCAGAGACACCGAGAATTTCCAGCTGGTGGAGGTTGCGTTCACGTTGCCGGCCAAATGCAGACCTGACCTTGAGAGCGTTGCAGACGACCACATCTGGGTTATAAGAACCACCGGAGGGCCCCACGACTCCGCTGAGATTTGCAGCAGGAATGGCTTAGACACGTTTTACAGCACAGTGTACTCCGTCAACTTGAACTCCAACCGAGGGTGTGTGCGATTGGACGGGCCCGCTGAAGTATTCTCGAGAACAGATGGAGGAGATGGAGGTACGCACCCAAGTAACATTCTCGAGTACCCATACCCAAGCTGTGGAATAAGCATAGTCGGGAGCACTGTCTCTCTCTTTGGGGTTGACGGCTCGACGTTATCTGGATTTGTCTGCATTGCAGTGCCCGCTGTTTGCGACTGGTGGAAAGCTGGACAAGTGAAAGTTGGAGGCAAGGTCCGATTCCAGAGAATCAGCATGGACGAGGCGCTAGCACTGAGAAAGCAGCAGGAGCACTTCTTGGACGCTCTAGCAAGCTGTGTGGGAGCCTCCAGTGAAGACTTCCCCATTTACCCACGCGAGGTGGCCACCCATGGATCAGTTCCTGAAGAAACCATCTTACACTCGAGAACCGCGGGAACCAAGGGCTTGCCCTTTTTCATTCGACAAGCCGGCGAAACTACGCTTCTCTTGGACTTTGGAATCGAGCACTTCACCTTCTTCAACAATGGGCGCCAACGAGCGCTCCAGATGGCAATTGAAGCCAGATGGAGCCGGGAAGACGGCATCATCAGAACCGAAACCAGCACAGCTGCCATGTGCATTGTGTTCGACCCGGATGTCATGCCACAGGGCAAGCTTGTGGAGGAGTTGGCGGCCATGGAAATTGGCATCCCTTCGACAAACAGCTTGAACATCGAGAGCACCCTCTACAAGCTTCCCATCTGCTTTGACCACTCGGCCATCAGACTCTGTATTGACAGATACATGCACTCACAAAGGGCCGAGGCGCCGTATTTGCCCGACAATACTGCTTTCTTGATGAAAGCAAACTGCATTGACCTGGTAGAGGAGTTCAAAAAAACCATAGTGGGCCACAAGCAGGTGGTGACGGCCGTTTCTTTCTTGTGTGCTAACACTCTTTCTGTCAATTTGGATCCACGGACCCGCTTGAAAACAGGCAAGTACAATCCAGCGAGAACGTTCACACCGAAAGGAGCATTAGGTTCTGGGTCGGTTGGATTCTCGATCTACTCAATCGACTCGCCTGGAGGATATCTCATTTGGGGAATGGGGCTCCCAGATTTGTGTTGGAACACTTTTGCCAGGCTCAAGGCCAGTCACGGAAAGCCCTGGTTTTTCAAGAACTTCGACCAGATCGTATACTACGAGGTCACCGAGCAGGAGTTGACCAAGCTCAACGAGGACTTGGTGCTTGGCCGGTTGCAGATCGAGTCGGAGAAGACGAGCCTTGATTTCCATGAGTACTCGCTTTTCCTCGAGAACATCAAGGACGAAGTACACGAACTCGATAAGAAGAAGGCTACAGCAATGCTGGCGTTGATTGCGGAAGAAGAGCTCTCTCTTGCAAAATGGATGAAAGAAAAGGAGGACATGAGCTCACAAAAGGGAAACGAAAGCGCCGAGCACTTAAACGATGCGTCGTTGGTGAAAGTGACATGTACAATGGCCGCCAACATCTTCAAGATCAACTACAAAGTGGGCGACTATCTTGGTTCTGAAGACACAATCATTATTCTCGAAGCCATGAAGATGGAGATCGCCGTCAAGCCCATTGGTGGAGACGAAATCTCCGACGACGAGGACGAAGATGGACCCCAAAAACAGACTCAGACTCTTGCCAGTCTGTTTGAAGTCGTGAGTATTGCTGTGAGCGAGGGTGATGTGGTTTCGCCCGGTACGGTAATGGCGTTTCTCCGGTCTGCGTGAAAGGCTAGAGAAGTTGTTTCCAAGATTGATCTTGGAAGAAGTTCAAATACATTGGACCTCATTCAGCTGCAGACCTACTTGTAGTTCACACGTACGTTTTATTAATTACAGGGATTTTTCCTTGTTGATGAGGTTCACATCCGTCACCGAGGTAGAGTCTTTGGTGGACCGGCCATCAATCACTTCCAACCCCTGGAACTCCTCGAAATGGTCGACAATATGCTTGATCTTGTGCGCGTACTGCGAGAAGAACAACTCGTAGTCGTTTCCAAACTCGTCAAGAGTCTCGGCCATCTCGTACAAGTCCATGCCCATCTCTTCTCCCTCAGCCAGAGCTCGCAAGTTCATTCCCGGGATCTTGTCCACCAAGAATAAGATAGCAAGCGTGAACACCGTGGTCCAGGCAACAATGGAGACCCACGCAGCAATCTGGTAGCCGAGCTGGATAAAGTTGCCGTTGATCCACCCTCCGTCAATCTCGGTGGCCCCATCGAGCGCAGCAACTGTCTTGGAGGCAAAAATGCCCGTGAGGGTGTCACCAATGATGCCACCAACACCGTGCACCACACCAGACACACTGTAGTCGTCGATTCCCGTCCACTTGTTGAACTCGCCCAACAAACGGCACAACGCCGCGTTGATCACCGAAGTCAACGCCGCAGCCCAGGGCCAGTAGTACCCGCAAGACGGCGTGATGTTCACCAACCCCACAATGACTCCCTCGCACGCAGCTTGCATCGAGTACTTGCCAGTGATCGCCTTGTCCACCATGGTGTAGGTGAGACAAGCAAAGCAAGACGCGAGAATGGTGTTGGCCATGATGTAGCCTGTTCTGACGTTCACACTGAGCAAGGTGCCTGCGTTGAACAAAAACCACGCTGCCCAGATCAACGTGACACCAATGAACGTCGTGAGTGAAGAGTGGCCCCGGTAGTGGGGGATCTTTCCCGTATGTCCCGCCTGGCCCCTAGGTCCAAGGTACCACGAGTAGCAAAGCGAAGCAACACCGGAAGCAATGTGCACGGGCCCGCCGCCTGCAAAGTCCAAAGCACCCAAGTTGTACAACCACCCGTTGCTGCCCCAAACCCAAAACGCCATCGGGCAGTAGCACACAATCACCCACACACATCCAACCAAGAGCGAGGGGAGAAACCGGCCTCTTTCGCCGATTCCCCCCAAGAAAATTTGCACGGTGCCACGGGGAAAAACGAGTTGAAGCAGAAGTTGATGATGGAGGGGATGGAGCCGCCTTCGAACAACGGCTTGGCCTCTTCCTCGTGAAGGGCAGCCTGGTCCACATTGCCGATCATCACCGACGTCAGGGTGGGCGAGTTGGCCAACGAGTAGCCAATCAAGTACCAGATGATGATGATGCAGCTGGTCACCATGTATGTTTGGATCAACACCTGGACGATGTTTTTGCGCTTCAAAGTACCGCCGTAGAACAACCCAATGGCGGGGGTGATCAAGAACACTCCGAACGAGCAGAGCAAGATGAAGAGCATGTCCACCGCCACAAGAGACGAAGTTTGCGTTTCCAAGTCCACTGCCCTGGCATCGAACTCGATGTTGGGCACTTGTGCCGAGTTGGGAACGAGCATGGTTTGGTTATGCGATTTGCAGCCAGAAGGCGTGGGTGGGTGGCACACCGCCTGGTTATATATTGGCGATCACTCGCTCGAGGTGCAGCTGCAAACATGGCGGATTCGAAACTGCCATGAGAAAAACTCCCGGAAAAGTCTTGGCCCGCGGTTATGTTTGCCAGAAACAGGATAATTGTCGATGGAGAGGTGAGAGTGTATAATGATGGCGATAACGCCTAGAGGGTGGTTGCGCGCTCGGGGTGGTTTGGATTTGATTTGGTTTGATTTGGTGCGGTTTGGTGTGACTTGGAATTCGTTTGATTTGGATTGGTTTGGCGCGTCCAGTGTATTTTGCCTTGACTCGAGTGCCATGCCTTGTGTTTCTGTCTTCTCCCAATTGCATAGCATGGCTATCTCTGCAATTTTGTGCTGCCTGTATAGTTACACTATGCCAAGAGCTGATAAGAGGTGCCAAGCGCCAGCGAGTCCAGAACGACCACTGGGCAAGAAGTGACCAACGCCAAATTGGTGCTATTTGAATTTGGAGTTCGGCATAGCCCAAAAGTCGTGGTGGTGGCTTGTTTGAGTCGGCGATTAGATTGCAGCCTTCCAGAGATGCAGGAGGCGAATTTTCCAGACGTAAAGCCTACAATGAACGCGGCCCAGAAAAAGCAGTTAACAAGCAGGTAACAAGACTTTAGTAAGTAGGTAACAAGAAGTTTTCAAGAAGTTTTCAAGAAGTTGTCAAGAAGTTTTCAAGAAGTTGTCAAGAAGTTAACAAGAACTAGACGTTAACAAGCAGTTAACAAGCACCACAAGCACCAGCCCCTGAGAAGTTCTATATTTCACCCTGCACTTTCGTTTAGGAGCTTCGGCAATCAGGACCTCGTATCTATGACGCCTGCATTCACTGACCCTATCTCGTCCAAAGGGCCGTTTCTTGGCGACCTCAGCTAAACGGTCAAGCAAGACTGCCTTATCGCTGGCGTGTATGCAGGCACAAGATGAGTGGGATAGAGTGACTATCGTAGATGGTGATATAGCCTTCAGTCCCAGTAAGCTTCACCCAGAAATGTCAAATACTGGAAATCTTGAGTACTCGTCGCTGCAAATACCCTGTATCTATTGTGGTTATCAGCCTGAGACCACCCACCTACTGCCGCGTCCATCCGTTGTATATTTTTCCGTACTGTGTTCCTATGCGATCTCTCTGTTCGCAATCTGTTCAACACCACTCTGCTCTCTTTACTCTGGTCTCTTTACTCTGTCCTCAACTGGTCGTACTTCAACACCGCGTTCAACAACACCTTGAACCCATCCTCCACCTGCTCGGGCGTGCTGTACTCCTCCGGGTTGTGCGAAACTCCATCTCTGGATGGAATGAAGATCATCGACGTAGGACACCTCTCCGCCACCAACCCACTGTCATGCCCTGCACCACTGACCAACGCCAAAGATTCGTTCTCGCCAAAAAGCTCATCGGAGGCCTGCTTGATGCACTCCATGCATGTCTTGTCGAAATGGACCGCTTTCTGGTCCACAAGTAGCTTGGACTCAAACGACAACTTGATTCCGCTGGTCTGCACCACCTCCTTCATGCCTTCCTGGAACTCCGCGTACATCTTGGCCACCTCGGCGTCCAAGTGGTGTCTGAAGTCGATGACAAAGCGAACCTGCTCGGGAATCACATTGACCACTGCAGGCTCCAACTCCATGATGCCCACACTGGACAACCCTCCGTACTTATGGGCGATCTGGTCTCCCAACAAAACACACTTGGACGACGCAAGCAACGCGTCGCTTCTGGACCCGAACGGCGTGGTGCCAGTATGCTGCGCCTTGCCCTTGATGGTGATCTGGATCCACTTGAACGCCTGGATGCCTTGCACACGCCCGATTTTCTTGTTCTTCTCCTCCAAGATGGGGCCCTGCTCGATGTGGATCTCGAAGTGCGCCGCAAGCGGGTTCTCGTCGAAGCTGCAAGGAACATCGCCCAAGTACCCGATTCTTTTGAGCTCGTCGTAAACGGTCACAGGCTCGGTGTCGGTGACAGACTTCAAGTTGTAGGCCGACTCCAAAGTCGCCATACCTGCGTACACGGCCGAAGACATCATGCTGACGGGGAAACGGGCGCCTTCCTCGTTCATCCAGTCGACCACGCAGATCGGGTAGTTCGGGGTGTAGTTGTTGTCCTTCAACGTTCTCAACACCTCCAAACCACTCAAAACGCCGTAAATGCCGTCGTACCTGCCTCCAGTGGGCTGGGTGTCCAAGTGCGAGCCGATTCCGGTCGGTTTCCCGTCTTTTTTGCCCGGGTAGATGGCAAAGATGTTGCCCAACTGGTCGATCTTGACCTGGCACCCCAACTGCGTCACCTCCTTGACAAACCAGTCTCTAACGCCTTTGTCTTCGTCCGAAAGGGCCAAACGGCACACTCCGGTCTCGTTGAAGTGGTTTCCCCATTTTCCTTTGGCACCAAACGAGTTTGCTGTTTCGTGGATGGTGTCGATGAGGCGGTTGGACTTGATGGTCAACTGCTTCAGCGCAGTGACCGATACTTTTGTAGACTCAGTAATGGTAGACATGGCAGCGATGCTTTTCTTTTTTCTATTGTTGCCATTGTTCCCTGGCTGACGCACGTATATATATTCGATCTCTGCTCGGGTTACCGAAGTTGGACCGGCTGTCAGCTTGGGCAAATTGCCTCTCGGATTACCATAATAGGCAAGACGAGCGCTATCGACACAGGAAAAATGATTTTTTTTTGTGCTTATCGCCTTGGGGTCCGCGATTTTCCTGTTTTGTCGTGCGCGGAGTACTCGATTTGTTAGTGGGTCGTCTACACAGTAATCGGGGTAATTAGCTTGCAAGGATTTTTATTGTTGTTACAAGTTTCTCCAACCTCCCGTGGCCCGCACGTACTCGTTGTCCCGAATACCCAGCTTCACCACCTCGGCAAAGTCTTCTGGAGCCTCCTCGTCTAAGTACACCTCGTACCATCCTTTCTGGGTGATGCTCTTCGTAGGACACCCTTTGATGGGGAAAATCTCAACCAAGATCGCGTAAGTGAAGAACGCAGAGATGTACCCAACAAAGAAACTCAAGTTGTACACGTACGTTGCTCCAACTGGGACAGACGCTCCCACTGCACCAGCAAACCCAACAAGATTTGGCAAAATGCCAGCAATGTACGCAACGTACGCTCTCCAGTTAATCCCAAACTTGTTGTATGAATAGTTGGACTGGGGATCGTTGCTGTACAAGTGCAAAACGTTGAGGTACCCTCTTCTTACCCAGAAGTAGTCTGCACTGATCACGCCTGCCACCGAAGACAAAAACACCGCGTAGGCCGACAAGTAGGTGGTGAACTCATTGGACGACGCGAAGAAGTGCCATGGGCACATGGCAAAAGCCACGGCAGCAGCGATGAACTCACCTCTGCGGATGTTGATGTACCGAGGCAACAACGCCGTCATATCGGTGCCAGCACTAATGTAGTTGGCGGAGATGTTCGTTCCCAACTGGGCAATGGCAAATCCAAGTGCAATGAGAAACACTCCCGCCCGGTCTCCGCTGGTGTAGCTGTTCACGTATTCGGCCATGACCTCCAAAGGATTCCAGTATGTGGTGCCGAACATGACCTTGGAGGCGGAGGAAACCAAAATGCCAACAATTGCCGTGAGTGCAAATGTGATTGGGATCGAAATGGCTTGAGTCCACGACGAAGACTTTCTAGTTTTTGCCAACCGAGAGAAATCTGGCGCGTTAACCACTAACGTGGCGAAATTGGCCAAAGCGTTCATGGTCGAATTGATGAAAGCCCACGCATGCGCTGAGCCAGTCAAAGTAGTCTTCTGATGCACAATGGGCCCAATTCCGCCTGCTCTCTTGATGGTCCAGACCAACAACGCAATTCCGCAAATTGGTGACACAATCGCCTTAACCGTGAACAAGTGACGCACTTTCTGTGGTCTCATGTAGATGGCAGGAAGCGAGAACAAGCAGAAGAGGAAGAAACCCAAGAACTGAAATGTCGTGGTACCCGAGCCCTTCATGCCGTTGGGGATGGTCGAGTCCAAGTCTCTTCCGAAGATAGACTTCAACATTAACTGCACACACTCACCTCCAATCCACGACTGGACTGCTGCCCACACAATGGCCATAACCACACGGTTAAGAACGGGCCAGATCGAGCCAAACGTTCCAAAACTGGCTCTGCACGAAACAGGGAAACTGATGTGATAGTATGCACCCACTCTCTGCGAGAGAAAGATGAAAAATCCAACGAACGAGTAGCCCAAAATCACTGAAATCCACACCTCCCACCAACTGAGCCCGGCCTCCACTCCAGTGCCGGCGATCTCCCAGGTGTTGATGTTGAAAGAGTCGGCGATCCAGAAGAAAATATAGTTATACCAGACCCATGGCCGCTCTGCCGGGTCAGATAACGGACGCAAGTCATCGTTTACCAAAAATGACTGCGAGAGCGACAAGTGGCCCTTTTGCAAAGAGAGCTTGTCTTTGAGCTTGGCGAAGAATCCTTCCGATCTGCTCTCGTCCAGCGAAACAGACTCCACTTCCACCAGCGATTTGCGGGTGCCCAGTTTGTCCAAGAAGTCAGCCATTGTCCAGTATTATCGTGGAGAATCAAGTTGTGGATGAGACTCGCTAGTCCATGCGACGGGCAACATATATTCTCGCAGGGGCCGATGATTCAGCCTTATCATTTCCTGGAAAATTTTCTGTCAGGCAACTGGCCGGATTGCCTAATTGGCTTCCAAACGCCGCAGGGCGTCCTTATCTTGCGACTACTCATGCCACCATGCACAACTTTTTCGCTGTTGCATTCCTGGAGAGCACCACTATGCAAACCGTGTTCCACCTGACACATCCTGCAACATGCAGACACCGCTAATTGCATACCTGATCCAACACCTCTGTGTCGAACAAGAGTTCAAATGGCTCGTCTCCACTGTAGATTTCCCAAAGTCCTTCCAAGTGGTTAAGAACTTGGATGGCGATCTTCGACCGCGATATATCGATAAGTTTTTGCAACCTTTCCTTGTAGAAGACCTTATGGCTGCTGTCTAAGGAGGTGCTCGCAACAATCATGAGCGACCAAATGGGGAAAATTATGTCCTTGTTATGGGGCTGGGCCACATCCCCCGCGATTTCCTTCACCAACTGCTGAAGGTGGTGGGCACGCACACCTTGGATGTCGAGCATTTTCCGAAGCAAGATGATCGACGACCGCAAGACTACTTTCGCAATGCTGACTGTATTTTGCACCCGAATCTCCTGGCCAGAAAAATCCACAGAGTTAAGGGAGAAAAGGATAGTGTCGGCTAACTGGAGCAACTCATAGTGAAGTCTCTGATCGGCGGCGTTCAATGGAAGCCGTAGTCTGCACAGCCATGAGCACTTGGCTGCAATCTGGAAAGCCAACACCGACATGCGACTTGACTGCGGGCTCCCGTCCTCGTAAGACATTTGGGTCAATTTGGGGTTGGTTAACGAGAAAAAATCAAACGGATTGGGCATAAGCGCTTCAAGTTTTGTATGGTCGCAGAAGAAGATTGTGATGGAGTAGTTGAAGATAAAGTTCTCAATCAAGACTTTCTCCAACGGCGAGAATTGCGGCTTCGTAGACGTGTTGTCATGTGCTCGGCTCAATACCTTCTGAACGATAATTTTGCATGCTGGACTGAAATGAGCAGCACACTTAGTGACATTGCCACCTCCAAATCCGTCTCGTAAGCATAGCGTCTGGAGCACTTGCACGGCCACAAAGAACCAGTCCTCACTGCTGTGTACCACCCCTTGTTTCATTTTTCTAAGAAAGTGCAGAAGAGCCACTTTGTACTTCTCCTGAGCTACCTCTCGGTAGAGCAGGTTGTCGAATGATACGAGCGACGCTCCGCAGACAATGAAAATCTCTGTTAGCATTGTTGACTGAGAAGCGGCAGAAAGCACAAGACTATGCTGTGGAAGAGTATGGTGGAAGTGCGGCTGTGCAATGGTCGGTAGAAACCGGTTGACAAAGTTGGCGTAGAACATCGAATCGATATAGCTGTCGGGACTCGCTATGCGGCTAAGAGAGTAGTCGATAACGCCGTATTTGTTATCTTCTCTTGGGAGCTCGATAAGATCTTGCTCATCCTGCGGGTTTGGTGAACCATAGGATACAGCGACGCCCTGAACCTCGGGACCTTCGGCAAAGTGTTCAGGACTTTCTGCATCGTTTTTCGCGTCAGTAGCTAAAGGTCCATGCAGATGGCAACTTTGAGTAGGTAGGGACGGGCATTGAACAGGCAGAAGGCGGCTCATAGCCTCAGCACGATTGTCTTGCATCATGAATTGAACCTCATCATCAGCAGAATCTAGTTCCCGTATAAACAGATAATTCCGTTGACGAACACTCGATATTGGAAACGCATCCACTTTGGGTCGTACATTTCTTCCTGGTTGAAAAAGCTCATCCCTGTGAAACTGACCTGGCATCTGCTTGTTACTCCCTGGAGACGTGTGTCCCTGTGACTCGAAGTACTTGGGCCATGCAATACCCCATTCATTTTCTCGGCCACCTATAGTTTGATCTAACGTATTAGATGCTTTCCTCACATCGCTTGGCAGGGGAGTCTTCAGATTTTGATTTGCGACTCCTGTCGCCTTAGGTTTGCTTTCTGGATCGGCGACCTTCACATTTTTCGTGGGCCGAACTCTTGCAGCTGGCCATGCGCACTCTAGATCAGCCTTAGAACAGTTCTTGCATCGAGATTTCGTCTCGTCGCATTTTATTTTTCTTCGCTTGCAGCTGAAACATCCTCCAAATGATTTTTTCGTTCGTCTGATCGGCTTGCGGCTGATCACTTCGTGAGGTTTCATCTGTAGAACAAGCTGGAACTCATTCCATTTTTTTGTCGCCATTAGAAACTGCCAACAAGCAAAGCAGTGTTTGGCAATGTTATTATGCACGTGACACACAGGCGAGTCCACTTGCTGCTATGCGAAGGAGGCGTATGCGGTTCCGTTGTGGAAATCGATACTTCTCCTGAAGAAGTTCCGCTCAGTATCGGTTGATTATCATAGAGTGCATAGAGCGCGGATTGCCGAATGAGGGTAGATATATGATAAGCATCAGGTCGGCCAATATGTGTAATCGACCCTTGAGATTGCCATGCATGAATTTGAGGCGGCTGAGAAAGCTCTGATTTTCACCAAGAGGCCATTATTTAGGCATATGATGAGCTTGAATGAACCATTTGCTTGAGGATTTCTCGAATGCAGGGCCAGAGAGAACATCGAGCATACTATTGTTTGCACGCACATGAGGCCCAAGAACACATAAATTTGATCTAACCAAATCTTTAGTCTTCTTTGTTGCGAGCTTCGCAGAAGCCCGAGACTGAGAGGCGAGATAAGCCGCACTTGCCTGTCCATTATTCGGTTCCATTATGTGACAGGGCTTTGCGCGAGTCGGATTACCCGATTGGGCAACACCAGATAAGACCCGAATCACACGACGAAATATGTTGACTTAGGGTGCCCCAATCCACCATTGGCCCTCAACATCAAGGATGTACGATCTTGTCATCTTCAATGGGCATATCGTCTCCGGCAGCGACATCCTCCATCCTTCAACACACATAGGCATCAGAAACGGAAAGATCGTCACCCTTACGTGCGAGAAGATTCAAGGCAAGGAAACCATCGATGCCAGAGGAGCATTCATCACTCCAGGCGGAATAGATGCACATGTGCACATTGAAGAGCCCAATCTCCCTTATTGTGACACCTTTTTGAATTGCACAAAAGCTGCAATTGCCGGAGGTACCACCACAGTGATTGCGTTTGCTATCCAGAACGTCAACGACTCTGAAGACCACACCACCATTATCGAAGACATTCAATCGTACAAGAAAGTTGCTGATGGCCAGTGCTATTGTGATTACGGGTTCCACTTGATTGTTAGGAACCCAGTCAAGCTGCTCATCGAGAAACTCCCGCAGGTGAAAAATGAAGGCATATCCAGCATCAAGGTGTACACCACCTACGAGACGCTTCGGCTTGACGACTCGCAGTTGCTCTCTATACTTTTAGAGAACAAAAAGCTCGGGATCACTCAGATGATACACGCCGAGAACCACGATATCATCAAATTCTTCAACGAGAAACTTGAAGAGAAGAATTTGCTTGCTCCATACTACCACGCGGTGTCTCGCCCTCGTCTAGCCGAGGACGAGGCGAGCTACCGAGTGATATCGCTCTCGAAAATCATCGACATTCCGATTTTGATCGTGCACATGTCTGCCAAGGAGGCCCTTGATCATGTCAGGCGGGCACAAGCGAACCTCATACCGATCATGGCGGAGACATGCCCGCAGTATCTTTTCTTGACGTCTGAAAAGCTCAAAGGATGTGACCACCACCACTCTCATAGTGAGGATACTCCCCATTTGCACGATAACTTTGAGGGCGCCAAATATATCTGCTCTCCCCCATTAAGAGAGAACAACGACGATCTAGAAGGAGTGTGGCGGGCCATTCAAAACGGGACTGTCACCATCATGTCAAGTGACCATGCGCCGTCCAACTATGACGACCCCAAGGGAAAAAAATTGGGGCTCATCAACGGGAAACCAGACTATAAGAAGATCCCCAACGGCTTACCTGGAATTGAAACCAGAGTTCCGTTGATGTTCGCCCACGGTGTTGAAACTGACCGAATCAGCATCCAAAAGTTCGTGGAAATCACCTCAACAAACCCAGCGAAGTTGTATGGCCTAGACGGATGCAAAGGTAGCATCCAAGTTGGTTACGATGCCGACTTAGTGATTTGGCATCCACCTGGTGAGCTCAACTTTAAATTGACCAATGACATGCTCACCCACGAGTTCGATTATACTCCATTTGAAGGGATGAACTTCACCAATTGGCCAAAATACACAATTCTTCGGGGAAAATTGGCTTATGATCACGGCAGAAAAGAGGTTTTTACGACCCCCAGTGACGGCCAGTTCTTGTTCAGAAAGCAGAATACATTGAAAAAGGCGGTGAGGCTGCAACTCGATCTGCTCTTCGTTTGAAGGAAGTGTTCGAGAAATAAACAGGATGTCTTAAGAAAAGAAAGTAGTCTGCAATTGCGTGTAATACAACTTTTGACTTTCCGTGGTTGCTGCAAATAATGCCAACTTGGGCTATATATTCGCGCTGATCCTGTTCCAGTGAATTCGGCTCCTACTCTTTTCAAACACACCCGTACATCCTGCATTATCAGTGAGCCCACCGACGAACAATGCAACATAGATCTACCTGCAGGATGTGACATACAGTCCAGAGCCACACATGCGTCCATATAGGGGGTTATAGTCTCCACACTAGCACAACTGATTTTTTCTCCTACTTCTGTTTCTATCATGACAATGGAAAAATCTGCTCCTGGGAACCAGCCCCGCCGGTCCGGGGTGCTTCGCAAGGCTGCATTTGCCACTTTGTTGGTTTACTTCACCTACCTCGTGTTCAGAGACGTCAAATTGATTTCGCAAATGTATTTGCAAGATGATGAACCCATTGACCCTCAACAGGTTATTTTGGACACGTTGAAAGATAATTTTGCTGGTGACTGGTCCAAAAAGTACACGGCAGAAGCCCATTTGCCAGGCACCAATTTTGGTTTGGTGCAGTGGACCAGAGACAAGTTTGAAGAGTACGGCTTGACAGCCTCCATCGACACCTATGACATCTATGTCAGCTACCCAGAAAGCCACGAATTGAACCTTTTGGACAAAGATGGCGAATTGTTGTATAACGCGCCATTGAAGGAAGACGTGATCAAAGAAGACTCGACTTCGTCTGGTGACGATTTGGTGCCAACTTTCTTGGCGTATGGAGCCAATGGCAACGTCACCGCCGAGTACGTCTACGTCAATTACGGGTCCAAAGAGGATTTTGAGCAATTGAAGAAATTGGGTGTTGACATCAAGGGCAAGATTGCTGTGGCGAGATACGGAGGCATCTTCAGAGGTTTGAAAGTGAAATTTGCACAGGAACACGGTGCTGTTGGAGTGTTGCTCTACACCGATCCTGGAGACGATCACGGTGTCACTCCTGCCAACGGTTACAAGCAATACCCTAAAGGTCCAGCCAGACATGAGAGTTCTGTTCAGAGAGGAAGTGTGCAATTCTTGGGTGGCGTGGGCTCTGCTCCTGGTGACCCAACCACGCCTGGATATGCGTCTAAGGGTGATGTTGAACGTCAAGATCCACATGACAGCATTGGAAAAATCCCCGTGCTTCCAATCTCGTACAGAGAGGTGAAGCTTATCTTGGACAAGTTGAACGGCCACGGTGTGAAAGCGCCCAAGGAGTGGAGAGGCGAGTTGGAAGGTTTCGACTACCACACTGGCCCCAACCCCAACGTTACCTTGAACTTGTACTCAAATCAAGTCTTCAACATCACACCCTTGTGGAACGTCTACGGAGAGATCGAGGGTGAGATCAAGGACGAGGTGATTATCATCGGCAACCACCGTGACGCCTGGATTAAAGGAGGTGCTGGCGATCCAAACTCCGGTAGTGCAGCATTGATCGAAGTTGCTAGAGCGTTGGGTGCATTGAAGGCCGCGGGGTACAAGTTCAAGAGATCAATCATCTTGCAGAGTTACGATGGCGAAGAGTATGGTTTGCTTGGATCAACCGAGTTCGGCGAGTACGCTGCTAAGCACTTGCAAAAGAAAGTGGTTGCCTACTTTAATGTCGATGTTGCTGTCGTCGGTCGGTTTTTGGGTTTGGGCGCGTCGCCAGTGTTGAAGAAGGTGTTGAGAAATGTTGCAAAGTTGTTGGAATATCCTGTCGAAGGCGTGGGTAGCTTGTATGACCACTTTGTCAAGGAGAAGGGCGACGTGATTCACAATTTGGGATCAGGGTCGGACTACACGGTGTTCTTGGAGCACTTGGGCATTCCGTCGGCAGATCTCGGGTTTGGACAGGGCAAAGGTGATGCCATCTACCAGTACCACTCCAACTACGACTCATACTACTGGATGTCTGAGTTTGGCGACAAGGGATTCGTGTACCACAACTTGGCTGCGAAGTACTTGTCGTTGATTGCGTTGAAGTTGAGTGCCAAAGAGGTGATCGACTTCTCGTTGCAGGACTACGCCGACGACTTGGTCAAATACTTTGAGCAGCTCGAGGAGATCATTCCTAAGTCGTGGCACAACAAGCCAGCATCCGAAGAGGCCATTCGCAAGTACTTGGCCGACCCTGAGATGGAGGACTATGTGTTCGACGCCTCGAACCACGAGTACTTCCCCAAGTCGCAGTTTTTCTTCCCAGAGCTCATGAAGCCGGTGACGTGCCATCACGACCGGCTCATGAAGATGAACAACGTGAAGAGCCACAAGAACTTGACGTTTGGCGAGATTGTGGCCCACACCAAGGAGCAGTTGGTTGCGCTCCAGGAGACCGCCCAGGAGTTTGACGCTGAGAGTGACGAGTTGCAGGCGCAGTTCGACCACCGTGAAGACTTGCACTGGTGGCAAAGAATCCGCCTCCACTTCCAGATTGTCCACCACAACAAGTTGCTCCAGTACTTTGAAAGAAACTTCCTCTACTACAAGGGGCTCCACGAGCGGTCGTGGTTCAAGCACATTGTGTTTGCGTCGGGGAGATTTACCGGTTACGCTGGGCAGACGTGGCCCGGAGTTCGCGAGGCCATTGAAGACTCCGACTTGGACAGAGCGGTGGAATGGCTTGGCATCGCTGCTAGAGCCGTGAAGAGAGTGAAAATTGGCTTGAACTAGTGTTGGAGGCTTAGATAGGGGCGGCGCCGCGACAAATTCGAGAATGGTCCAAAACTTAGCTAAGCAAACCCGCGTATTTGAAGAGAAGGCGACCCATTGAGTGCGAGCCCGAGAAACCTACAATAGCTCGGAGATGTCGAACAATAAGCCTAGCGAGGGTGAAATTACCAAGAATCCTCGGGCGATCGCGAACGCGCAGCCACACGCCTAAGCCAAATAGGAGATTGAGCAAAAAAGGAGATCGAGCAAAAAAGGAGATCGAGCAAAAAAGGAGATCGAGCAGGCCCCAGGGAGATTTGCCGCGCCAGCCGGTCCAGTGAGAGAAGTAACCCATTTGGAGGTTCACCACCGTTTCAAAAGGAAATCCAACCTGAAACATCACACAAGGTGTGACCAGTGGCCCCGTTTTTCGACCGAGACGGGTGGTTTGGCGGCCGCACTAAGCGTGGAATCTGCGGCCGCGCCAATCTTGCGACTGCACAATGACGTCAGGGGTGCGCGAAAACGATGGCTCCTGCCGCCAAATGGGGCACGTTGTAAACATGCTCGTCTGACACACCGCATCACGTCCAATGACAGGTGCGCAACTTGATCCATGCCAATACTAATGCACGCCACCTTGGCGCTTCACCCCGGTGGTGCAAATGCGCGCGTGCATGCAGGCGCCATCTCGGCCCGTTCATATAACTTTTGCATGGGGGAAAGGTTTTAGACGCTGTTCTTCTCAAAACACCGTTTCCACACCTGCCATGTCGCTTGCACAACTTGCACTTGCGCCGCTTGCGGTGCCGTTTTTCGTCAACTTTGCTGCCGCCTCCAACAATGGGGGGTTCGACAATGCGCAGAACGACGACACCACCAAGGAAACCAAGACCACCGCCGAAACAACAAACGACGCCACAAACGACGCCACAACAAACGCCAAAACCACCGACAACACCGATACTGCCACCACGGCAAACACCGCAAACACCGACAACACACAAACCGCCAGCGAGGTCGCGTTGACGTTCGACACCGCGGTCCAGTCGGAGTTGACCGCGACCAAAACCACAAAAGCCACCGGCGGCTCCAACACCGACCAAACATCCGAAACAGGAAGCGGTTCCGCCACCTACAACCAGTGGGGGTTCACCGGATCGCAGTCTGTGTGGTCGCAGACCGCGGCTGCGCTGGTGACGGTGATTTCGGGACTGACGTCCACTTTGTCGGGCACAAAGTCCGGGTCGTCTTCGAAGTCGGCGCTCACGATTTCGGGGTCTTCGTCTTCTTCGCTGAGCACGAGCTCGTCGAACGCCGCCGCCACGCGCCCGTTGGGCGACCACCGCGGGTGGAAGAGCACGGCTGCCATTTTCTCGCTTGTGGCGTTGACAGTGGGGCTCCAGTGCCTATAGGCGGCGCCAGCGAGCCATTTTAGAGTGGGGAGAGTCATTCCAGTGGAGAGCTTCCGCAGGTGTTGACCCAGACATTGGGCATGGCCAGAATGATTAGACGGAACTGACAAGAACGAGAATGGAAGAATCACGAGTACTAAAAGCATGAGAGCCAAAGGACTGAGTCAGAGACTTGGTCGAGAATCAAGGAACTCACCTGGAGGCTTTCACGAGAACCAAGGAACTCACCAGAACCGGAGGCTTTCACGAGAATTAAAGAAGTCACCAGAACCGGAGGCTTTACTCATAACCGAAGACTTTCCCCAGAACCGGAGACTCTCCCCAGAATCGGAGCATCAATGCACTCACGAGAATCATAGAAATCACGAGAATCAACGCGTGCTCACTACTGTAGTGGACTACACCCGCAAACTAGAAGTCCACGCTGAATTGCTGGTAAAAACGCTGGCCTGCTAGGAGCCCACGCTAAATTGAACCACTAGTAAAAACCGCTGGCCTGGTCGATGATCGTCCGCTCCATCGACACCCTGAGCCTGGAAATCCGCAACATAACCCCAGCACAAAGACTCTTGACCCTCTCGTCAATGAGCGACTCCCACCAGCCTCCCACCACGCTCTCAATCACAGTGAGGTGGTTCTCGAAATTCACCACAAGGTACGTGTCGTCGAAAATCTCAAACATGAGCATCACCCCGGTGACAATGCTTTCAATCACCTGCAACTCGTCCACTGAACACCTCTGGATCACTGGCGTCACGAGCTGAATGTACTCACGCGCCATATCCGCAAGGTCTGTTGCTGCTGGATAGCCAGTATGAAGCAAGATCGAGAGAGTCCGCACGAAATGCGAAACCAATAGCGACGTATAGGGCCCGATGTCGATTCCCAGGCTCTCGTACCACACAGCAACCAACGGGAAGAAAAACTGCTTACCCACGATCTTGTTGAAGTGGGCCAATTGGTCCTTGGACACCACGACGTCTGATTTTGGTTTGGGCTTCCGAAGCGTCGACGAAATGCGCAAGATCTTCCCTCCGGCGATCTCGTTCTGTGCCTCGTCGGCAACGTCGGCCATGAGCTCGTTCTGGATGCTGTTTTCGATGCGCGAGTACCCGCTGGCGGCGGTTTCCATCGCAAGGTACTGGTTGTGCAAGCTGGGCGGAAGCTTCTTGGAAGGAAAGCTAGTGCGAGTGAAACTTGCCGAAACAGCGTCATCGCGGTACCCTCTCAACTCTCGGGCACCCAAAGACAACGCAGACAAGAGACACATCCGTTGTTGTAGCGAATAGTCTCCCGTGGAAAGCAAGTGGCATAAATGCGTGGCCACCGGAGGAAAAGACACCACCACTGCGATCATGGCGTTGAGCCTGGCGGTCTCGAAGTCGTTTTCCTCATACTGGTTGGTGAGAGCAGCAAGAACAGTGAGCAACTCCTCGGCATAGAAGGCGACCTCCGAGCCAAAGTTCAGTTTCTGCCTTAGAAGCGTTGGTGCGGTCTGCAACGCCACTTTCTGCTTCAGGTACGCCGAGGGGGACTTGGAGTCGGCAGAAAGGTACGCGAGGATATCACGAACGTACATCGGGGCCGCCACGGGCTTTTCCGACGCCAACGTTGGGTCGTCGTCTTCGTCTTGCATTTTTTCGTCTTTCATTTTTTCGTCGTCGCCGAGTTTCACGGGCTCAAGTGACTTTCTGATCTCGCCAACACCGCCAGTTTCCTCGCCGTCGTCTATTTCGTCGATCTGCGGCGCCTCGAGAATGTCCCACGACTCGTCAGCGTCAAACATGACGTCGGAGGTCAGAATACTCGTCAGAGGCAACCGCGCATCCAAAGCTTCGCCGTTCATACTGAATATCTTCTCTGTGGCCGCCAATTCGCTGAGCGCATCGGCAAGAACCACCCCGAGCGATTTCACCCGGTTGGAAAGCGAGGTTAGTCTAGCAGAGATGGCATTCACAAAGTGCGTTTCCTTCATCAAATCCCGAACGCCATGCAGAGAAAGCTGCTGGCACATGCAAAGAAGCAAGTGCGTGCGGAACTCTTGCCTGACGATGGGTTCTTCAGACATTACGCCCGAGTTTCCCCAGCTCACCATGAGCTTGAGCACCAAGTTGTAGAAAGCAGAATTGTCGTGGCCACGACGCACTATTAGCGCCAGCACATGGTCTAGCGCATAGTTATAGCGCGAGATGATCGTCTCACAGAAAAGCTCGTCAGTTACTGCCGCATCGAACACCGTAGTGGTGAGAACATAGAGCGCAGCCACGTTATTGAGGTCGATGGAGCTTTGCAAGTACCGGGCAGCGGCAAAGTCGAGGAACTTGACAAGCATGTGTTTGCGCTCAAACCGCTTCATTTTCGCCACGCAACCCTGGAGAAATGGCGCGTTGTGCCGGTGGAACATCACATCAAAAAACGGCCGCTGCAGCTCCACGCTGAGCGCCAACAACGACAGCACAAACGAGTTTATCTGAGTAATCTCGATGCTCGAGTGCAACGGTAGGAGCTCATGCGTCAAAAACGTGCTGTACGCCGCCATCGACGTCAAAACCGGAGGAATGTACACGTTGTCGTGCTTCATGTCGACCTCTCGCAAGATCGAGTAGCACCGGCCCTTATATAGGAGCTTTTCCACTTCGCGGGCACTTAGAGCGTTTTTACAGCACTGGTGCACTATTCCCGGCGTGAGCACTCGGCCGAGTAGCGACGTGTGGACATTGAGCAAATCGACCATTCCTCGCTCTTTGGAGATCAAGTCTATGCGAGCAACCAAGTTGCCTAGGCCGATGGCGGAACCGAATTTCGACGCTATAACGGCCTGGGTTTCCTCAGGCAATTGAGCGTAAACCTCCGGGACCGTGTGCTTGAGCAAAGTGGAGATGAGTGCTAGCTCTTCGACATTGGAAGTAGCGGTGAAGTTGGCGACATTCTCGTGGATTTGGGCCGCTGAAGGGCTTGTTTGGAGAAACTCGCATAGCGGGAGAATAGGAGCCAGCGCCATATGTGGCGGATCTTGGGCGAGAATCGGGAATTTCCGGATATGTCAGAATGGGAAGAGTTACTCTTGACTGGAGTTACGGGCTGTGTGCAGTACGCGGCAAATCTGGGGAAGTAGGATCCAGAGGAAGCGTCGACCACCTCGAGAAAAACCTTGGGAATTTGCGATGAGGACTTATGTAAGCAGGAACCGGAATGCCAGGACCCAACTGTGATTCTCCACCCAGCGAGATTCACTTTTCAGCACCCAAAGTTTGCAATTGCGACCATACTGATCACTGGAGTCAAATATCCATGGAAAGTGGATGAAGGGTCTAATTAGCAAGCCAGTTTTTCTTGCGTCAAGTGGTTCTTTTGCACAGGAAGTGCCTTTGAGGCGGGAACTGCCGATCTTGCAAGAGTGTATTGAGTCGAAATGCCGTGTGTCGATGCGTCTCAGTGAAGTCTTGGCGGAAATGGCCATGGCAAGGAAAAGACGGAGAAAACACAAAGAAAAGGACAAGAAAAGAAGAACAAGGGAAGGAGAAGATGGAAAGAATAAAAAAACGAGACAATGGCTGAGGAAAAAAAGCGGAGGATGAACAAATCAAGCAGAAGCCCAAGAAAAGAAGCAAGGACACCCGAAACAGCACAATAATGGCAGCCAAAAAATGCGCTGCCAAAAGCTGCATCCAGAATCGCAGACGCCAACCAATCGCAGCGTGGACGTCCCGTAATTCGCCCGCTTAATCGGCAACTGAAAAATCTCCCCGATTTTGTCACAGATACGGTTTTCCAACAAAGGAAGGCGGGCTTCCAACAAACAGGCGTGCTTCCAATTCCCCGTCATTTCCCGCGTATGTGCGTCCAATGCACGCCGTATGCGAAGCCACTTTGACGTTTACCGCCTATGGGTTCCCGTGGCGGCAAAAACGGTTTCCAGGGGTCCAGCACTTGGGGACAGCGAAGTGAAAGAGCAAGGTAGAGAAAAGTTGAAGAGAAGAGAAAATTCGAAAAGAAAAAAACACAAAAACTTAGGCCCCTCCACCTTTAACGCCGTTGGCGCATGCCGTGGTGGAGTTACTGCCAAGCCAAGGCCCTAGCAAAACCTGTCAAGACGCCATCTGATTGGTTGTGGTGGCGTGCCTTGAGTTTCTCGCTGGCAGAAAATCGCCAATCTGCCCCCCAATCTGCACAAAAAAACTGGTGGAACCAGTCTGGTGATGCTGCCTGGTTGGTCCACCGCACAAATCTCAGCAATTCTGGCTCCTATCAAAACGATCAAGCCCCCGAAGTCGGACGCACCATGCACTGCAAGGCGCCCGCATATCCAGAGTGGTTGCGAGCACTTTGTTGCACCCGGCGAACTGCGCTCGAACTCCGCAGAGATGGCGAGCAAAACGAGCTTGTGGTTCCAAAAAAAGAGGCCCGAATGAAACACGAGACGAAAAGAGCCCGATCGGTTGTCCTTGGGCGGTTTTTTTTTGCGGGTGTGGACGGCTTTTCACGCGTGCTCGCGCTTTATCAATACCATCAAGCAGATCTGCTGCACGCAATTAATTCTTGGTGCTGCAACAGGGCTAGAAATGCAGACGACAAATCCACGCATAGGTGGCTACCCTTGGAAAGTATAAAACGGCGATGAGTGCGATCAGTCGCTTCGCCTCCAGCTTTCCCACTTTTTACGTGGTTTCTTAATTGGTTTCTTCGTTGTTTAAAATGGCCGCCTCTTTGCTGCCTAAAGTCTCCCACGATGTGGAGAAGGTCGCAAACTTCTCCGATGACAAGGAAACGTACAACGGCCCTGCAAAGACAAAAGGAGTGGCCCGGATCGAGATCGTAAGAGACTTCATGGGCAAAAAGTACTTGTGGATCTTCGCTGCGTCCATCTTCTTGACCACCTGGGTCACGGCGTTGGACGGCACCACCACTTACAACTACCAGCCATATGCCACCAGTTCTTTCAACAGACACTCGATGTTGTCGACGTTGACCATCGCCACCTCGGTGATTGGCGCGGTGTGCAAGCCGTTTGTGGCGAAAGTGTCGGATTTGACGTCCAGACCGTTCGTGTACGTGATTGTGTTGGTGTTGTACGTGCTTGGGTTCATTATCGTGGCGTGCTCGCCGTCAATCGCGGCGTTTGTCATCGGGTCGGTGTTCATCAGCATCGGCCAGTCCGGTGTCGGGTTGATGAACTCAATCATCATCGCAGATTTCACCTCGTTGCAGTGGAGATCGTTCTTTTTGTCGATGATCTCGGTGCCGTACCTCGTGACCACCTGGATTTCCGGCTACATCGTGCAAGACATCGTTGCGCTGAACTGGCGGTGGGGTTACGGCATGTTTGCCATCATTTCGCCCGCCGCGTTGGCTCCGGCCATCGGAATCATGTACTGGCTCGACCACAAGGCCAACAAGGAAGGCAAGGTGCCTTTTGGTGCGGAACCACTTACGGAAAAGCAGAAGGAGATCGCCGCCAAGGGCTACTCGCCGCTCAAGGCGAAGCTTTTGATCGCCAAGGAGGCGTTGATCGAGATCGACGCGTTTGGGCTCGTTTTGCTCGGGTTTGCGTTCTCGTTGTTGTTGTTGCCGTTCTCGTTGTACCCGTACGCACAAGGCGGGATGAAGAACCCCAGCATGATCGCCATGATCGTTGTTGGCGGCGTGATTTTGATTGGCCACGTCTTTTTCGAGATCTGGTGGGCCCGGTACTCGTTGTTGCCCAAACGTGTGCTCTTGAACAGAACGTTCATCTGCTGCGTGGTCATCGACTTCCTCTACCAGTTGGGAGGGTACTTCCCGCTCTTGTACTTCACGTCGTACACCATGGCCACCCTCAACCTCTCGGTTCGGGACTGGACGTACTTGTCCAACACCGTGACCATGGGACTCTGCGGATTTGGGGTGTTCTGGGGCCTTTTGTTCAGAATGTACCACCGGTACAAGATTTTCCAGGTGGTCGGGCTTGGAATCAAGCTAATTGGCATGGGGCTCTACGTGCGGTGCGCCAGCTCGTCCACCCCGCCTTCGTTGGGTAATATTGTTGCCGGGTTGATCATTACGTGCTTTGGAGATGCCGCAAACGTCATGGGCACTCAGGTGGCTGCACAGGCTGCTGTTCCCCACCAGGATTTGGCCGCCACCATCTCTGTGTTGTCGCTTTACAGTTCTATTGGTGCCGCCATCGGGTCTGCGGTCACCTCGATCATCTGGCTGTCGAAAATGCCCAATGCGTTGCTCAAGTACGTTTCGGACCCGGAAAAAGCAGTGGAGTTCTACAGTGCGGTGCTGGCAATTGCTGCTGAGCCGTGGGGAAGTGCAGACCGGTTGGGGGCCATCCACGCTTACCAGGAGGTCAACCACGTGCTTTTTGCCGCCGGGTTGGGCATTTCGTCGGTGACGTTTGTTGTTGCGTTGTTCCAGACCAACTACTACTTGGGTCGCCAAAGAAACTGCACGGAGAACGACGACAACAACGAGGAGATTGAGGCGGACAATGCGCAGAACCGGCCATTTGCGCTTTTCGATTTCCTCCGGAAGCCGTTTAATTAGGTGTGACAATGGAGAGTACTGGAGCAGAGAGGAGTTAATGAGGGTATGAAATTTGAGAAGAGGAGCGAGAAGAGAAATATGAGAGAAGTATGAAAGGCTGTGTGAAAGGTTGTTGAAAGTTTGTTTGAACGACCTTATTACGAGATTTGTAGGACCTGGAAGCAAATCAGCAAGTGCAGAAATAATATGAACAATTTATACGGAAGGTCGGATGAGAAGTAGTAGAGTAGTTGGGAAGTCGCAGACCCCAGTCGTATTTCTTGACTTTTGTGGGCGTAGTTATTGTATTCTGTTTCTCATTTGGTTGTCTTTTGTCTCTCATATGGATGTCTTCTGTTGTCTTCTGTTTCTCATATGGTTGTCCATTACTGCATTTCTTGCCATTTTTGCTCGTTATACCTTGATCACAACCTTGAGCCCACACTTATAAGAAATATGAGGTTCCTGTTGGCTGTACCCAACGCATATTCTGCGGTTTGCTAATTGATGAAGCATCTCCAATTTCCAGCCTTCTCCACTGTTCCGGTTGAAATTCCAAATCGCAGTATTTCAATGCTTTTGGTAGCACGAACTGGCTGCAAAAAGTGCGGTTGCTGAAAAAAAAAAATACCTCAGTAGCGACAAACCCACTCCACCCATATTTGCCAAGTAGAAATCGTAGCACTCTTTTCTTTCATTCCCTTCCTTCTTTTCTCTTCCCGCCTTTTTTCTTTCCTTTATTTTTCCCCTTACTACTTTTCTCTTGCCCCTTACTTCTTTTCTCCCTTCTTTCCTCCCTTCCCCTGTGTGCACTCACCATCCATCCCACCCAATGCTACTCCGTCACGCCCGCCAGCTATCGTCCACCATGCTCGAATACCACAAAACGCTCACAGGCACGCTCGACGGCTACTTCGCCAACACCAAGTTCCACTTCTCCAACCCAAACCACGTGCGCTCGCTCCGCCACTGGATGGAGTTGGTCTACCTCAGAAAACGCCCGCTCGTGGCCATCGACATCGAGGCGTGGGAGCAGGATTCCGACGAGATCACCGAGATCGGCTTGGCTATCTATGACCCCCGTGGCCAGGAGACATCGCTCGTGCCGCGGATCAGAACGTGCCACATTCTCATCGAGGAGAACTTGGAATTGACCAACGGGCGGTACGTGCCCAACAACAAGTTCCGCTTCAACGGCGGCCGGCTGTACGAGATGTCGGCGGACCAGTCCAAGCAGTTCTTGGACGAGATCTTGGCCCACTACTTCGGCGGCCACCACGGCGTGCTCGTGGGCCACAATGTCAAGGGCGACTTGCAGTGGCTAGCGCACCACGGGGTTGCCGAGGTCGACCACATCGCCACCGTCGACACGGAGAAGTTGCATCACATCCTGAGACAGGGCGGCGGCAGCTTGCGGGGGTTGCTCCGCACGGTGAACATCCCGCACCTGAACTTGCACAACGCCGCCAACGACGCCTACTACACGCTCTTGGCGGCCATGAGCTACTGCGACCCGGAGCAGCGGCGAATTTTCGGCTTGGACGTGTACCAGCAGACGCCGCAGGTTGCCATGGACAAGAGGGCCAAGGCGGCCCAGAAGCGGAGGGAGAAGTTCACCGACACCGCCGACGTGGTGCCTGCGCACGAGGCGCCGGACGCGTATGAGCTTATCAACGAGTTGCGTTCTTGGGGCAGCAGCGTCTAGAAAGGAATAAAGAGACAGGAGAGAGACGCGAGGAGAGGTTGGAGGAGATAAGGATGGAAAGAGGTCATAATGAGCTTGGAACGATGGACTGGGAAGGGCCGGACTGGGAAGGGCGGTGGAAAAGACGGCAAAGATTCCAAGTACGTCTATCTGCGCCTGCTGGTGGCTCCCAGACCTTGTACTATTTATTTGGCGACTTAGCATTGCTTTCATTCGTCGTCCATGGTTCAGTCCGAGCAAGCATGACTAGTGGACTGACTTTGCTCCAGATTTCGCTGTATTCGTGACATCAGGGCCGCTGGAAAAGACAGGAGTCGACGACACAACCGTCGACTCACACTTAACTTGCTTCCCCAGATGTACAGTGTGCTCTCACTGACCTAATGCCCAACCGGGCTCCTTTGGCCACAAAGCTTGAGAAATGACTCAGAATACCCGTGGAGTCTTGTTACGTAACCCGATGGCATCCACTTTCAAACACATTTGGTAATTTTCACCTATTTCTCTCCATCGAGGTGGACCTACACTGGACCTACTCCGCACCCACGCTGGTCCCACACTAGACCTGCGCACTGGCAGTCACCGCAATTTTCAGGTCTCCACCTGTTTCACCAATGCCACCGTAAGTACCAGATCTACGGGCAAATCTGACCTCAATCGACCCGCATGGACTCCTCCACCCAGCACTAACATTTTTCTCCAGCAAAAAAGCCGTTGCCTCCGCAGTCAAGGCCGCCAAAGAGCCCGTGTTCAAGTTCCCCAGAGTCGAGGGTAAATTCAAGTTCGGCGCCCATGTGGCCATGGCCGGCGGCGTCAGCAAGGCCGTGACCAACGCCATGGACATTGGCGCCAACAGTTTTGCGCTCTTCTTGAAGTCTCCGCGGAAGTGGGTGTCGCCAGACATAAAGGACGAGGAAGCGGCCGAATTCAAGCGCTTGTGCGAGAAATACGGGTACAACCCCCGAACCGACGTGTTGCCGCACGGGTCTTACTTCATTAACCTCGCCAACCCGGACCACGAGAAGGCCGAGAAGGCGTACGGTGGGTTTATCGACGATTTGCACCGGTGCGAGAAGTTGGACATTGGCCTCTACAATTTCCACCCGGGGCTGAGTTTGGACGGCGACCACACTGAGGCGTTACAGCGATTGGCCAGCAACATCAACCGCGCCATCGGTGAGACGTCGTTCGTCAAAATCGTCATCGAAAACATGGCGGGTCACGGCAATCTCATCGGGTCCAACTTGCAAGACATTCGAGACGTGATCGATATGGTCGACGACAAGTCGCGTGTGGGCGTTTGCATCGACACCTGCCACACGTTTGCAGCCGGGTACGACATCTCGGACCAGGAGAAGTGGGACGTATTTTGGAAGCAGTTCGAGGACATCATTGGCTGGGAATACTTGAGCGCCATCCACCTCAACGACTCCAAGGCTCCGTTGGGCGCCAACAGAGACTTGCACCAGAAGTTGGGCTACGGGTTCTTGGGGCTCGAGGTGTTTCGGATCATCGCCAACGACAAGAGGCTCCACAACGTGCCCATCATCTTGGAAACCCCGGTGGGCAAGGACGACTCGGTGTACGGCGACGAAATCAAGTTGTTGGAGTGGCTCGAGGGCAAGGCTGCTGATGACGCTGACTACATAAGCAAGGAGAAAGAGCTTGCCGGTCTTGGGGCCAAGGAAAGGGCCGAGCACTTGAAGAAGTTCGAGGTGAAGACGGCGAAGAACGAGAAGAGCAAGAAGAGGGCGGGGAAGGATATTCTGGCGCTTTTGAAGAAGCCCAAGGTGGAGTAAGCAAGAGAGGTCGGAGCTGGTACCGTGGAGCTGGAACAGGTATGGTGAGTCTCGAATTGTGAGTCTCGAATTGTGAGTCGAATTGTGAGTCGAATTGTGAGTTTCGAATTGCTGTGGGGAAACTGAATGAGAGCAGGGCGGTGGGAGACCACGGACGAGAAACAGTTTATGCGGATCCACAAGAATTGGCTTGATTTTAGACGTTTTCAACTCTCCAAATTCTTCCACTGGTCAGTTTGGCTATACTAGAGCATTTCTGGTGCTCAAGGCTAGTGCCTTAGAGTGCGGAAATTGGGTGAGAGGTAAAACGAGCACGAAGCACAAAAGTACGCAAAGCAACGAAAAGCCTGCAAAACAGGCGCATCTCTCTCAATTGAGCACGTAGAAACATTTTCCCTTCTATTTCGTTTTCTTCCCTTCCCCTTCGATTTCTTCCCTTCCTTCCCCTCCGTCCCTTCTTCTCCCTGCACCAGATAAGTGGGCATCACACGACCACAATACTCAAAAAATCGCATAGCGAAATCATCACCAACTCAAACCCACCCTCTACACCGCATGTTTGGAAGAACCGCTTCCGGTTTCGGAGGCTTCAGCGGTAACAACGCCGCGTCGACTTCCCCATTCGGCAGTGCTCCCGCCACAAACGCCTCGCCCTTCGGTCTGGCCGCCAACAATTCCACTTCTGCGTTTGGCGCCAACAACTCGGGCTCCGTGTTTGGAAACGCCAACAATTCGGGCGCTACCAGCGCATTCGGCGCCAACAACACAGGCTCGGCGTTTGGCAACACTGCTGCCCCGGGCAATTCTGCTTTTGGCGGCGGCAACTCGACGTTTGGCCAGAGCAACTCGTTGTTTGGATCGACGCAGAACAACACCACGCTGTCGCCATTTGGAGGCGCCAGCAACCCCACAGGAGGTAGTGCGTTTGGCTCCAGCAACACAGGGGGCGGATTGTTCGGCAGTGCCGCCCAGAAACCGTTCGGGTCGAGTTTTGGAACTCCTCAGAACAACACCACCTCTCCCTTTGGTGCGGCCAACCAGGCCACGTCCACGTTTGGCGGCGCGAATGCCAACACCAACAACGGTACTGCCGTGAAGCCTTTCACGCCATTGACAGAGAAGGACACCTCGGGCACCAGCGTTTTCCAGAACGTGTGCGCGATGCCAGAGTACAAGAACTTCTCTCCTGAGGAATTGCGGATGAAGGACTACGAGCAGGGCAGAAGATACGGCAATTCTGCGCCTGGAACATCCGCTTTTGGCGCCAGCAACAACACTGGCTTTGGTTTCGGCTCCAACAACGCAAATACCAACACCGGGTCTGCGTTTGGCTCCAATACCGGATCCGCATTCGGCAACACGGGGTCTGCATTCGGTGCTGCAAACAACACCTCTTCTGGTTTTGGTTCTGCCTTTGGCGGTGCCAACACCGGTGCCAACACTGGCGGCGGTTTGTTTGGGCTGTCCAACACGACGTCATCGCCATTTGGAGGCAACACGGCAAACAACGCTGCCAACAACAATTCTGGTGGCTTTGGCTCGGCTTTTGGCGGCAATTCCTCTGCTTTTGGCGCCAGTAAGCCCTCTGCATTTGGCTCAGCCTTTGGTTCGGGCAATACTGGATCAGCGTTTGGCGCAGGCACTACAAACACCAACAACAATACCGGCCTGTCTGCGTTTGGAGGAGGTTTTGGTGCTGCCAGTAACTCTCCGTTCGGCCAAAACAACTCTAATAACAATGCATTTGGTGCCAACAACAACACCACAAACTCGCCATTTGGCGCTTCCACCACCAACAACACAGGTGGTGGACTATTCGGGTCATCCAACAACAATGCCGGAGGTTTTGGTGCTACCAACAACAACTCAGCATTTGGCTCTAACAACAACTCCAACACAACTGGTGGTGGGCTTTTCGGTCTGTCTGGATCGGCCTTCGGCAAGCCAGCAGCAACCGGTGGTCTTTTAGGAGGAAACAATGCTCAGAGCTCTGGGTTTGGTGCCAGCAACAACACCGGTGGTGGATTGTTTGGCCTGAACAACAACACAACCAATAATGCAACCGGCGGCGACTTGTTTGGTAGCGCAACCCAGAATAACAACTCGGGAGGCTTGTTCGGCAGCAACAGCACTAATAACAATACCCAAAATAATGGTGGCGGTCTTTTCGGCAGCAACACTCAGAACAGTGGGACTAATGCTGGAGGAGGACTTTTCGGAGCCAAACCAGCCACTACTGGCGGTTTGTTCGGCAGTAATAACAATGCTGGCAATACCGCAAGTACTGGATTTGGCGGTACTCAGAACAACACCACCTCAGGTGGCTTGTTTGGCAGTAAACCGGCTGCCACTGGAGGGTTGTTCGGTGGTGGCGCTACAAACACCAATAGTGGAGGCGGCTTGTTTGGCCTGAACAATAACACAACTCAACAAACCGGAGGTGGGCTTTTCGGAGGAAACAACAATGCTGCCACAAACAACACATCGACGGCATCCGGGGGTCTCTTCGGCGCCAAACCAGCAAGCACCTTTGGCCAAAGCAGTGGAGGTTTGTTTGGCAACAACACGGCTGCAGTCAACTCAAATCCACAGCCTAATGGAGGCACAGGTTTACTGCTGTTAGTTCTGACTGCCCACCAGAGCTTGGTGAACATCTCAGCACAAAATCCATACGGGGATAAACTTGTGAAGGCACTCACGCAGTCGGTGGAAGATTCCCTCAAGCCTAGAGCCGTTTCGTTGGCCGCACCGAAAAAGAAGGTCTCTCTTACCTCAGCTCATAAGGCCGCTCCCTTGTTTGGCCCATCCCGGGCTGCACCTCTAAAGGATGTTGCTCAGAACAAGACGGACACCAAACCTGCCAACTTGAGCAAGGACTCGATTTTCAACGCAGACGTTGAGAAAGCAATCTTGAACTCTGATATTTTCGCACCTAGAAGCGACTTCAGGAAGTTGGTGGTAAAGGGCTCAGCAGAACCAAATTCTGGCCTCCTTACGTACGAAGCATCGAAGGAAACGCCGAGAAGAGTGTCCTTCGGGGTTGAGAAGAAGGACACTCCACAGAAACCGGCTTTGGACTACAAGCCAGAGAAGGAGGTTGATGACGAAGGCTACTGGACGCTGCCTCTGTTATCGGAGTTGAAGAAAAAACCTCTTGGAGAGTTACGTAAGATCGAGAACTTCACGGTGGGCCGCAAACACTACGGAGAACTCAGATTCTTGAAGCCGGTGGACTTGTCAGGATTCAACTTGGACGACATATGCGGCAACATCGTCGTGTTTGGATCCAGAAATGTCATTGTGTATCCTGACGACGACCAGCCACAAAAAGGAGAAGGGTTGAACTTGCCTGCGGAGGTGACGTTGGAAGGATGCTACCCTATCAACAAGAAGACGAAGTTAGCGATTTTGGATCCGAAGGACGAGATTGTCAAGAAGCATATCGAGAAGTTGAAGTCGTTGAAGGACATGGCATTCAAGGACTACGACCCCAACACGGGATTCTGGACATTCACGTTTGACCACGTCTAAAAGACAGAAATGTCTTGAGCATCTCTAAGGTGGTCGCGGCCTCCACGACACGTCCTGCACAGGAGACAGCACGCGTGCATCGCAGAAGGTGGATCTCTTGTGATCATCAACTCCAACCGCCCAACACCACCAAACGCAACATGGGAGTTAAAGGTATCGTTGCACGCATTATTCCATACTCAAAATACAAACACTAACCAGCCAGGACTCAACCAGCTCGTGAAGGAGCACGCTCCAGAGGCTTTCAAGGAGTTCCAACTCAAAAACCTCTTTGGCCGTAAGGTAGCCATCGACGCCTCCATGTGCTTGTACCAGTACCTTATAGCGGTGAGACAGCAAGATGGCCAGCAATTGACCAGTGAAGATGGTGAGACCACCTCGCACTTGCTGGGCATGTTTTACCGTACAATTCGACTTGTGGAAAACGGAATCAAGCCACTCTACGTTTTTGACGGAAAACCGCCCGTTTTGAAGGGCGGGGAGTTGGAGAAAAGATTGCTCAAGCGTACCGAGGCGCTCAAGCAGATCGAGGACTTGAAAGAAACAGGCACGGCCGAGGAGTTGATGAAGTACGAGAAAAGAACGGTGCGGGCGTCGCGAGAACAGAACGACGAGGCGAAAAAGCTCTTGGCGTTGATGGGAATCCCCTATGTGTTGGCGCCGTCGGAGGCCGAGGCGCAATGTGCCGAATTGGCCCGTGGAGGCAAAGTGTTCGCTGCTGCGTCCGAGGATATGGACACGTTGTGCTATGAGCCTAAGTTTCTCTTGCGGCACTTGACGATGGCCGAGGCGAGAAAATTGCCCATTGACCAGATCGAGTACGAGGAGATGTTGCGTGGGCTCGACATGGACAGGCTGACGTTTGTGGACTTGTGCATTTTGCTAGGGTGTGACTACTGCGAGACCATCAAGGGCGTGGGGCCCGTGACGGCGTTCAAGCTCATAAAAGAGCACGGATCGTTGGACAACATCGTCAAGTGGATCGAAGAGAACCCAGAAAAGACAAAGTACAAGGTGCCCGAGAACTGGCCCTACAACGAGGCCAAGCAGTTGTTCATGAACCCAGAAATCACCAAGGCGGACGATGTGAACTTCAAGTGGCAAGAACCGGATTTGGACGGGCTTGTGGAGTTCATGGTGAAGCAGAAAGGGTTCAACGAAGACAGAATCAGAAGCGGAGCCGAAAAACTCAAAAAGGGATTGAAGGGAGGCGTCCAGGGCAGATTGGACGGGTTCTTCACGGTGGTCAAGCTGAACTCGCCCAAGAGAAAGGCTGAAAAGGATAATAAGGGCAAGGGTAAGAAGAAAGCCAAGCGTTGAGACAAAGAATTTCAAGAGATGGAGCCGAATGAAAGATGACGACGGCAGGTTTTAACAATGAAACTAAGTAATTTGGGAGGCAAGTAATCCACTTTGGGAAACTACAGTGACCCTTCTAGGCTTTCGTGTTCGTAAATACCCTACTCTCTGGACTTCTTCTTCTTCTTCTCGGCCTCTGCCTGCTTCTCGGCCTCGATCTCCTCCACGTACTTGGAGATCTCGTCAATGGACAACTGCTCAATGACGTTGTTGGGCTTCAACACGGAAACCTCGATGTTCTTGGCCCCGGTCTGCACAACCTCCAACAAAGACTTGACCGTCAACTTGATCGTCTGTTCGTCGGTCAAGTTCTCCTCGTAGTTCTTTTCCAAAAACTCCTTGACGGTCTTCGCCGATCTGCCAATGGCATGTGCTTTCCAGGCGTTGTAAACACCACTGGGTTCTGTCTGGTATAATTTGGGGGTTGTGTCGTTCGAGTCAAAACCGGCAATCATGGTAGCAATGCCAAAGGGTCTCACTCCTCCCGATTGGGTGTATCTCTGTTGCACACCGGCCACGTACTTGGTCAAGTATTCGATCGAAACCGAGTCCTCCAAGTTCAACCTGTGGGACTGGGCCTCGACACGTGCTTTGTCGACCAAAATACGGGCGTCTGCGTTCAAACCGGCGAACGTCAACAAAACGTGATTGTCAACTTTACAGATCTTGGATGGGGTGATCCGGGGATCCTGTAGCTTCAATGTTGTTCTCTTTTCACATCCCAACACCACACTCAGGGCGCCCTTCACGCCGACGGCACATGTGCCTCTCTTGACAGCTTCTGATGCATATTCGACCTCTGTATTTGTTAGTATAGGTGATAATGAAGGGTGGAGTTTCGACAATATGAGGTGGTCGGCGGATCGACTGATATCTGGATCGGGGGCAAGGATATGACGAGGAAGAAATAGGAATGCAATGCAGCAGATCCAAGAACGGAAAACTGGACGGAAATTTTGGTGATACACTCGTGGATCGGGCTCAAGTGGGCAACTTCGCCATGGAAAGTACTGGTTGTGGCCAAACTGGGAGATTCTGCTCACGACATCGAATCAGTCAGCGTAAACAAGTGGGACCACAAAATTCGGCCGTGAATGACCGAACGCATTTGTTTTCTCCCTCTCTCTTTTGAAATTCTGTCGTCTTTGGTAGCCGCCTCTAGGAACTCCAATTGATAGTAGAACATACGGAAAACATGGCCATCGGGGCTGGAGGTTAGTATGGGAACATGTGTCAGGAAAAAACCCGTACATACGAAAAGATTGACAACGCACTGTCGTAGCCGCTCATTGTGTGTTGGTCAGTTGTTGATGTGGGAGTTCAGGATTTGAGACGAAGTTGGAGAGTTTGCCTCTGAGGCAACAGACTGCATATAAACAAAGTTTCACTTACGGACCAAGTACAAATAGCTGGAGCTAGGCGAAGGTGGCGATGGTTGGTTTTGATAGGAGCGAGTGCCAGAAAAGCTTAGTTTGCAAGTTAATGCTGAATATGCTGGTTCGTCAAATCCTGCCCCAAGGAAGTAAAGTACTGCACATAAACACACATTTATCACGGTGAAAGAGAAGCAGTAGTAGCTAGCAGAGTCAGTAAGCTTTGAGTTAACAAGCAGAATTTCGTTGCGCCTGGCGTTCCAGTGGTTTCCATTCGCTCACGTCAATAATTTCCCACAAGTCACGTGCGTCTCTCCAGCTCAGTCGCCCATTCTCCTCGCGATCCATTTCCTCATCTTTCGCTGACAATGGCCAAACAGGTGAAATTGCCCCGAGTGAGCAAAGACCACTACGCAAGAGTGTCCTACCTCTACCAAGTAGCTAGCTTCTATGCTGGCCAAGGTCTGCCGGTCATGAGCCGGATGATGTCACGAAACGTTGATTTGGTGTCGAAGCGAACCGTGCTCAAGCTTCTGCCCCACTTGAAACGGACAATGTGCAAAAAATGCTCCACGATGCTAATACCGGGTCTCACCATGTCAGCGGAGATCGTCAACGAGCTGAAAGACAAGGAAAATCGGGGCAAGTCGCCGCGTGCTGACGTCCTCGTGCACAGGTGCCTCCAGTGTGGGAATCACAAACGGTACCCCATCGGAAAGGACCCGGACCACCGGCTCTTCTGCGAAAAGGACGGCGTGCTCCACTAGAGAGCGCCTCTTCAGTATCCCACTTTTTTGCAGCACCAAATGTACCTTCCCCGTCCATTCCAGTGGGGGCTGGTTACTATGCATTGAGGTCGTCCTAAAGATACCGGGACTTGACCGGGGCCTGGCGCTGGGCCTGGCGGCGGGGCGGATACACACGTGCTCCGATAAACCCGTACCTGAACCCGACCTCGTGGGCAAAGATCTCGCCAAAACCGAGCATAATGCCATTAATGAACGGAAGCACCAAGTTGATGGCGCCCCTCCTCAAAATGCCAAAGAAATCAAGCGGGATAAGCGCCTGAGTTGTAGGGGTGGTCATTTCGCCCTCGTAGTCATCGACCTCCAACTCCAAATCGTCGCCCAGTTCGCCAACCTCACCCAACTCTTGCAGTTCTTCTCTCCCTTCTAAAATAATGCTGTGGGTGTTGGAAATGTCCTCGTTGTTGACCAATTCGTCCGAGGAGAGTTGTGCCGAGAGAACAGTGGCGTCGTTTTCCTGGATCAAGTCCAGAACTTCGGGCGTTTCGTTTTCCTCTTTGAAATCCCGAACCCCAGCGGCTATATCATGAATGGCAATTGGCACCGACATGGTAGGTTGTGGTGGAGGTGGCAATGACAGTAACGGGTCCTGTATATAAACAAGAGGGTGATTTCAGGCTAGGATTCGGTTCGGAATGCCTTGCTTCTGTAAACAGCTGATTGTTGGCAACGGGTGGTTGGCGTTGCCTTGAGAATATGGCGGTGCACGTGACGCGAGATCTCCAGGCTCTTTAATCGGGATGTACGGGTGTATCTACCACCTGGCTGCAAACTACTACTCTTTCGCCAATGACGCCCGGAAGCGCCTGGAACTTGTTGAATATAGGCGGGAGGCATTGAAAATGCGAGTAGGAGATGTAGGGATCTCACTGCCGATCGTGAAAGTTCCTCTTCGGAGTCACAAATCCTCGCTACACCACCCAACGTACACTGCAAACACTAGCCGCCAAAATGTTGTGAATTTCTCCTGAGAGCTCATACTTTTGCCTTCAGCGGCCCCTGAACGGATCAATAATGGCCAAATACAGCCGCTTCAGATTTTCATGGCCCAATACGGCCGCCTCAGATTTTCTTCTGCGACTTCTCCCTGGTGCCCACGCTCAAGCCTTCCTTCAATCTTCGTTGAGTCAAGGCGGCAATAACAGCGGCTCCAACCCCTGAACCGTCCTCGGCGTGCACAATCACAATTGGATCATCCTTTTCGGTCCACTCGAAGATGTCCCTGAGCGCCTTGGCTGCCCGCTCCTTAAATCCCGGGTACTTATCGTAAACAGACCCGTCAGCGGCACAGTGGGCAGTATGATACAGTCTTTTCTTGCAAATGGCGGCGATTCCACAAACAGACAAGCGGGCGGCTCTTTCGCCCACACTGGAGGCGATTTCCTTGAGCACTACACGGTCCTCCAACGACGGGGTGATCCCCAATCCTTGCAACTTCTCCAATGTGGCAGAGAGGTCGGGAGAGTCGTCCAGATCGAACACCGAAGGGTACGACGAGTCCATCACGTACGCCTCGCCCAACGCCGAGTGGTCCTGGTCGCCAAAAATCAACTTCTTCTCGGCCAACTCAAGCGCAATCAACCGCAACACCTCGCCCAAGTAGTAACCCGAGATCATCTTCTCGAACGACTGCTGACCTGGTCTTGGAGACTCCTTATCGATTTTGATGTCATAGTGCGTTCTGGGCAACACCATGTGCTCGTTGTCGAACAGGCCGTACTCGCAGTTGATGGCCATTGGGGTGTCGTGGACGATATCTGAAGCAAGCTTGCCCTCCAACTTGGGAATGTCACCACAGGACTCGAAATAGGCGCCGTTGACTCCCGTGCCGAAAATCAACCCCATCCGTGTTGCGCTGTCTTTGTACATAGACGCAACTAAGGTACCTGTGGTGTCGTTGATGAGAGCCACCACTTCGACCGGTACATCCAATTTGGCAATGGCTTTCTGCAACAACGGAACCACGTCTCTGCCCTCGACACCCTTGATGTCGTACCCTTTCGTCCATCGTTGCAATATGCCCTCGGTGATGATATCCTGCGACGCTGGGTACGAGAAGGTGAATCCAAGTGGAAGAGGCTGGTCCACTCCGTCTGGGAAGTACTCGTCCACGAACTTGCGCAAGCACTCGGCGACAAACAGAAACAACGTCTCGGCGTCTGCGGTTCTGATGCCGTCGGGGAGCGGATATTTCGTCTGGTTGGTGTCGAACTCGTTGTTGCCCTTCAAGTCAACGTACACCACTCGCAAGTTTGTTCCTCCCAAGTCAATTGCAAGGTACTGGCCCGTCTCTTGTCCAGTAGGGTAGTCTAGAACCCACACGGGGATCATTGGGATGTTGCCGCCCTTTTTCGATAAGCCTCTCTCCAACTCTCTCACAAAGTGGTCAGTGATTTGCTGCAATTTCTTTGGCGACACGGAAAGAAGATCCCGGATGCGGTCTAGCTCCTTGTGGAGCTCGGGAGACAAGTTTTCAAGGTGCTTTTCCATGTTGCTTTCCTTGTTCGATGAGGAGTGGTGCTGATGGGCATTTTTGAGCCAGAGTCTTGGGTTGCTGGCGGAGAGACGTTATGAGCTCACACATCGGGTCTGAAAATCGGCGAAGGAAACGCTCACAAAGAAGACGACGAAAGAGAATCGAAAGAAAGGCCCAAGAAAGTGAGAGCTACGGGTTTCCGATACTGGGTTGGTCGGTGATCCTGTCGCTTCCACCCAATTGTGGAGTACTGTGGGGAGCAAGACTAATGTGCGATGTTAGTGGCCCGCAACCGCTACCCAACGCTTGCAGCTACGTTCTTACACGTTCTTCTCATGATCTATCGATTTTCGTTGCTATCTACACCTTGACACCCACGCTCTTGCCATCCTTCAATCTCTTCTCGGTCAACGCAGCAATCACAGCAGCGCCCACACCAGAACCATCCTCAGCTGGCACAATGATGATAGGGTCCTCCTGGTCGTCGGCCCAGCCGAAAATGTCTCTCAAGCCCTTGGCGGCTCTCTCCTTGAAGCCGGGGTACTTCTGGTAAACGGAACCATCAGCAGCACAGTGGGCGGTCTTGTAGTCTCTCTTTTGGCAGATGGCAGCAATACCACACACGGACAAACGGGCGGATCTCTCACCAATCAACTCGGCGAATCTTCTGATGACCTTTCTCTCGGCAACAGTGGTCTGGATGCCCAAGGCGCTGGCAAACAAGTCTTGCACGTCGGACAAGTTCTCGAATGGGTCTTCCTCGATCTTGGCAGGGAACGAGGTGTCCATGACGTAGGCAGTGTGCAACTTGGTCAAGTCCTGGTTCTGGAAGATCAACTTCTTGTTGTCGGACAAGTCAAGCAAGATCAAACGCAACACCTCACCCAAGTAGTAACCTGAGATCATCTTCTCGAACGACTGCTGGCCTGGTCTTGGGGACTCAGCGTCGATCTGGATGTCGAACTTGGTTCTTGGCAACACCAAGTGCTCGTTGTCGAACGAGCCGTACTCACAGTTGATGGCCATTGGAGTCTGAGGAGTCACGTCGTCGCAGAGTCTGCCTTCCAACTTTGGAATGCCTCCGCAGGTGTCGTAGTAGGCACCGTTGACACCAGTACCGAAAATGAGACCCATCTTGGTCTCGTCATCGGTGTACATGGACGCAACCAAAGTTCCGGTGGTGTCGTTGATCAAAGCGACGACCTCGACAGGGACATTCAACTTCTTAAGAGAATCCTGCAACATTGGCACCACGTCCTTGCCCTCAACACCGGAAATGTTGAAACCCTTGGTCCATCTCTGCAAGATACCCTCGGTGATGTTGTCCTGGGACGCTGGGTACGAGAAAGTGAAACCAAGAGGAAGCGCCTTGGTGACGCCATCTGGGAAGAACTCGTCAACGAACTTCTTCAAGCACTCGGCAATGAAGTCCCACAACTGGTCGGCGGTGGCCTCTCTCATGTGCTTTGGCAACGCGTACTTGGACTGGGTGGTGTCGAACTTGTGGTTACCCAACAATCTCACCAACACCACTCTCAAGTTTGTTCCACCCAAGTCAATGGCCAAGTAGTTGCCGGTTTCCTGCCCGGTGGGGAAGTCAAGCACCCAACCTGGGATCATGGGGATGTTGCCACCTTTCTTGGACAAACCCTTGTCCAACTCGGTGATGAAGTGCTTGGTGATTTTCTGCAACGTCTCCGGCTTGACAGTGAGAAGATTTTCAATCTCGTGAATCTCCTCGATGAGAGCCTGAGGGACATCGGTGAAGGTACCCTTTCTGTGCTGTGGAGGCTTTGGACCCAATCTGACCATTTTGTTTCTATCTGTGTATTATTTTTCTCGACGAGGGAAATTCGGCGGGTGGAGGTGGTTTTTTATATGGGAGCCCCCAGTATGTGCACTCCGACAGCTCTGGAGCAAAACCGGCCACCAATGCCCGACCTACCGCTCCGCATTGCATCATGCCGGCATCTCCGTGCCCCCACATGCGACCCCGTATAAGTGCCGTGACGAGTTATTCCGAAATTATTATGGGTCTCGTGTTTTCCGGAGAGGCATTTGACTTGCGTCTCGGAGTCAAATCTCGGATGTTTTCACTCCGCGCCCACTGGGGTGCATGGATGTTGGGGTAGAGTTGGGAAGAATGGTTGTGGCGCCTACAGTGACTACAAATCGCCATACGAAAGAAAGCAAAAGCAAAGTGTTGGGGCTGAAAATTTTCATGAGGTGTTTTTTTGTCGGATCAGGCTGACGCAGCACTTCCCCTCTGGGGCCCCGGAACAACCTGGTGCGGGGCGCATAACACGACGAGTTTTTCCGGTCACGCACGGACCTCCACTCACAGAGCGGCAACAACACGCAATATCGTGGTTAACCACTGCGAAAATGCAAGCGTGCGGCAAAAGCGCAGGATCTCGTGTCGTTTTGGGCGGTGGAAATGCGGGGGATTTCGGAATGGCGCCCACAAGTGCCAGTGAGACCCGTAAGCGCATATGTAGGTTGGGGTGGTGCGCTCGCTCGTACCAGCAGATCCAACCACAAATGCATGAATCATGTCACTCGATAGTGCAGCGGGTTTTTCCGCCTGACAGCACGGGGCTCCTGATGCATTTCGAGGTTTGAATGGGGAACTATTCCACTTTGTTGGAGGGTAACATGATTGGCAAATAGGGGCTGCCTTTTACTCGGGTTTTTCAACACGACCCAAACTGGACACAAACAGGTTCCGACGTACACGCAGGATTAGCCCCAACGAGGATCTTGACGACATGCTGCACGCCATGGAGATACAGTCCAGTTCGAACGTTTCAAATTCGAGAATCATCCATGTGGTATTGATTATTTTCTTCAATGTGTGTGACGCCTCGCTCCTCTCGAAGTCATGACAGCGTGCCCACATTCTGCCCCTATTGATTTCTTGCCTGATTGCTTAACCTGCTTTAGCTGACAGATTTCCCTGGCTGCTTAACCTAACAGCTTTCCCTGACAGATTTTCCCGACAGATTCACCTGACAGCTTTACCTGATAGATCTACCTGACAGATTTACCTGTTTTCTTAATCTGATTGCTTTACCTGATTTTTAACCTGCTAATTGCCTTACCTGACTATTGCCAACCTGTGGCCAAGCCAATTACCACAACTTCTTCATCTCTTCGTCAAATGTCTTCATGTGCTCCCCCACATCGGTCATGTGGTGCTGCACCTCGCCCACATACTCGTTCAACTCATCAAAGTCCCGTCGCTGCGGGTTGTCGTCGTCTTTGCTCTGGCTGAAGAAAAACTCTTGCATTCGCTTCTTGGTATCCTCGCTTTCTCTTTTGATGGCATCACTGCTCAAATCACTGCGGTCGGCCGTTTCTCGCGCGCCTTTCTTCCTTCTCATTCTGTTTTGCTCGCTCTTCTCGGCGTGCTTCGCCATCACATCGAGCAATCGCTGCTGAGACTCCTTGAGCTGGCCTAACAGTGCCGTGAACTTCTCACTCAAGAAAGATCCGCGCTCGTTCACCTCCTCAGCCATCTTTTTGACGTCGTCTAGCACGTCGATTTGTGTCCAGAGCTTATCCAGCATGGCGACGCTTGCTCTGGCTGTAGAAAGCTGGTCCAACGTTTGGATACTCTGCAGGTCGATCCCGGATGCAAGATCGAACGTGTTTGTATCACTTCGGCTCAATCTTCGGCGGTGTCTTGATGCTATAGACGCCGAAGACGCCTGTGTGTTGTGTGAGTTCTGGCGGGACATGTGAGGGTCGAGGAAGATGCAGGATATCAATGAGGTGTAGCTGGCAAACTGAAATAAAGAAAATGTCCACTAAATGGTGTTTTTGACCGGCACAACAGAATTCTAAAGGAGTAGGTAACCAAGACTGGGGTTAGTTACCGCGCGGGACAGTTGTATGTTTGGGAGGTACGGGTGTGCGCATCTGGCGGTCCCCACCTTGATCTCCAACTGCAATCGGCACCAAGAAACCAACTCCTAAACCTACGTTGACTTCCCCGCAGGTTCTCTCAACGGATTTGAACTGCGTTAAACTGCAAACCCAGACACCCTGGCCAAACACCCGGACATCTGCTGTCTGCACCCGGACATCTCGACCCTCCACACCTACCATGAGTAACCGCTGGAAGAAACTCCTTTACCTCCGACAGCCGTACCCGGACAATTACACTGACTCGTCGTTTCTTGACCAACTCAAGCGCAACACTTCCGTGGCCCGCTACTCTTACCGCAAGCTTTTTTTGGATTTTTCGCTCATTGCGTTCTACATCTCGTTGCTTCTCTTGGTCAACGTCAACTTCTCCGGAATTTACGCCCAGCTTTGGCTGCCGTACTTGCCAACGGCAATTTCAAGTGTCTTAGTGCTTGCGTGCTTGTTGGCAGACTCAAGGTCGGGTAACACCCACGAGTTCAAGGCGTACTCGGTGATCTCCGTGTTGTTGCTTCTTGTGTCGCCGGTTTTGCGCTCATTGGCCGAGTCCACGTCGCTGGACTCCATCTGGGCGGTTTCGGCGCTTCTCACAAGCTTGAATACCATCTACCACGACTATGCGCTTGACGTTTCGGGCAAATACCGCTCTGTTGTCTCAACGAACATGTCTTTCGCCAACGGCATTGTACTTGCATCGAGACTTCCGTCGTCTACGCGGGTGTTCTCGTTTTTGGTGTTTTCCATCGAAATTGCCATCCTTGTGCCGCTCTTCGACTTCCGTTTGCGGCAGCTCCTGCAGCGGGGCCACTATGTGCTTGTAGCAGCGGTGGTTGCGCTTGTTTCATGGGCGCTCTACATCGCCAACGGGATTGGGTTTGTCATTGTTTACGTTTTGGGGTTTGTGTTCATGCTGGTGGTGCTCCCGTTGTACTTTGTGTTTTTGCAGAAGTACAAGAACGAGTTGCAGGGTCCGTGGGACGTTGCGAAACCGAAGATCAGGGATCTTTAAGGCGGACTCAAAGGGGAGGAAGAAAGCAAAGGGAAACTCATAGGTTCAAAGGGAACCAAAAGTCACCCCAATTGGGGTTAGCATCGCATTTTTATTGCATCAGCCTGTCTCTGTGTTACAGAAGGCACGGCTGCGAAAAGGAAAACAACGAAACAAAAAAAAGAAAAAGAAAAATAGAAGAACATTATAGAAGAAGCCTTCCAACGCCTTCAGGTATTACTGGCGTACTAGCCAAAAACCTCATATTCCTAACCGCCACTGGCGGCCACCTCCACGTCTGGGTAGTGCGCGCACCAACACTCCACTATATTCTCCGGTGCCCAAATACAACTGCAACTCCAAGTCCATCTTCACGCCACACAAAAGGTCCATCCCAGCACCATGGCACAACCTCCTTCGGCAAACACAAATTCGCAACCGCTGGGGAATAATGCCGCGGCCCAGCAAAAACTGGCCCCTAGAGGCCAGCAGCAGTACACCCAGGCAGATTTGAACAGAATCGTCATGGAGTACTTGAACAAAAAAGGTTTCCACAAAACAGAGGCCATGTTTCGTTTGGAGAGCTCAAATACGCCTACGGCGGCGACTCCCACGGCGACTCCAGCCACAACTTCAATGACCGGACCTGGCGAAATTGGACCAAGAGCCAAAGACGGGTCTGGCAAGCTAACGAAGGCGGATTTTGAGTTGAAAGAGTTGCGCGAGAGAATGAACCGCACGGAACGCGAGTTACGTGAAACGAAGGACAGAGAGCTCTACTTGTCGAAGGAAAAAGAGTTGCGTGTTTTGAGAGACGAAGAAGAGAAGCACAGGCGTGAAAACGACCCGGAGATCTACTACAGAGCATACAGCATCTTGCGGTCATGGGTGGAGACGTCGTTGGACTTGTACAAGCCCGAATTGACCCGGTTGTTGTACCCTTTGTTCGTGCAGTGCTACTTGGAGTTGGTGTCGAAAAACTACATCAAGAACGCCAAGATCTTCTTAGACTCGTTCAAGGATGACCACACGATCTTGCACGGACTTGAAGTGCAGCAGCTTGCCGGAATCTCGTTGCCCGAGCACTTGAAGGAGAACCCGTTGGCCCAGGCATACCGTACAAACAAGTACCGCATCTTGGTGTCGAAAACAACGATAAATTTGCTCCTTTACTTCTTGCACGAGAACGAGGCAGTCGGCGGCACGGTGTTGATTCGAATCATCAACCAGTACCTCAACCCGATCATCTCGTCGACGAGACCTGACAAGGTTGATCAAGAAGGTGAAGCCAACCCGGCAGAAGGAATCCCTGGATACATTGCCAGCACAAACGAGATCGAGAAATTCAACGAACAACTGGTTTTGCTTGGAAAAATGCCGCTCGAGCCCGACGTGGAGAAGGAGTTGGAGGCCGAGTTGAAGGTGAAAGACGAGAACACAGAAACAGTCAATGGCAAGACGTTGGTTGAAGAATTCGAAGAAATGACCAAGCCTGAAAAGGACTCACCTGCCGTGGAGTCCCTACCACTCCCAATGAAGGATGCCAGCGACATCAAGCGCATGATATTGGCGGTGGAAGATTCCAGACTGAAAATTAAGTTGGGGGCATTACAGGCTTCGGCACCGCTGGTGTGCATGTACACGTTCCACAACACCAACAGCAACTTGACGTGTCTTGAATTCAACCAGGACTCCACGTTGGTTGCTGGTGGCTTCCAAGACAGTTTCATCAAGTTGTGGTCTTTGGATGGAGCACCACTCAAGTCCGTGTTCAAGAGGGATCAGCACAACAACGATAATACGCGCCGACTTGTCGGGCATTCAGGGCCAGTGTACGGTATGTCGTTCTCGCCCGACAACAAGTACTTGATTTCTGCCTCGGAAGACAAAACTGCTAGACTTTGGTCGCTAGACACATACACCGCGTTGGTCTCTTACAAAGGCCACAACCAACCTGTGTGGGACGTGAAGTTCTCGCCGTTGGGCCACTATTTTGCCACGGCTTCGCATGACCAAACTGCGCGTCTTTGGGCAACCGACCACATTTACCCACTCAGAATCTTCGCTGGCCACATCAACGACGTGGACTGCGTGGAGTTCCATCCAAACTCAAACTACGTGTTCACGGGATCTTCGGATAAGACATGCAGAATGTGGGACGTTCAAACAGGAAATGCCGTCAGGATATTTATGGGCCACACCGGTCCCGTCAACTGTATTGCGGTATCTCCGGACGGAAGGTGGCTTGCAAGTGCAGGAGAAGATTCAGTGGTGAACATTTGGGACGCCGGGTCTGGCCGCAGACTCAAAACGATGCGTGGCCACGGCCGTTCGTCGATTTACTCGTTGGCGTTTTCACGTGACGGCGGCGTGCTTGTAAGTGGTGGTGCTGACAATACTGTGCGCGTGTGGGATGTGAAGCGCAACACAAATGATGCCGGTCCACTTCCGGAGGCATTTTCGGGCGATGCTGCAAATGGCCTGGCCAGTATTGCCACTGGTGCAGACGGGAAAAAGGCCGCGGACAAAACGAGCCGAAAGGAAATTGTGGCTACGTCGGACCACATGACTGCTTATTTCACCAAGAAGACGCCGGTTTACAAGGTGCATTTCTCCAGAAGAAACTTGTGTCTTGCCGGCGGAGCACTCACTGTTTGAGTGTGACGCAGGCAATTTCAGAAATAGACAACACGAGGGAACATGTGAGCTGAGTGAGGCGCATGCATGGCATATCTCCGAACGGCAGAATCACGCTTTTCTTGTTTGCAAGGAGTTGTTGATTGTCAACAATGCTCGAAACAGGATTCCGAGTGCGGCCTAAGTCTGGACAAAATGTTCGAGGCGCAGAATATCGGGTCTCGTACATGCTTGGGATGTGGCGCTTTACCCCGCCTCAACGCACCTCACAATTGTGACAGGAATCTGCAGTTTATGCACTAGCTCAGGGTTCTACCAGAGGTTTATGAAGGAATATGTGAATTCGGCATAACCGGGCGGGCATGACCAGGCGGAGTTACGGATTTAACATACACTTCAACTTTGAAAATTTGAGGGGACTGAATTTTGTGGGGCCAATAGCTACGCCAGCTTGTCATGCCCGTGTGTCGGTGGCGTGTCCTGGCTTGGAAGCTAATTTCCTGCCGAGAATGCGGGTTTGACGTGAACAATAGGCGTTTACGAGGCCGCGACCTAATTTTAGAACTGTCAAGCGCAAATCGACCCCAAATGGATTGACGGTGTGCACCGATTGAGGGATTTACCCATTGAAGGTGAGGCATTTTGCAGTCTATGAGGCGGGCCTCCACAACGTGGCTGGGTAGTGGTTATGTTGGTGTTAAAAACACGGCTATAAAATGGCACCCAGAAGTCAGTCTGTTGTAATCACCCAGCCATGAAGTTCTCCTCTGTTTTCGCTGTCTGCGCCCTCTCCTCAGCTTTGGTCTTTGCTGCTTCCTCCGATGACTCCAAGTCATCGACTGTTTCGAAGGCTGACGCCTCCAAATCTGACGCCTCGAAGTCCGACGTGTCGAAAACCTCTGACGCCTCAAAATCTGCTACGTCGTCTGGTTCTCACTCCGACCATGTCACTTCCGCCTCTCTGAAGGCATCTGACACCGCTTCTTCATCGAAGACCTCGTCGAAGAAGGCCTCTTCATCGAAGTCGGGATCGTCTGCCGCTGCAAAAAACAGCACGTCGTCCTCGAAAGCCTTGGCCGCTTCTTTCCAGGTTGGATCCGGATTGGTTGCTGTGGCGCTTGCTGGCAATATGCTTATTTAGACGCTACGTCGAATTCGAAGGCCAGACTACTTGTGGTCGTGTAGCACGTTGTACTATCATAATATACACATGTACTGGCATGGTCGCACGGCGATTGTCTTAAGAATTATTTTTTTTTTGTTTTCTTTCCAGCTCAGCTAGATTTTCAACACGTCACCTTGATTAACCGAACAACTTGTCCAAGTCAGACAAGTTGAGGTCCTCCGGAGCAGCGATCTCCTGGGTCAAAAATCCAGATCTGACCACGGTGGCCCAGTTGCGGTGCAGTTTGGGCGATGTCGAGGCAGAAGAAGAGTTTGAACCCGTGCTCGTCGAAGTTTCGGAGATAGCCTTAAGTGCGGCAGCATGCAAAGCAGCAGCGGCAGCAGCAGCGTTGGGGCTATGTGAACAAGGTGTTTTCGGTGCTCTTGGAGCAGCAGCGGCGGCCGTCAAGAACTTTGCTTTCTTGGAAACAGACAAGTACGACATCGACTTGGACCGCTTGCCGTTTTTGGCCAACGAGTCCATGAGCAAGTCGCCGGAGTCATCGTCGGTGTCGTTGAACACTTCCAAGTCGTCAAAGTCAAAGTCCAGGTCGTTGGCGAGCCGCTTAACGGAGGTGGTGGTAGGGGTAGGGGCAGCACTTGTTGCGTCGGTATCGTTTTCGTCGGTCTTGGTGGCCGGGGCAGATTCACTCGAAGAAGTGAACGAGGCGGCCACAGGAGCAGACAGATACGGCACAAACAAGTTGCTGCGGTCAATGGGGCTTTCCAGAAACGTGGGTCTGTTCAGACCCAAGTCAAACATGGTTTGTCTGCGCTGCTTCAACAACGCCGACTGCTTGGCGGCCTCAAACGAGCCCGTGGCGAACGTCAGGTTCAGTGGAGTAAACTTCAGCGTGGTTTGCTGCTTCTGGACGTCCATGGCGTTTTTGACGTGGACGTAAAAGTCCTTGGCCAAAAGCCCACGGTAAACGTAAACCATCCGCTTGGGCAGCGCGTCGGCCCACTCACGAGAAAGGGCGTACTTCAAGTTGGAGTCGCCCTTTTCCACTCTCTTGACATAAGCGTTCAATTTGGCGCTCACCAAGTTCGAGGTCTTGCTCAGCAATTGCGCCATATCTGGGTGTCTCTCGATGAGCACATCACAGATTTGCTTGACGGTCATGCCGGCACCAGCAGCGTCTTTCTCGTACAAGATCAAGAAGATCGCGTACAAGACGTCGTCCTCCAACGAAGCGTCGCCTTCTTGCTCTGGCTTTGGTTTTTCGCCCGTCACTGGGATTGTGGTCGAAATGCCGGTAGCAATGGGCACTCTGGTGGAGATCTTGGGCTTTTTGCCCATCATCAGGCCCGTGATGGTGGCCTTGGGAAAGTAGTTGGACGACGAAAGCTGGGTGTTGCCTGGAGGGGTGGAGTCTCTGGAGCTAACGGAGGAAGTTGATTTCTTGACCGAACCTTGAGCAGAATTCATCAACGAGTCGGGAGAAATGCTGCGCAGGGTTGGGGACAACTCTGTGGGGCTCAAGCTCTTGTCGGAGTTGAAGGAGGTGATATCATTCTCGGAATATGTTCCCTTTAAATCGGAGATGGTCGACTTCATACTCGAGTTTGCATTGTATGCGGGCAGCGCATGAGTTGAAGTAACTGGGATGCCGAGAGGTCTTCTATCTGCCATAGCCATGATTGAAAGTGCGATCAGTGATGCAGGTGGGTCATATATCTAGGAATTTAACGACAGAATGTGCTGAACAGCGATAGTGAAATGCTCTTCACGCGGAAAGGATAGATGCACTGGATGGGGCGCCTCAGTTAAGTTAATAACTCAGGGATGGGGAGAAATTCGTTTTCGCTAGAGTGGGCGTTCCTATCAGATTAGTATCGGGGCTTTTTTCGCCTCGGAATCGTGGCCAGGTGCTGGGGTAAACAGAGGTGTAGGCGGTTAAATTGCTCCGCCAGCAACACACCAAAAAACCCCCTGAAAATGGCGGAAAACTCGAGAAAACCTTGCCAGGTGCCGCTTAGACCATCACAACAACGGAGCCAGCGGGTTGGCAAGACTGAAAAAAGGAATCAACATACTGGTAGCAATAAACGCTCAACAACTAAAACCGCCGGATTAACAGCCGGGTTCCGATGTTTTTCGGGGAAAAAAAGGATACAAAAAGGGCCCCGTGAACTCAATCAGGGAGAGTGGCTGTGAAATTCCAAAGTGCTTGGGGACAAGTTAGCACGACACTCGAAGCTGGTTTGGGAATGATATCTACATCTCTTTTTTTTCAGGTGTAGGAGATGCAGAGAATTGTGCTCTTCGCACTACATCTCCTGCACATAGTACAGTGCTTGATCGCCCTATTACCTCTTGATAGCGGATGATAAGGGCTTCTTCCGCCAGCAACTGCCGGCGGTGGCCGACGTGGACAATTTCTTTATTTGCATTTTTGTGCTGCAAAAACGTCACTTTTCGACTTCATGCACCTCGTTTTTGCAGCACGTACGCCGCGTGGTAACCACAGAAATTTCCACCCACGGGTGGCTCGTTAGCCGCTGGAACCCCTTTTCACTAGCCCCATATGCGTGCGGCGTCCAAAAAATGGGCAATTCACTGATATTGCACGCTTGCAACGTCTTAGGTGGCTGCTAAACACTTGGATCCGCTTAGATTTCAAAACTATCCCATCTACTCTTTTTTCCGGGGCTGATTCGGTTACTTTTCGTGTAACTGGGATCATCCCGGTATAGGCCCGGTACCGGTATCGAGATCGAGCACGTAAACGGCAGATCCGAAGGCAAGGGACGGCAATGGCTCTACACGTTTGTTTCCTTTTCCAATTGGCAGTTTCAGATCATTTTGTTTCGAAATATTTACATGGAAATTACTAGTGCCATGGCGTGGGGGAACGGGCACGTGTGCATCACGTGACGCACGTGACTGCGCCGTCCCCGGATGTCACGTGAAGATAACGCGGCGGCGCGGGCGAGGGCTGCAGCCCTAGCGGAAAATAACCTGCCGCGCCGAGGACCCCAACGCATGCCCTTATGCAACCCCGCTTAAACCACACGCAATCTCCGATCGTCATGCGTTTTCTGTGCAGGCGCAACGAAGATCCAACCTATCACGACGAACATTCCCATCACCTCCAGGGGAATGTGCAACCGTTTACGCCAGCGGTTCAAATCTTGTGTTTTCGCTCATACTCGACCGCGGCTAGCGTCTTGGCGAAATCTTCGCGCCAGTAGGCGTCGGAATACGGGGTTTCCGCCGCCGACGTCACTGGAGGCACAAACCACCAGTTCAAAGCAACGTGAGCGCCGGTGTCGCCGACTGCATAGCTCGTGACCTCGTGAAACCATCCGCACGGCACATAGAGCATGTCTCCTGGCTCTAGCCACACCTCGGTTTTCTTCAACTGCAAGAATCCGGGGAACTGTTCGTTGGCCAAATTCGTGAGTGCCTCGACTTCAAGTGGGTCGGTCAACTCGTCAAGATGCGCTAGGATGGGTGGCACTCGAGAAAACGACGGCGGGTCCAACTTGGTGTCGGCGGTGGGCGGCTCCAATTCCGCCTCTGCGTTATCTGTGTCGCTGTCATCCCCTGGCGTCTCGCCTAAATGGGAACTTCCCTGACGCATCCAATCAGCATGGTCGGCGACGATAGCGCCGTCATCACGCATGGGCTGCCAAAAGGGCGCATTGCTATCTCTCTGATAGTCGATAAGGCCGTTGGCGTAAACTCTGCGGATGGTTCCGATCGTGGAGAGCGTGCATGCGTCTGCCGGAGAGTAAAGAGTGAATCTCTTGCGCCCTTCGGCGAGTACGTACAAGTTATCGGCGTGGTCATGGTGGAGGCCCGACAGGTTCCCGTGCGGAACGTATTTGCCGAGTTTCTCCACGGTGGGGTGCAATAAGTCGGGTTTTGCGCCGGACTGACGCGAAGTGCCCATCCACAAGTTGATCTGCTGAGTGACCAAGTGGTGGAACGGTTTCGGGGAGATGGGGAAGTCCGCATCGTGCACGAGCCCAGTGAGTGGAGGCTGCAAGAGCGTTTTCACGCGGTTCGTGACGTCAGCGGCGGTGAGGCCGTTTTGTTCGTCCACAATCTCGTCTTGCGAGTCTGACTCGTAATCGTCACGGAGCAGATTCACCGACCAGTTGTCGCTGTCGGAGCCAGCATCAAGATCGAGGGAAAAAGATGGGGCGGTGAGGTTTAGACGATCTCCAGGTTTGGCATGGCTGTCGAGTTCGTCGTCCTCGTCTTCTTCTTCTTCTTCTTCTTCTTCTTCTTCTTCTTCTTCTTCTTCTTCTTCTTCTTCTTCTTCTTCTTCTTCTTCTTCTTCTTCTTCTTCTTCTTCTTCTTCTTCTTCTTCTTCTTCTTCTTCTTCTTCTTCCTCTTCTTCGTCCTCTTCTTCCCCATCTTCTTCTTCTTCTTCCCCATCTGCATCCCCGTCATGCTCTCCCGCATCGTTATCGCCCGTTGCTTCCCCCACGTCATGCTCCTCGTACTGCGTCGTCAAGTAGTACAGGTCGTTGCCCAGCGCCAACACTCGCACAATCTGCAGCATCGTCATGAGTTCCCGCACGGTGCCCAGGCCAAACCCGAAGGCGTGCTTGCGCTCCACCTGCAACTGGTCGGAATACGATAACGTGGAGACGACTTGGTCCAACTGGAACTTGGCGATGTCGACCGGGTGGTTGTGAAAACCGGTGATCTTGGCCGGTTGTCGGTGCACCACGTATTTGTCGTAGAAATCGCTCCACGTTTCGGTGGTGGCCACTTTGCCACTGGCATCGATCACATGGCCAGCGTACTGGTTGTCTTGCCTCGCTGCTTTGGACTTCCGGTGGTTTGGACCGGCTCTCTTCATTGGGGTTTCGTGTGAGTGGGGAGATGGTGCTAAGAACACCTGCACTCTGCAGGACGGCGGCCTTTTGATGCAATTCGGGAAGAAAATATGAAATTTCTGTGAAATGTCTCCACCGCCAGTGACTCCTGGCAGCTCCGAGGGTACGGGCAACTCAATTCGCTTGGTGAACCTGCCACAGTCAAGATTCTCCACGATCTCCGAGTGGTCTGTGCAACACTACCGGATCGTGGTGATATGCACATTCACCGACATTCCCGCCATGCCCGCCAATTCCAAGGAACCATGCGGGGAATTCTTGGACCCTTCTCGTGGATTCCCGTGGCGACATTGAGTTAAACTACCGCTGCCTATCAATCCCCGGTGGGTGCATGGCCGCACAATGCCTCCTGTGTGCATATGCGCCGTGGGGCCGCAGCGAATTTCGCCACATGTGGGAAGGGAAATTGACCTGCAACTGGCCCCTGGGGCATTGTGTGGGAATCGGATTTACTGCGGCGACATTGCCTGGACCGGGAGGTGGATTATTGCCCAATGTAGCCCCATGCGGGGCGCTGCACGCTCTGACGTGGGTGTCAACCTGCGCGCGCCAAAAAGTCGCCGATCAACGGCGTCCCCACGCCGCGCCCTCCAGCCAGGAATGTGGGAGGGTGGGAGCCACCTCCGCTAACAGAAACTAAAATTGAGTTGGTGGTTGCCACTTGGCGGGTCTGACTACTAAAATGCGCATGCTGTGGGCGATCGCAGGCGCTGTCGATCCGAGACTACCTCCTTGCCGATCGCACGCACTTCGTGCGCGTTACTACCGACACCGGCTACCAAGTGTCGCAACTAAACAGTGGGAATGTGTGTGTATCGCTATAGGAGACTATAGTGGTGCAAGCGTCATTGTATGTAAAACACCGCTTTCGAGATGCTCTTGGACCGCTTGACTGGCTGGGACTCGCACGTCAACGGTCTCTTGGTGCCAAACGCGGATTCCTTGCCCGGCAGAAGATTGGGCAGCGGCAACGCCTTGTGATATGTGTCAAACGGGCCCGCCGACACCAGCAGCACCAACGCAGGGCGTTTCTGGAGGTTGTAGTGGCCGCTGTCGACGAATTTCGGGCTGATGGTCAGCAGAACGGGTGTGGCCGGGTACTTTGGCGTGGTGGTGCCCACCGACTGGAGCGGTGTGCGGTTGATGGGGCTGGTGGTGTGCGACGAAGGTGCCGAAGTTGGCGCCGACACGCTGGACGACGCACTGGTGGAAGCAGTTGCCGAAGAAGCTGCAGAAGCAGTTGCAGACGAAGTTGCAGAAGCAGGTGCAGACATGGGTGCAGACGGCGCACGCAGGTGGGAGTTGGTGAAGGCAATGAGGAGCTTCATGAGACGCAAGTGGCGCAGGCCCTCGTTGAAGTACTTTGCCTTGAGCAGCGGTGGGGGGCACTTCAACACCTTGATGAGCAACGCAAACGCCTGGTCAAACTCGTCGAGCGAAACAACCAGCACGTCAGTGGCGGCGGCCACCAACAGCAAGAAGTCTTGCGGCACAAACTCAAGCTCGCCCACGTCGCGGATCATGCACGCGAACATCACGCTCAAGAGCGCAATCTTGGGGCTGGTGTAGTTGAAGTAGATGTTGGGGTAGAACTGCACCAACTCGCAGATGTAGATGGCCACCACCTTGACGTCGTTGCACACCTTATGTGGGTTTCTAGAGCCTGCTAGGAAAGCCGACAGCGCCAATGTGTGGATGTACATGTCGATGAAAGCGTCGAAGGTCGGAGCATCCGCCTGCCATTGCAACGACTTGAGCACGTGGTTCTCCATCTCCAAAAACAACTTCTTGTCGTAGCAGTGGCAGCAGTACTTGCACAAGTCCTGCAACAGCGGGATGCGGAACTTGGAGTCCAAGTTCTTGCACGCTATCCACAACGCAGTGAGCCCTAAGAGCTGGTAGTGCTGTTTCTTGACAATGCGAACCGAACAGTAGCGGTCCACAATGTTCACCGTCAACGGGAACGTCAGCTTGGACAAGTTGAGCTTGTGGATCACGTCCATCAAGAAATCAAGCAAAAGCGGGCGCATGCGCAAGTTGATCTCGGGCTGCTGCTGGATCAAGTAGAGGTTGGGTCTGGTTCTGGCCTCCAACGCCAAAAGGTGCGCGTACATCTCGTCCTTGTACTCGTCCACCAGGATCTTGTGGGCGCTGTACTCGGCGAGTTGCACGTTGATGCTGGCGGCTTTGGCCGACAGGTGGGACACCCTGACGGAGTGGAAAACATCGGGAGAGTTGCTCATGGCCAGATGGGGGGGAGGGGGGAATGTGGGGGATTGGGGTGGTTTGGGACGCTCACAAGTGGCCAAAGGTCATGAAACTGGTCAATGTGTGGAGGTCAATGATGCTGGGGCGGGAGGTGAACACTTGGGACACCGGAGGGAAACGCCGTGGAATGAGATGCAAATGGGAGATCAATCTGCCGGGAAATCAAAGGCAGGGCCGGAGTCAATGGGGGAAAAAGCCCGGGCGGTGAATGAAAAACAACGGAACGAAGAAAAGAAAGAAGACGATGCGGATAGTCGAGTGGTCAGGAGTTGGGTAACGGTGGTTTTTCCTGAGCGGTAGCCTTTACCAACAACGACAGTATAAAAAGAAAAGGGACGGGAATGAAAGCGAAATGACGATAGAATATGTTTCCCAACGAGGAGAAAAGACTTTGTAAGAGTGGCAGGGGTGTAGTGAAATGGGTCGGCGCAGTATATATATAAATTTGCAATTTTTCCGCCAGTGACGATAACATTGGACAACTTGGTCGGCTTCGAGTGGTTACATATGCATCTTTAGCCTGCATACGTCTGTGTGCCGGCGGTACTGCGCAAATATGCATGGGAATCCACTACTACGACGCTGAAGGGGGTGGTGGGCCCGGGCGCCGAACCGGTACTTCCGGCTGGGGGTCGGGCCACCCTCGGTTTTGGTTCCCCCGGTGTCACCTTACGGCCAATCTCTTAGTGTGCGAGGCACCCCCCCCTCGGATCTACCGCCAAGCGCTGTCGCGACATTTCCCAGGGTGACCGGCCCCGGATCTCCGTGGCCCCATCTATTGCCCCAGCACCGGACAAGATACAGATTTCGCTTTCATTTTTTACTTTTTCGCATGGCAAACGCTCCTTGGGTAATGTCTCCAATTGTCCCAGTGAGGAGATATGCGGCACCGCAGGGTGGATGGTCTCGGCCTACTACTCCTTCACGTGCCTGCCACCACGATTTACCTTCTGTCAATGGGCAACTTACGTGGGTAGATGGCAACTTCCGGCGCATCTCGACGGAATCAACTGAAATAGATACCCGTATGGGGTAACCGGTTGCGTTTAGGGGCACTTCCGGTCACGTGCCCGTGGTGGTGCATAATGCCCGGTTCGCACCATCAGGCAAATCGCCATCAATATACCCAATTCGGATGGTGGTTCATGCGGTTATCTAAGCCCGCTCGGAGCGGGTGCCAGAAACTCTAGATTTCTGGTCTCGGTGGTGCAAAACCCGACAAAAATTCGTACTACACCCCTCGCAAGTGTTCCCTGGGTGAGTCCCGGCCAGACACATACCGGTGGGGGTCGGATTTCTGCCAATGGGCGAATTTCCGTACGGCGCGCGACACGTTGCCGGCGACATTCTGCCACCGAAAAAAACCGCCGGAGAATGTCGCGCTCCACCTCAGCTAAGAACGTTGTGCCAGTCCAGACCCTTGCCAGCACCCACGCTGCTTTGCGTAAAAAACGTCTACATTTACGGCCTCCTCCCACCGGACATTCCTCGCGTTGTGTCGTCTAATTTTTTCGCCGAAAACAGCACATTCCTGCCCTAAACCGGCCGCCGCTACCGAACCAGCATACCATCGCCATCTGATCGCCAATTGCCCCTGAAATGGACGACCTACTAGCACGCCACAAGAAAGAACAGCGGGACTTGGTTGCAACAACCACCAGCCTCAAGAAACAGGCGTCGAAAAAGACCCGCAAGGCTGTCAACCAGAAGTGTCTCGACATGCAAGCGCAGCTCGACGCCAAACACAAGCACGAGCTCCAGGAACTCACTGGCGAAGCCCCAGATGAACCTGCGGACAGCGAGGTGACCCCTGAGCAGCTTCTAGCCACAATGCTGCTCGGCAGTCCGGCGCCACTGCCGATACCAGAACAATCTGGCCCTCCATCGAATCTGGCGGCCCAGCCGCGCAAACGCAACCGAGCAAAGGAGAAACTCGCGAAGCGGAAGGCAGAAGAGGACGCTGTGCGCTTGCAGGCCCAGCAGGAGGCAGCAAACACCGTCGACTACCGCCAAATCGAGAACGAGCTGATGCAGAGGTTGCTTGCGGGCCAGAACTTGGAGCTTTTCGAGATCCAGCCCGACGGCCACTGTCTCTTCCGGTCGCTCGAGGACCAGCTTCGGTTGCGGCACCTGTTGGACGCCGTGCTGGTGCCTGAGCTCCGGAAACAGGCTGCTGAGTACATCCAGACCCACGCCGACGATTTCACGCCGTATCTCTTCGACGAAACAACGTGTTCCGTCCGCGACGTCGCCGAGTACACGGCCGAGTTAGAGGGAACCGCCATGTGGGGTTCCGACATGGAATTGTTGGCGTTGAGCCGCGTCTACAACTGCCCGATCAAAGTGTTGGTTGCGGGTAGTGCGCCCATCGTATTCAACGAGGAGGGGCACGAGCCCACGCTCATAGTGGCGTACCACAAGCACTCGTACGGGTTGGGAGAGCACTACAACTCGTGCCGGGACCGGGTCGAGGGTGTATAGAAGCGGTATAGTAGAACATCGGCGAGTGAACGGCGTCTGTTACGAGCGCGGTGCGTTCGCTGACAGATGGCGCTCGTAAATAGTGCATAATTGCATGGTCCTTACATGGAAACCTGGCGGGTGTCCTGCACACGCGTGTCTTACCTGCGGGGCGCGGGGCCACAGCCTGCGCGCCGCACCGGCAGGTGCCTTAATTTAGCACGCCCACTATTCCTCGCCTGCCACCCTAGACGATCGTATGCCGGTTTGGGCAATTTCATTGATTGCGCCTCGAGTCGCTGGGATACTGTGCGTGCGCAGCCCAACGGCCCTCCTTTCACCTCCCTGCGCACATTTTGACGCCAAGCGCTGTCTCACATCCAGCATTCTGGGTTGGTTACTGGGATAACCACGGTGACCTCATCGATGCACGGACTGGCGAGGAATTTTTCAGTTGGGCATCTGCGAACAGGAACAGACGAGCCCAGACCGAGGCTCGGGTGCTCGGCCAAAAGATCCACCTGGATCAACGCAACGATCAGCCAGTGAAAAAAATCGCTACACCAATAACTGGACGTTAATGGGCGTTAATAGCGTGGTGGACCAACTAGCTTACTGGACCAAGTAGCTTGCTGGACCAAAACGCCCGTTGGTGTCCCGCTTGAAGGTCGTTTTTTTGTAAAAGCAATGTCGAGTGTCTTGCGTCCAGTGTCCTTAACGGGTTGCGGCATTGTATGCGGTAAAAGCGGTAAATGCGGTCAATGCGGTCAATGCGGTCGGTAAATACGGCCGATACAGTCAATACGGTCAATGCCGTGGATGCGGTTGTGAAACCAGCGCAATGTGGGTTTTGGTATCGATTCCACAGGCACCTTTCGTTGTAACATTGGCTGACTCCTAGCCGAAATTGTGCCATTCGAATAGGGGCCTGGTAGCGCGTTGTGGCACTTGCCATCTGCAAGCAATCAACGCACGACTATGTGCAGGACGCTGCTGGCGTCTCTGGGCGCGTGCCTCGAGGGCGCCTAGTGGGCCGGATATTCAACTTGGGGTCGAGGGCACAAGGTCGGCAGAGGGGGTGGATTCGACCACTCCCCGCCTCGGAACTGCCACCAGTTCCCCTCTGGCGATTGGCGACCGCTGCAGGAACGACATCGGCCAGGTGGGTCGGTCGAGACACCGATGACGACATACCCCCGGCGCGGGAGGTACCGGTCGAGATAGGGCCCCCGGTCACGTGCCCACGCCCACGCCCCACCGCCAAAGTTTGTCCCATTTGCACGGCCGATCTGGTGGGCGGTGTGGCATGCGTGGATATTTGCCCGGATTTGGTAAGCGTCCAGGTTGAATCTAAAATTGGGCCACTTGCCCAGGGGTGGGCCGGTGGGGCCATCGCCCTCGACGCTCGGATCTGGAGTTGCGACCGGCCGCGACATCGCACTGCTTCGACACCTGCGCGCAGTTACGGGGGCAGTAACTGGAGTTGCCAGTGTCACCAGATCGATCTGGCAACGGTGGGACATTCGCTGTTTTGTGCACACACTACTTGCTCATGTGCGGGCGGCTAAATGGGCATGGGGTATTCTTGCGTTTTTGTCTCGCCGAAGATAAGGGCTTGCAACACCGGCTCCAAGACTAAAAACAAAGTTGGCCCATGGCACACCACCACCGTATGTGAGGTCGGACCAATCGATGGAGCCGGTTCACGCAAGGCGCTGCAATAGCGTGGCCGAGGCTGTCACCCCGATCCCGACAGAGGTGCGACATTTCTGGGCGACCGAGGGGGACAACAGGGAGTGCACCAACAGCCGGTCGCCTACGAGAACCGGGGGGGGATGTCGCGCGCGTCACGTGCCTGCAAGTCACGTGCCGTATGCGCGCGCCCTCCGACTACGCCCGCCCTTTAGTGCCAATTTATTTTCTCATGTACAGCGGGTCATAAACCTAAAACATCTACTCCACTGGTGGAGGCACCGACTCTTAAACGCTCGTAATCAGGTTCCCCGCCGCGGTGTGGTCGGCAACACCCGAGAATCTCTTTTCCACCCTCGACCTGGGGCGCCTGGCCCGTCCCCTGGCACCACCGCAGGTTCTGGTTGCATGCAGGAATAGGTGTCTTGACAGCTACGCCTGCCTTGACCTACTCCAAACCCCATTTGCAGCATGGGGGGATTTCTCAGTGAAATCGGGTTGACCACGCTCTTCCAATGCGGCGCAGATGTCCACATCATCATCGTGGTGCGCATGCTCCGACTTTTGGCGTTCGGCGTGTCGACGTTGATTTTGGTGGTGTTTCTCCACGAAATCGGCATGCTGGACGCTACTATCGGCTACTTCATGACCGCGACGTTCTTGGGCGACTTGGTGCTGTCGTTTGTGTTTTCGGTGCTCGCAGACGGGCTCGGCCGCCGTTTTACCCTCGTTTTCAGCTGCGTTATTATGGCGGCTACCGGGTTTGCGTTTGCCCTACTTCAAAACAAGGCGGCATTGGCAATTGTGGCCATCGCGGGCATTTTGACGCCGGGGGGAGGCGAGGTGGGTCCGTTCCGGTCGATTGAGCAGAGCCTGTTGGCGTCGTTGGCGCCACACGACGCCCGCTCCGACGTTTACGCCTGGTATACGTTTTCAGGGTTTTTCTGCCTGGCATTGGGGGCGTTTTTGTGTGGGGCGGCGTTAGACTGGCTCCAGCGGCACGGCGTGTCGCCGCTCGGCGCGTACCGCGTGATGTTTGCGGGCTACGGCGGCGTGGCGGTGGTGTCGGCGGTGTTGTGCTTGTTTTTGTCGGCGAAAATGGAATTGCAGCCAGAGCAGCGGCCAGAGCAGCGGCGCGAGGCCGAAACGACGGCCGAGCGGCCCGAATCGCCCGTCCAACCCTCCGAGACGGCGCCGCTTCTCGAGCAGCCCCGCGAGAAACGCCGCTTGGTGCCTGCGCTCAGCAAGGACGTGTTGGCGATTGTGGTGAAGCTTTCCGTGCTCTTCGGGCTCGATGCGTTTGCGCTGTCGCTCGTGCAAGGAACGTGGCTCACCTACTACATCAAGCACAAGTTCGAGGTGTCGCCCACCACGCTCGGGTCCATTTTCTTCGTGTCCAACAACATCGCCGGGTTCTGCTCGCTTCTCAGCACCTCGCTCACGAAGAGGTACGGGCCGGTGGTGACCATGGTGGCCACCCACTTGCCTGCGCTGACTCTCTTGATCTTGCTCCCGCTCCCACCGTCGTTGTCGCTCACGTTGGCCATTTTGTTTGTGCGGTCGTCGATGCAAAGCATGGACGTGGCCCCCAAGCACGTTTTCTTGGCCACCTTGGTGCCGCCCGAGCACAGAACGGCGGTGTTTGCGTGGACAAACATCGTCAAGACCATGGGGCTGATGTTTGGGCCGTCCATCACCGGATACTTGACGGGAATAGGCATCCAGTGGGTGGCGTTTGTGGTGGGCGGATCCTTGAAGGTCGGCTACGACTTGAGCATCTTGGGGACGTTTTTGGCGTTCAACAGACACTCCGAGCATTGAGGCGCCGCCCGGTGCAACCAATAGAGCCCGGTGCAACCAATACAGCCTGGTGCAATGCCGAATAGAGCCTGATACCCTCGCAATAGAAATGGCCCCAGAAATCCGTACGCAAGCCCGCCACGGCGTCACTGCCCACCAACCTCAGTACCTCCAGGACGTCACTACCCTTCACCGATGCCACTATCCACCAACGGCACCTCTCGCAAGCTCGAGCCCACCTCACATTCCAAGTTGCGATTACGGAATCCACCTTTTCGTAAATGGAGGTATCGTCTGAGGTCGAGGAAGCTCTACGTCAACCGCCTGATGCCGTGCAATGGGCTATCCGACATGCGAGAGACGAGGAAACGCCTGATCTTGGCTGCGACGATCTAGGCTGAGAGGTTGAGAAGAGGCTTACAGAGAATATTGAAGCATCACGGGTTTCCGCTTCTTTTCTTTTTTTCTTCTTCCATTTTCTCCCACCACTGTCGTTCACCGCATCACCAGACCCACATTGGCCCTCCCCGGGCATGCTTGCTTGTCGCCCATGCACAATATGGAAAGTTAACCCATCGTGCTGAAAGACCCTGGTTTTGGCCATTTTGTCTAATTCCAGCCCGCGCAAACTGGAGGCGGGCGCGAAAACATAATGGGATTGCGTGATTTCGAACGTTGGCCGGGTTTTCATCACAGGGACAATCTCACTCTGCTCCATAACCATAGGAAGTGGCCCCAATGTCGCTTCCGGCCGTTAGCTGGAATGCGATCGACCATGCTTCATACCGAGGAGCGCTCGCCGAAAAACGAGGGCATTCTTCTGCATTTGGCCAAGTGCCACCACGGCCTGCAACTTCGGGAAAAAAAACGCTCCGCGCTGTCTTCGCCGCATTGGCCAAGTAATTGCCTGTTACGACATCCGGGTGAAGTCATCGCGCGGTCGGTAAAAGAGCGCCGGTCAGTAGCGTTAATTCCCGTCATAGAGCCGCGCCGTATGCCACAGTGCATTAGTCGCACGGGCCACCCCCGGAACTCCCCATGGCCGTGCGCTATTCCGAGGGCCGATTGTATTCAATGGGGTTTGGTCCGGCGATGTCACGGCGGTGTCACAGGGGCGAAAATCTCAAGATCCACTCCTTATTGTTCGTGGGTGGACTGAGCCAAGTTTCGCCTCCATTGCTACCCGTCTCGGTTGCACTCGTCACAAGCAACGGTGGCCAAGCGAATTGGGCCCCACACGCCCCCGGCCGTTCCACACATAAACGCCGGCTTCGGTGCGTGGATCCCCGTCCCGCTGTCGCTACCGAATCCGGAACGTTTGTGCTAGAGTAAAACGACGACATCACATATACTTTAGCATGCACAAGCCACATCTCAAGAATTGGCATTTTACTCCACGCAGAATCCACCCCCCCTTGCGGATGAAATTGGTGTGAAATTCCTCCCTGGCATGGTGCATGGAACCTCCTTAGCGTCGCAAGCGCAACGAATCACGCATGGCACCCCTTTGCTATCCGAATGCGGCCCCGAGTAATTTCATTTAGAGGCTAGACTAGCCGGATCTTATTTTTTCCGCCGGGTTGATTTCTCAGGTACCCCATCCGATGGATCAGATCTGATGATCTCCGGTGTACGGGTTTTCCTCCGGTCGTCATCGAATCGCAGGCGCACCTTAAAAATCAACCAACGAACCAATACTAATCCAAAATGGGCTGGTTCTGGGCTGACAAACACGCGGATTCCCTCACAAACGCATGGAACAAAACATCTGCCGTTCCTCCGCCATCGCCGGCGGTGTGTCCGGTCAATCACTCGGCACTTCCTGCGTCAGCATGCCCCGTGAAACATTCGGGCGGTTCTGATGATGTGGAGGTGCTTAATCCGCTCAACAACATGCCCATGGCCATCTCCTCTGAGCGTGCACCAGGTCAGAGAGTCGTTTTGCCCACAGAAAGAACGATTTCGTCGATTCCGCGCGGTGAAGCGGCCGACCAGGGGTTCTGGGAATACCCATCGCCTCAACAGATGCTCAACGCGATGTTGAAGAAGGGAAAGGGCGACGGGGTCGACGAGACCGCGGTGGAAAGCATGGTGGAGGTGCACAACTTCCTCAACGAGGGGGCGTGGCAGCAGATCTTGGAGTGGGAGCTGAAATACACCACCGAGTCCAAAGTGGAGCCCCGTCTCTTGCAGTTCACGGGCAGACCCGAGGACCTCTCGCCCCGGGCACGCATGTACTTGTTTTTGGGCAAGTGGTTCCCGGAGACGTTTAACTCGCAGCCTCCGTTCGACAGACACGACTGGACCGTTTTGAGGTCGCTAGGGAAAAACCAGGGCTGGTCGAAGGTGCGCTACGTGATCGACTACTACGGCGCTCCTGACGACGAGGAAACGGGCATGCCGGCGTTTATGTTGGACACGCGGCCGGCGTTGGACTCGCCACGCAACGCTCTCGACAGATTTGACCACTGGTTTGGGCCGTTGTGGAAACGCGCCATGGGCGATTTCGACTAAGGGACGGGTTCGGGATTGACGGTCATATTTATAGAGTTCTGCCATAGCATTGAAATGCAGATACACTCACGGACGTAAATGGTACAGCCTACATTGAAATGCGGATACACTCACGGACGTACATGGTACAACCTACATTGCATGCCTGCGCGTACCTCGAGTTGGCACTTACCTATTTACAATTTTGTCCCTCACGAGCTCTTGGTCACTCTCGCCTTCAACTCGGGCGACATGTCGTAGTCCAGTCTCAACCGGTAGATCATGCGGGGCAAAGCATTGCCCAAATCGGCCAAGTTGGCCTTGGAGATCTCGTCAAGCGTCCACTGCACCCGCTTGGTGTTGCCCGATTTGATGAAGTGGTCGAGAATGTAGTAGAACGTGAAGTAGTTGGGCTTCACGTTGAATGGGGCCTGCTCCAAAAGCTTGTTGTAGTAGCTGAGCGCCAACTTCTCCTGCTTGGGCAACAACGACTCGATGATCATGTTCCAGATCCGGGTGTCGTTTCTCAAGTTCGACACGTAGAAATCAAACAATTTCTCAGCACTGGCCACGGAACCAAAGTCCAATTCGGCCTTGATCAACGTGGTCAACAACCCGACGTTGTACTTGAACCGCGAGTTTTCCTTGCAGAAGTGCTCAAACACCAGTCTGGCTGCCTCCAAGTTCACGCCATCTTTGGCCAATCCGTCAATTATTGTCGTGGCCGTGAACTGATTGTAGGGGATGTTCTCCTTGACCTGCTTCAACAACGCCGTCACATCAGGCACCAAACCTTTGCTTCTATACATCTTGAAGTAGTAGCTGATGAAGGTGGTGATGGTGGCAACGTTCTCTTCGATGCCGCTCTGTCTCATGTGGTTGATGATTCCCTCCACGGCGTTGTTGTTTCCAACAGCCACATAGTATGCCAAAAACGAGTTCATTACGGCAGTGGAAGGCTTGTACTGAGGATCAGCTTTGGTGAACTCCTTGAGCTTTGTCTCGGCTTCGCTGATTTTCTTGTTGCTGGCCAAGCCAAGCAAGATGTTGTTTTTCGTCAAGTGAACAACAGGCACATCCTTGAACTCCTCCAAGTACTGTTCAACCAAGTCGAATCTGTTCAAGTTGGCGAACGCGCCAACGACCACCGCAAGCGTTCTGGCGTTCATCTCGATCCCCGAAGCAATCATGGTCTTGATGGTATTTTGCACGGTGTCGACCATTTTCTTTCTTTCACCTCCAGACATTTCCTTCACGTTGGAAGGATGGCCCATAGCCTTGATGACCAAATCCCAGGTGGCCACTGAGGGCTTACCCTTGACCGCCAACAAGTTGCGGAAGATGTCCACGACGTCGTCGAATCTGTGTAGCTCGATGTATGCGTTCATGACCCTGTTGAACGTTGGCTCTGAAATGGCGATTTCGTTGGCGACAGAGGCAGTTTTCATCTGCTCAAACAACGTGTTCAACATGCCTGGGTTGTTCTGCTGGATAGCACTCTCGATTCGGCGTATGACGTAAGAACCATTGGGGTCCATTGCCTTGATGTTGAGGTCGGTGATTTTGCGCTCGTACTGCGCCACAGACTCTTTCAAGCTGGCCAAGTCCATTTTTCTGATGGTACCGGTGACGTGGAAACGCTCGGGGATTCTCGATCTTTCCAGAATCTGCAAGAGCTTCATCGCATCGTTAGCATTGTACTCAACGCCGGACTCCAAGCAGTGCATGACGTAGGCAAATAACGCCAAGTTCTGCAAGTCTCTCGAGTCGAAGTTCCGCTCCTTGTAAGCGCCAAAAGGCAGCTTGATCACGTAGTTCATGCGGCCAATGCCCACATCCTTGACGTACTCCAAGTACAGGATCCAGAGCTGCAAAACCTGGGTGAAACCCTGCAAATTTGGGTTCTGCTGGAGCACGCGCTCGACCACCTTCACAAAGTGGTAGTTGTGGGCGATTTTCTGCGCCACCAACAAGTCAAGCACCAGCTCCACCGACCGGGCACCCAAGTCTGCGCCTGGGGCCAAGATCTTGTCGAAAAGCGACGCCGTGATTGGCTGGAACACCGAGTAGAGCAAGTCGTCGGGGATGTTTTCGGACTCCTGGATCTCCCGCAAGTAGGCGATGCCCTCTTCCAAAATGTCGATAGCCTCGCCGATCTCGGCACCCGACGCAGAGTTGACCGACTGTCTCACTTGAGCAGAGATGTCGCGCACTTTGCGGTTTGAAATGGGCTTCTTACCCCTTCTGGCGGGCTTTTGCGTTTCGTTTGTGTTGGTTCCCGCGGATTGGGCAGCGGCGGTGTCTGGTTTGGCAGACGCCGAAGATTCAGACTGGTTCACGAATAGTGACGACGACGCCGACAAGTTTCTTCCGAAAACGGCAAGTTTCGGCGTCTGTGCCACGACACGAGGAATTCTCCTTGCTAGTGCTCGAGACAGGAGCATTTTGGCGGATGTGCAATGTGGAGTTGGAGTGGAGACTTGAGGTTGGAAAGTGGTTTTCGCACCTAAAAATTTTCTCGGTGGGGCCAGGAAATCTAGTGGCCCACGAACGAGAAACCAACAGGGTCAGGGTAATTGGACTCGGTTAGACGAATCCGCTTGGTCTGCTTGTTTGATTTTCAAGTTTTTCGTTGTAGGTTTTTTGTCAGCGGGGGTTGGCTGTGGTTAGCTTCTCACTGGAAAGTGTAAGTCTACACCTTAAGGTCGTGGAGAAAGGGAAGGCTCAAAGTATTACACCCGAGGGGCCCCATTATGCGATGCTTGTCAGCCCGTTTGCACTTGTCAGTAGACCCGTTGCAGTTCAGGTCCATTTGCAGTTGTCACTGGTACTTTCTTCTTCTGCTGTTCAACGTCACGTCTCGATCCTAATTTACAGTCCGTTTCTACTTTTACGGCAGGATGGAAACCAATCGCAGCGTTGAATCAATCACACGCCGTTGATCAAACACCCCCGTTGACAGCCACTCCACCAACTTGGATGGAGAGGGCGGCTAATCCACAAAAGGTAAACATGTCTAACCAGTTAGTAAGTGACAACTTGAAGGTCAAGGTGCAGTCAGGATATATTGGAAGAATTCTTATCATTAACAAATATCAAATGAGCTGGGTTAGAGCGGTTGTATCATCACGTTAGCACCAGAATATCGTACATACGAGTTCGGATGAGATCAGAAGCGAGGAAATTTTCCGCCTTATATAGTCGGTTTCCTGGTTATGTGCAGGCCGTTAGGGTTCCGCACATCGAGCGCACGTCATCGTGCGGGTGAGAACGGTTTTGCGGATTTTGGGAGGAAAGATACGTATACCCTTCTTGCGTGCTGCAAAATCCCAAATGTACTAAATTAAATTCGGACTTTTGGAATTTCAAAACCTCCGTCACATTCCTCCCCAGACAAAAACTTCCCGAAATGGTTTCGTGGTCTAGTTGGTCATGGCATCTGCTTAACACGCAGAACGTCCCCAGTTCGATCCTGGGCGAAATCATTCGCTTATCTTTTTGCCTTTTTACCGCCATGAAACCTCCAAACGCCAACGAACCTGGCCAAAAGTACACCATGCCGCCATCTGACGGCCCGCCATCCACCACCGAAATTTCTCCGCAAGAAAACCCGCAGCCGCTTCTGTTTTTCAACTATCACGAGTTCCTCCTCAACGAGTACACTTCTTGCGCCCAAAATGGCGCTGAACCCGCCAGCGAAACGGGCGCCAACCAGAAAACGGCCATTGTGATCAACCACTTCCCCAACTGCCACGCACCACGAGATTCGGGCCTCTATCGCTCGACACGGGTGGTCAGAATCCCCCGCCAGTTTGATGTGGCGAAATTCGCTGATCTGGTGCCGCAGTTCTCGACATTTGTGCCGGGAGACGAGCCGGCGGCTATTCGAGGAGACGGCGACCACGTTTTTGTGGCGGCGGGGGAGTTTGACGCCAGTGTTTTCGGGCAAACGTCAGCGACGCCCTTGGTGCCCCACTGGGTATCTGCAAGCGAGCTCACCGACATCGTCACGCGTGTAAACGCGTACTTGAACCGGACAGCGTCGCCTCTACAGCGTCTGACGTGGCTAGACAATGCGCTTGACTTTTTCAGTGCTACTCTCTACTCCAGACTCTTCACGAACAACGTGAGAAACACCCACATGAAACGCACGATTGGCGAGTTGGAGAAGTATGTGGACAGCGTCAACAACATGTTGGCAAAGCGGGACCCGCGCTTGGCCCTCGTTTCGCCCGTGAAAAGTGCGTTTCTCTCGTTGGACTTCCAGATCCCCAACCCTGAGGCTGACATGGCGCTGAGGCTGCGTGAGAGCGATAGGGAGAGCGCAATGGAGGCGAAGGGGTGAGGCAAAACGGAAATTGCTACAATTTGGGGCGGCACGGTTTGGTTTATGGCTGTTATTCCGGGCCACTGAGCGTTAGTTAAGGCGACGCAGTGCGTTTCCAGACATTTGCAGCATGGCCGCCAACCACCCGATTTCGCCGCTGGAAAAAAGCACAGCGTGTCCAATTCGGGTCGGACACCAAAATTGCAGCCATCAGCGGAATTTTTCACCGGCACAGCGCCCATTTTGCGCCGTCTCCAAAACCCCCAGCCCAGTTTCCCCATTGGGGCCCATATGCCGGGCGCATCGCGAGTTAATCGAACTTCACCAGTATATGTTCCGCTACCTCCCACGGAATATGAACGGAATTCTCGCGGTGGAAAAGCCCAGCGGCGTCTCGTCGTCAAGCGTTGTTCTCCAACTCCAGCAGATCTTCTGCAACCTGGACGTTTTCGCCAAGGACTTGGCCGAAACCAAGCAGAAAGTCCACGAACAATTGACCCAGGGAACAAGATGGCTGGCGAGCAAAATCGCCAACCGCGTGAAGAAAACGAAAATCAAGGTTGGCCACGGCGGAACGCTCGATCCGTTGGCGTCGGGCGTGCTCATCATCGGCGTTGGTGCCGGCACCAAGAAGTTGAACTACTACTTGGGAGAATGCACGAAAACATACGAGACCCGTGCCGTTTTGGGCCAGTCCACCACCACTGGTGACTCGGAGGGCGAGGTGTTGACCCGTACAGAGACGGACCACGTGACGTTGGACGGCTTGAAGAGGGCAGCGTTGAAGTTTGTGGGCAAATCGAAGCAGACGCCGCCAATCTACTCGGCGCTCAAGGTTGACGGGAAACCGTTGTACGAGTACGCGAGAGAGGGCATCCCGTTGCCCAAGGCGATCAAGGCAAGAGATATCCGCGTGGATCTGTTTGAAGTGCACGAGGATTTCGGGCCTGACGCCAAGTTCCAGCCCATAAAAGTGGAGCCCGACGCCGACGGCAACACCGTGTACGGCATGCTTGCCAACAACCCGACGCTCAACGACCTGGAGCTTTTCTTTGCCGACGAGTTCTTGGCCGATCCGCAGTACTCGCCCGAGGAGAAGAATACCCAGATTTCGCCAAAGTTGTTGGATGCGTCTGCTCCGCCGCAGGCAGATTTGCCCGTTTTCCACGCCACAGCAGCTGTTGGGTCGGGAACGTACATCCGAAGTCTCATCAGCGACTTGGGCCGCGCAGTGGGCTCGTCGGCGTTCATGGTGGAATTGGTGAGAGTGAAGCAGTCCGACTGGGAGTTGGGCAAGAACGTTTTCAAGCTCAGCGATTTCGAGCGCGACAGCCGCATCTGGGGCCCGGTGTTGAAGCGAGTGTTTGACGTTGGCGCCGGCATTGATTTGGCAGCGGAGTTTGACGCTGTTTCCAGTAAAATCGAGCCATTGCTCGCTGCCGAGAAGACTGCGCTTGCAGAAAACGGAGAGGCCGTCGGAAACGCCAACAAGAACGAAGAAGGAGAAGGAAAAGAAGAAAAAGAAGAAAAGGAAGGAAACGATGAACAAAAAGATGAAGATAACGACGACGACGTCAAGCGGAGAAAAATCTCCACTGACAGTGCATAGACATGGATCCATGATACTTTTCGAAGGCGCATCTAAAGAAAATTGGAACCACGTCCATCAGCAACCAGCAAATACACACCCTAGCATTTCCCAAACGTCTCACGGCGAATTCTCCCCACACCTCTAGCTCTTGAACTCTGTCGATATTTGTTCCTGCATACACCGCCCACGCCAACTCGAGCCTCGATGATCTTCACTTCTACGTTTAACCGCCAACATGCTTTTTTCCCGCAATTTCTCGTCAACTTCGCTGCGTTTGGCGCAGTTCTTCGCCCGCACGTCTATCTCGCCCAAATCCGGCTCAACTTTACTCGCGCCCACGCATTTCTCCCCGAAATCAGTGGTGCTTCTCTCCACCCCACAAAATCTTCCCACCGTCATTGAAAATGCCATTGCGTTCTACCAATTCGCAGGCATGCAGGTGCTTGTGGCGGGTGTGGATGCCGTGGTGCCCAAAGGGGTCCGGAATGGCGTTTCCGAGCTCTGGCTCGACGACTACATCGAGTTTTCCAACTCGGTCAACTTGAACAAGAAAGACGCCTCGGCACCGCTCAGAGAAAGCGACGGCATCCACGTTGTGGGCGCCAAGACAAACTGGAAGCACATCGAGTCCAGCCTCCGCGTTGAGCTTGCCGGGAAAACGCTCGACTTGAGTTTGGCCAACACGGCGTTTTCCACCAACACCTTGGCCACGCTCTTCTACTTCCAGCCCAAGCATTTGCAGCAGCTCCACAACGACGCCAACATGGGCGAGACGCTCTGCGAGTTGACGGCGAAACTCCCCGACTTGCAGCCCTCGCTAGGTGAGCCTGTGTCGCAAGATCGGTGGACCAAGTTGACAGAGGACGAGTTGCGGGTGACGAACTTCACGGGCAATTTGGTCAAGGCCATCAACGGCAAATCTGCTGCGTCGTTTCTTGAAACGAACGAAAAGCTCATGCTGTTGGCCAGTAAGGACACAAAAGTGTACGTCAAGGTATTCAGCGACAACGGGTGCAAGAAACACGAGGTGATTGCCGGCGGCGGCGGTTGGGGCGCCAAGGCAGACTTGTTGGCAATTTCGCCCGAGGTCGAGCTCAAAATGGGCGACCGGCTCGAGTTCTACATGGTTTCGCCCGAGGATAGGTACAGCGACATGCAACTGGCGGAGGTGTCGCGCAAATTCCGGTTTGAGTGCGTTCCAGAAACAACCACCTACTCAGGGACCGAGGTTTCGCTGCAGCAGGTCGAGGAGTTGTTTGGGTGTGGGTGTGAAAGTGGGTTCCAGCTCGACGGGCTCAACCACCGGAGCTCAGGTGAGGTTGTGGAATTCTCCTACTAGAGAGGAAGGAGAATACAAAGCTTGAAGGTATTAACCACCGGAGCTCGGTCGTGGCATTTTCCTACTAGTGGATAATGAGAAGGGGACTCGGGTAACAGCATTGCTAAAAGGTCAACAGCAAGATCCTAAATGGACGTGGTGGAGTTGGAGTTCAATTCACACATACATAGACAACCCACCACCTCACCACTTCACCCACCACGACTATCTTGAATTGACCTTGCAAGGAGTTACTTGAGATCGCCATGAAATCATTCCCTGACTCGAAACCAGACGTGCTTTTTGCTGTCCCAGGCCATATCGCCAGGTTCTCCACGTTCCTGTACATTTGTCTCATCCTATTCCAGACATCATCTACTTCCGGTGGTCAACTCCACCTCATGATCAATTACATTAAAGGAGACCTCTTTTCCCACAAAGCAGCACAGATCCCGGTTCTAGCACATGCGTGTAACCCATTTGGACTGTGGGGAGGAGGAATCGCTGCCCAGTTCAGGAAAAGATACCCTTCGGCATACAAGTTGTATGCCGACCATTGTCACGAACATGGCAACAAACTACTCGGGCAGACGTTGATCGTTCCAAGTGGCGGATCAGGCTCGGAAAAGGTGTACATTGCATGCCTATTCACAAGCAACTTTGAGAATTCTCCAGACGAAATCGTCGACTACACAAGAAGAAGCATGCTCGACCTAAGCAAGCAATTGAAACAAATGCAAGACATCGAACACGAGGGAAGCAAGCCTGTGGTGAACATGCCGAAGATCAACAGCGGCATTTTCAATGTGCCTTGGCAAGACACAGAGGCGGTGTTGGAAAACTCCGACCTACATATCAACGTATACACCGTGTAGGCGCTTGTGCATTCAACGCTTCCAGCGGGCTCTAACTGTTAACAATAAACAACGCTCAGACGCTCGATACAATCTCGCTGGCGTTTCTCAACACTTCCACCATCTTCAAACACTCCTTTCTCTTCTGCACGGTGAGCTCGTTCTCCTTCACCAAGTCCGCCAAGTCCTTCGAGCTGTACAACTTCTCCAACAATTCTCTCTGAATCTCATCCTTGGATCTGACAATCAACTTCAACATGATGGACTTAGGAATGAGATCAGAAACCGTTCTCTTCACAATATTAAAGTAAGATGAGATCAAAAGCTTGATCACTTCGGTCTCCATTTGCTCACGCTCGGTCATGGTGCCGGTTGCGCGCAACACTGGAGGAGGTGCCTCCATCTGCTGCAATCTCTTCTTGTTCTTCGACGAGAAGAATCCGCCAAAGAATCCATTCGTCTCATCCTTGGAAATAGGTGGTTGTGGGGGTTGTTGGCTAGGAGGCAATGGCTTGCCCGTCTTGGGGTCCACTGCAAGTTGAGGCTTGGGGTGGAATTTTTCCTCGACGATCTCCATGGCCTGAGAGCCCTTCAACAAATCTGGGTGTGCGGTGTTAACATAGGTCTCCTCGGCAGAAATGATGTCGGTGACAAATTTGTTGGTTGGGATCAACTCATCACGCAAGAATTGAAGGAACGATTGAGAGAGACGCTCCTTCAAGGCTGGGTACCGAGAATACTGTGGGTGGCTAATAATCTGCGACAATATTCTGGCCAATTCGTCAAAGATCAAGTTCACACATCTCAAAGAAGGCTCCTCCAAACGGGTGATTTGTTGTTTCACGAGAACCTCAAATGCTTGTGTACCCACAAACAATGAAGGCGCTGAACCAGAAGTGTTGTGCATGATGGTACGGATATCGGCATCTTTAATTTGGTCGAACGGATCAATGGCACTGACACCGTTCTTGAAGATCTCGTGGAACACAAACGAGATACGAGCACCACCACTCAACTCTTGCGAAGTCAACTCCTTGGCCTCACCGTTCAAGATTTCGTTGTAATCCTTGGAAAAGTTTGTGATCATGTTCAACGCAATCAGTGTTGGGCTCTCCTCCAACTGTGGGCCCAACATGGCCAATTCGGACTGGTATTTCTTCAAAGAGTGCTCGATCCTCATCTTGATATCAGGCAACGTACCCTTGATGTGATGCAACAATATACTGTTCAACTTCTTGGCCAAGTATGGCGTTCCGCAATATTGAGACTTAGCCTTGTATGATGGGTGATTCTCAAAGAAAGCGGCCTCATCACGCAAAGCATCACGGATAGTCTTCTTGGCTTCGATATCACGCTGGCCTCTGTTGATCACAGGAATGTAGCCAAACCTCAATGGAATCACTCTACCAGCCAAGATGTCAACGACATCCGTGCCTTCATCCATCAAGTCAACTTTGGTCAAAACACCAATCGTTCTAGCTCCCTCAGGGTCCACCTCACGCGCCAATTTCAAACCGTCTGAGTTGGCCAAGTCCGTGTTGGAGGCGTTCACAGACAAGATGATGGCGTTGGGTTTAGAGATGTACTTCATCAACATATCACGGATCTGTCTCTCGATATCCTTAGGCTGGTCACCCACGGGCACTTTCGTCAAGCCTGGTAAATCCACCAAAGTCAAGGTCAAGACGTGGGGAGAATAGATTCTGAGGTTAATGGGGACTGGCGAAATGCCCAAGTTCTTACCTGTTTTGGCATCGGTTTCACGCACAATTTCCTCGCGAATCTCCTCGAAGTTGTAGAAACGCTTATTAGGCAAGTGCAAGAACTCTCCCCACTCCTCCAAGTTGTTCTCGGACTTGTCGCCCTTGTCGGTCACGGTGATCAACTTGTCAGCATCCAGCAGGTTGATGCCGGGTCTTCTGTTGATCAACTGCAAGACCAACGGCCTTCTGGTGACAATTCCGGTTCCTCTGGGCAAAAAGTCTCTGCCGACGATATTCTCCAACACCGAGGATTTACCACTCGATTGCGAGCCCACCACGGTGATTTGAGGCAAGTCGACCGGAGAAGAAGACCCGCCGCCCAAGGGCGCCAAAGCGTCCTGCAATTTGTTGATGGTGGAAATCAATGTTTCATCCATTTTGTGTAGAGTAGTTTGGTGTAGCGGCTAATGTTGTTTGACAAGCGAGCTATTTGCCCTTGGTCGTGCCGGACCCAGTACTGCCACGATAAGATCGCCGTTGCTGGGGTGGCAAGCGGGAGAAGAAATGACACCGATTGTCGCGGGCAAAAGAAAAAAGTACAAGGTAAAAGAAAAGAGGAGTACGTGTTCACTCTTCTGAGTCTGGGGATGCGCCGCTATTTATACTAGTTCCCTAGAATTTGCAGCATGGTCGCAACCGCAGATCCACGCGAGTATAAATAGACGGCGTCTCCCCCATTTTTTAGCAACCGCACCTGCTATTTTTTTTTTCTATTGAATAATTCAATCTTGGTAACCTACTTTGTGACTCTCAGCCCACGTGTCACGTTTATTGTCTATAAATCCACCCAGGAACTACCCGAACCGGTCGATGTAGCTGTGGCTGGCGGTGTAGCTGAACCCTTTGAACATGTCGGACTTGTCTGTGGTTTGACCCGTGCCCAAATCATAATCACTGATTCTCATTCCCGTGAACTCATCGGCGAAGTTCTCCGCTAGAGCAGGGTCTGAAATCACTGGAACAATGGGCGGCACCGCGATCTGCTCCTTGACCGCAGCCCAGTTGATCTTGCGGAAAAACCGGTGATCCTGGAATACCTGCCACCTGTCGTCCACTGCAAACCGCTTGGCGGGGTTTTTCTGGAGCAACTTACCCAAAAGATCCTTGGCGTCCAATGATAAATAGTAAGGGAGCATGGGCTTTGAACGGACGATTTTGTCCAGAATTACCTTGTGGGTTTTCCCCGTGAAGGGCGGCTTTCCAGTCATCATGTCGTATATGACACATCCCAACAGCCACCAGTCCACGGCATAATCATAGGGCTCGCCCTTGATGATCTCGGGCGCCATATACTCGGGAGTCCCAATGATCGACCGGCATTCGTGGTCATCGTCGTTGCCAATGGCTTTGGAAAGTCCAAAATCGGTCAACACCAAGTGGCCGTTGGAGTTGAGGAGACAGTTCTCGGGCTTCAAGTCCCGGTACACGATACCCAACAGATGGAGGTGCGCTAGGCCAAGTGCCATCTGGGCACTGTAGAACGCCACGTGCTCTTCTAGAAACGCGTTGCCCAACGAGTTGTTGGAAGTTAAGTGGTGGAACAACTCTCCTCCTGGAATGTACTCGAGCAACAAGTAGAACCGGTCGTGGTCCTGCAACGCATAGAAGAGCTTGACGATGTTCAGGTGGTGGGTAATCTGGGTCAAGATGTGTCTTTCTGCTATTGTGCGCTGAATATGTGAGGCATGTGGGGTCGGAGGAGCTAGATGATCTTTGTCCTCGGTCTGTGTGGCATCTGCCTCTTGGTAGTTGGTCTCGGCCATCTCGTGCTGTTTCTCCGCATCGAACACCTCGATCTGAGGCTTTCGAATCTGCTTCTGGGCATAAAGCCGGCCATTCACTCTGTCTCGAACCAAGTGAACTTTGCCGTAGGCGCCTTGACCAAGCACTTTGAGCGGCTCGAAATCGGCCAATGTTCGCTTGTGCACGGGTTCGTCGTCCGGTGCCAAATTCGAAGGGATTTTAAGACCGTGGGAAGTGGAAAGCGATGCAGACCGCACGGAAAGCCGGCGGTACACCGAGGACCTTCGTCGGTTGCGGAAGGACTCTGTTATGTGAGGCGTGGGGTTGTACGCAACGGGCGCCGTGTCAGCACACGTGAGTGGGTCTTCATCGATGACTGTGCCTGCCCGGAACTCGGACGTGAACAGCTCCTCGTCAAAAGTGAACACCGACATTAGAGTTGCGAAGCTGGAAATGGAGAAATGAATACGTGCGTGTCAATCGGTGGAGATGGGTTGTTTTGACAGGGAAGAGCTGCTGGAGGAGTTTCTGGAGCAGGCGGAGAAGGTGCAAGCAAACCAGTACCTTTTGGCCGACAATGTCCTGAGCGTGGACACCAGAGGATATTCAGTGACGGTGGGAGGTCAAAGAAAGTGCACTTTGTTCGACAACACCTGAGTTGAAACTCTTCCCGGGGAATTGAGTTATGCACAGGAACTGTATGGTTCTGGGATGGCAGAACAATTTCGGCTACACGTGCAGGTGAAACATGCTGGCAGCGAGATGTTCACGCTTGCAGGCCACCTTATTGGCTGCTCAGCTTTTCAGTCATCGGGTGAATTTGCGGCGGTTCATCTCGCTGGAAATCCAAAGGATAATGTGCTCTGAATGATTGGCTGGTTTCCATTGAGACTACCGAAACCTGGCACGGAAAGAAACGGTCGAGGTGTCAGTTCGACTGACCGACTCAAGGTCTGCCAACTGGGAGAATTCAATTTTGCCTGCTTTTCCAGGATTTTTGTTTTCGTTTGAATGTCCACCTACCTCAGGAGGCATTCTCATGGTTCTCAACTTCGCCGCTTTGTCGCGAAAAATTATCTATTTGCAACCACGACATGCTCTCCCACCCACCTCGCAAAGAGTGAAAAAAGGGCCCGAAAAATCGAAACTGCTCGATCCCTCAAAAATCCCGCTTCCATTTCCCAAAGCTATCCTTAAGTTTTGTGGACCAACGATTCTTAGCACTCATCCGCCATTGTGCGGCGTCAAGGAACTGGCTTAGCACATCTCCATATTGTGCGGTCTAAATTGGTAAAGTCCTGCACACATGCGAATGGGGTAGCATCCATGCCTGAACCCCTGACTTATAGTCTTGCTGGGCTACAGCAAAAGCCAGACAGGGGATCATACAACAGAATTGGACTCTGTGGTGAGAAAAATTAGTTCACCAAATTCTTTTTCAGCATTGATCCCTCGTGCCAGGGCCAGCTTGCAACTGGAATGCTAGCCAAGATTGCTGATGGCGATGTGTGCAGGATCACCCACTCAGGCGATCAGTCACACAGTGTGAGTGCCAATCTTTTCACTATTTTTTTTTTCCGTTCCCGACAGCCCAAGCTCCGCTTTTCTCGGATTCATTTTTGAGTGTTTACAAAATCCAAACCAAGCATAGGATTATACTGTCCGTTGCTTGTTTCACTGCTTCCCGTTTCTGTTTAAACTGTTAGTGGTTTATGCCTAAGAAACCCTCACGATCGTCGCTATCCATTCCCAACAAAATCCTTGAACCTGGATAACACAAGCCAACAACTGCCTACTGAGAGAACACCACGACCATCTCCACCGTTTCCCTTGATTTTTTTCGTTTTGTCTTGCTGACATTGCCCACCTAACACTTCACTATTGGTTGTCGACCCTCCCCCTTCCGCCTCTAGTGAAAGATTCCAACCAAACCAAACGACACCATCCAAACTTTATCATCCTACAACTTTTGAAGCGTTTCTTGCTACTTCTCTTTCCGTTTCAAAGTTCTAGTGACTCCGCTCCGCATTTTCAAGAGTAAGTTCCAATCCACCTACTGAATCATGGTTGCTCCAGCTTACATCGATGACTCCTATGTTGATCATACATTGTCTGCCAACTTGGACTCCACCTACGCCTTCGAGGGCCCGGAAAAGTTGCTCGAGGTGTGGTTCTGGCCCAACCTGAACAAACTCCCTCCTTCGGTTTCTGAAGAAGGCTTGAGAGCTATTCCTTTGGACGACTGGGTCAAGATCTTGGACCTCGTCAACTGCAAAGTCTTGTCTATGAAGTCCAGTCCTGGCGTTGATGCCTACTTGTTGTCTGAGCTGTCGCTCTTCGTTTTTCCACATAAATTCATCTTGAAGACTTGTGGCACTACCACCACGTTGGCTGCAATGGACGAGATCTTCGACACTGTTAGCCAGCGCTGCGGCAAGGACGGCCAACACGGCCAACCAGCCAAAGTGTCCTCGAAAAACATCTTCAAGGTGTTCTACTCGAGAAGATCGTTCATGTTTCCCGACAGACAGAAGCACGTGCATACGTCGTGGAAACACGAGGTTGAGTTGCTCAACCAGCACTTTGTCTGCGGGAAACTGTACGTCGTGGGTGACTTCACCCTGGATGACCACTGGTACTTGTACATGGGAGGTTCCGGATGTGGATCTACCAACAAGTCCTGCTTTGCTGATCAGACTTTCGAGATTTTGATGACGCAGTTGGATCCATCGCAAGCCAAGCAGTTTGTCACCACCAGAAAACCGGGGCCAGACTCGATGGTGGAGAGCGACACCGAGGATCACGACTTGGGCCACGACTACGGTATGGACACCATGAGAGACACTGGCTTGGACCGCGTTTTCGAGCCAACATTGTCGAGAGCCCGCAACGGCACTCAGATTCCGTCTCCGCAATTGAGCGACGACTTGGTGTTGTCTGATGATGAGAATGGCTCCATTGACGAAAACACCAACTCGGAGGAGTATAACAAGGACGAAACTCGCTCTCCTATTGAGTTCATTCACGACGCTTTTTCGTTTTCGCCATGCGGCTACTCGTCAAACTCCATCAGCTCGCGGTCAGGAGGGTATTACTACACGCTCCACATCACACCGGAATCTGGCTGGTCGTATGCATCGTTCGAGACAAACTATCCATTTTCGGCACTGTCCAGTGTTGGAATTGTGGACGTGTTGACACGCGTGTTGGAGATTTTCAAGCCGGGGCGTTTCTCGGTGACATTGATCAACGAGGCCAATCCAGACCTTAGGTCTGTGTTGGGAGTGGCCCACCACGATAGTTTTGCTGAATTGGCCAATTGCGACGGCATGTTGTCCAAGTTGGGCTACGAGAAAAACGAACGGGTGATCTACGACTTGAAGAGCGAGTACAGCTTGTTGTACATGAACTTTAAGAAGTACTGAACCTGAAAATTCGCATATTCACATCTTGGCTGCGGGCAGAATCTTGGGGGATACTAGAACCCCATTTGCTTTGGGTACTCATCTCAAACGGCGATTTTCAAAGGTGGTAAATCATCATGATGAGGAACTGGGGCAAGTGGATCTGGTACATTATTCTGTTGCAGCGGCAAGAAACGAAATGCTGTAAGTTTGCTTTAATACATCGCCGAAGCTTAGATGGCTGTAGCCCTGCATATATTCGAATCCAAGCACAACGGGCAATTTTTTCTTCCGGTGCGGAGCCCTTGGCAGATCAGCCAATCAAGTGTTGCCAAAATGGCAAGCATCGTACAAAGGAGCATATGTGTAGATTGATAAGAATCAAATTGACAAGTTAAATAATAAGGGAGTATAAATATATACAAGCTCAATCTTGTTGCTTAGAACTTCTTACCGAAAACGATAACCTGCAACTGGTCGTACAAGGAAATGACACCAGCACCGGCAACACCTCTCAAGATGTTAGCACCGCAACCCTTGAACAAGGAAGCAACACCCTCAGCGGCAACAACCTTCTTGAAACAGTCGAAAGCACCGTTGTACTTGACGGCTTGACCAGAGGTCATCATCATTCTTCTTCTAACAGTGTCCAATGGGTAAGAAGCAGTAGAAGCACCAGTGGTGACAGTCCAACCCAACAAGAAAGAGGCCAAGAAAGAACCCTCCAATGGACCAACCAAGACAACAGGCTTCAAGGAGTCGTACAAACCGAAGTACAAACCTCTGTAGACAACAATACCAATGACAGATGGACCGAAACCTCTGTACAAACCGGCAATACCGTCAGAGGCCAAGGTCTTCTTGTAGACGTCCAACAAACCGTTGAACTGTCTCTCACCAGCACCCTTGGTGGACTTGGCGTCGTTAGCCAATCTGGTTCTGGCGTAGTCCAAAGAGTAGACGAAAGCCAAAGAAGTGGCACCAGCCATACCACCAGAAGCCAAGTTACCGGAGAACCACTTCCAGTAAGACTCCTCCTTCTTGAAACCGAACATCTTCTTGAACTTGTCCTTGAAAGCAAAGTTCAAAGCCTGGGTTGGGAAGTATCTGATCACATTGGCGGTGTTACCTCTCCAGAAAGAAGCAATACCCTCCTCGGCGGCGGTTCTCTTGAAACACTCAACGATACCGTCGTACTTTCTGGCCAAACGACCCTGCTTGATCATCTCGTCCTGGTTTTGAATCAACAACTTGACTCTCTCAATTGGGGCGGCAGCGGTCTTGGAGACGGCGGCGGAAACACCACCCATCATGAAGTCGATGAGGAAAGAGTTCTCGATAGCCATTTTTGTGAATAGATTAAAGTTTGACTGAGTAACGAGAAAGAAAAAAAAAAGGAGGGATTTTTTCCACGTCGGGATGTTTCGTTTATATAATTTTCGCGCTAGAAAATTGAACGAAAAAAGTCGCACGCTCGTTGGCACAAGCCCGCGAATAACGCTGGCGACATCCACGTGACCCGGCGATTATCGGGGGCCACCGCGCACTGTGATTGGCCAGTTGCCCAGTGGCTCCTCCTTACTGCACTCGTCGCCTAACCTGGTGAACTGGGCAACACGGCGTGGTAGCGCCAATTGCCCTGCGATTTCTTTTTTTTTCACCCATTACCGCGCCGTCTACTGCACAATTCACAGATCAACCCTAATTTTCCTGGGGCGAATCGCCCTGGCTTTATACTCGGAGCGTTGGGGGATTCGGGTGCCGCCCCTAGTCTGCGAAAAATGTCGCGCCGGCCCAAGACTCCCGCGACATTTTGCGGTGCGTTTCTTTTTGGGTGGGTCCGACACCGCTGGTTTGGCTAGGGCTGGGGTGCCTTAGTTAGTGGGAAACAGAGATCTGGGGGCTGGCGGAGGTCGAATTCCGGAGAGCCACCGGGAATTGCAGGAGGTACGGGCTTTCTGTCAGTGGCCGTCGTACTGCACACGGCGTGTTCTTCCGGCTCACCTTGATCGGGTAAACCGCCATGTGAGATCTCGGGGTTACTCCGAGGGACCCAATTCGCAGTCAATCGGTAAATTAAGAGTAGGAGATTTCCAACTATTTGGAAATCGCCTGCAATGGCAATGGATATTGTTTTGCTGAACGGGCTTGGAAACGTGTTGTCGGTTCTTTTTAATTACCTGGCGGCTGCCGTTGATCCTCGGCTATCTACACTGTCAACCGTAATGCTAGTTTTTCCAAGTAAATGCGGTAGTGGATTGGTTGCTGAACCAATACATGCAAAATAAAAATACTAATGATGTTGTGAGTGCCTGATAGACTTCAACGCCTGGGCCGAAGGATACTCCATCAACTCGAGCGACGTGCGCACATGCTTTCCAGCCCCACTGGCTGCACTTTGCAAACTGCGCCGACGGTTGGTCTGGATGTCGTCCATGACGATCGTCTCCACCTTGGTCAACTGGTTGTTTGTTTGCGCCTTGTACGTTTCGATGATTGACGCGGTATCGTCGTAGTACGAAGCCCGGAAGATCAGCTGGCGGATGGTATCGAAGAACGACTTGCGCGTGGATGTCTTCGTCAACGGCTGTTCGTCTTTGACCTCTTTCACCTTTTCGTCCACATTCACGCGGTTCGGATCGGTCGGATCGTACTTCACAGGGTACTTGTCGTAGTGGCCAAGTCTCACCTGCTCCCGAATGATATCGCAGTCTTTTGGGTAGTACAACTTCTGGAGCACATCGTAAAGGAATCTCGGGAGCATGCACACCAAGAGCCCCACAGCCAAGCATGTCCAGAACTGCGTCATGCCAAACATTGCGCTGGCGGCGTGGTAAAACTCTCCAGAAAGAGTGCTGCTGGTCCACACTCCGGTCCATGCGAAAATCACCAAACAAGAGAGCACAACTCCAAGTGCCGATGCCCAGTCCCATCTGTACTGGTGCATTAAGACGTAGATGTTGCTTGCAAAACACGAGATGCATGTGACCAATACCCCGACAAAGAACCGGTGGTCAGTGGCCAATCCGCTCAGTGTCTGGAATGAGTAGATGTAGAGCAAGTAAGGGAAGAAAAACGACACCAACGACTGGAAGATGCCATCAATGGCGTAAATCCAGAACTTGGACTCGGTGAAGTCCTGCTGCATGATACCAACCCGGTACAATTGCGGCACCAACATTGAAACTTCGGCGCCTACATCCTGGTCAAACACTCCCAAGAGAATCACAGGGGCAGCGGTGAACGCCAAGTTGTAGAACATCAAGTAGGTGTACTCGAACAAGTATGAGCCGTCGAAGTTGTTGCACGTACTGTACCAGAATAAGGCAAGAGTGTAGTTGATGTTTTTGTAGAAGAAGCATGGAATCATCTCGGCAAAACGTCTGTACGACCACCTTCCGTGGGTCAATAGCAATCGAGCCAAGAATCGGAACTGACCAAGCGCATAGTCTGACGACATCGCAGCCTGACGACCTTCTTCTCCTGCGATACCAACACCCACATCTGCTGCCTGTATCATGGCCACGTCGTTGGAGCCATCACCAATTGCCAACGTCATCACTTCCAAGCTATCCTTCACCATTTTCACCACTGCAGCTTTCTGTGCGGGCGAAACACGGCAGCACAATACAGACTTGCACTGCTTGCACAAGAGCAAGAACTTCCTCTGGATATCGGGGTCCCCCAATGCCAATTTGAGGGCATCGCCGTCAATGATGACTGCAAATCTTTCGTTTGGTGCCGAGTGGTCTTTCTTGGCCTCGACCAACTCCTCTTCAGAACCTGCCAAGTTGAAGTATTTCTGAAGGTACTGTGTGATCAACTTCTCAATGATCATGGGCCCGTCGTCGCCCGGAATCACATTGAACTCTTTCTTCTCATCATCCGATAAGTCTGGCTTCAAGATGAGGAGCTCCATGTCGCTGCCGAGCAAGTTACACGAGAACCCGATGTTGATGGCCGTTTCGACTTTGTCTCCAGTTAGAACCCACAACTTGACTCCTGCTTCAGCCAAAATAGCGATAGAGTCGGGAACTCCGTCCTGCAATCTGTCCTCGATTGCCGTTCCTCCCAAAAGCGTCAATTCTCTTTCAATTGAGTCGGCGACTTCCTCCATTTTCTCCTCACGATTATGCAAGGAGGAAGATGCGGCAAGATGCCGCTCATTCCACTCCACATACTGTGACCAGGTCAATTCTCTCTTAGCAATGCATAATGTTCTCAAGCCTTCTGTGGCAAACTCTTCCAAGTGTTGAGAGGTGGTATCCAACATTGCAGGATCATTCTCTGTTGTCGAAAGTCTGCTGTAAATGATCGAGTCGGCACCTTTGCACAAGAGCACGACCTTGGGCTCGTCTGTGTCGGAGTCACTAGGGAGCTTCACGATCGCACTCATTCTCTTTCTTGTCGAGTTGAACTCCAACGTGTTAAGAACTTGGTATTCTCTTTTCTCTCCTTGAACTCGCAAAATGTAGCCCCTTTTGGTTTTTCCACTGAACGAGAACCCAAGAGACCGTGCTGTGCCTACCAAAGCAGCTTCATCGGGCGACTGAGCCTTCAAAACGAGCCTGTCTGAGTCCACGGGATTGTCTTCTGTCAAGACTGAATGGCACAACGCGAGATTAAGCCAGAATTGTTCATTTTTTTCTTTTTGAACTCTTCCAGAGAGACCAGTCAAATCTTTAGCAAGGTCTTTCGAAACAAACGTGAGTTCGTCGTCGTAAATGTTTTTGCTGATTCCTCTCAAAGTTGCCAACATAGCTTCTTTATCCAAAGCAATCGCAGCTTTTTCGACACGGCTTTCAGCTTCAACGTCAAACCCTTGACGTTTCCGGAGCCCGGCCAATGCCTCTGTATATGCCCTTCCATATGAGACTCCGTTGATAGTGCACTTACGGAACTCCATGAGGTTCTGCGTCAAAGTCCCCGTTTTGTCACTGAAAATGTACTCGACTTGGCCCAAGTCATCAGAGATACTCCAAGACTTGGGATTGCAAGGGAAGTCCAATTTGTCGTAGTACAAACCCACGTCGCAATGAATAAGGTATGCCTGGATGGACTTGACGATTTCGATGGTGATGTAGAGCGAGATCGGAACCAACGCCTGATATAAGATCACCGCCACAAAGAAGGTGACAAGACCATTTAACGCTGGGGTTCCGGCCGGAGCTCCATACTCGAAGTAATCTCGAGACACACCGTCCTTGCTGTAATAGATGCCGTTTAGTAGACCCGAGAGAAAGCACAAGATGAACAAGAGGGCGAAATTGATGATCACATAGTAGTTGAGCTCCCTTGAAATTCTCGATTTCTTGGAGGGGGTAATACCAGAGTTGAGGATGATCTTCGAGTCCGAGCCAGTGAAGATCACGATTCCGATAACCCATTTAGTGTTCCTGAGATAGCAGCCACGCAAGATAAGATTGTTTATCGTTGCACTTTCCTGCTTGGATTGGCCATCTTCCGAGTATCTCACACACCCTTCATAGGCGTACAAGTTTGGGTGCGGACCTTCACTGTCCACCTCGAAATCCTGCAAAATAAAGTCGTTGGCTCGTCTCATTTGATCGTTCTCGGTGGAAAATTTTAGTGCCTGTTTCACCTTCAAGTTGGTCTCTCCGTCAAGATTCTTTGTTTCCACAAAACAACAGTTATCCTCGTCACTGGAAGAGAGGATCATAACGTCGGCTGGAATCTCCTCATTGTTCTGGACTCGAACTATATCGCCCACTTTCACTTCTTTCCAGTGCTTCCTGGAGAATGCCATGAGGTGGTCTTTCTGCTCAGACCTGCGGAACTTGCTGAATCTAGAGCCGGGAGCAGCAGTCGAAATGCCAGAAATGACCGAGAACCTCGGGTTCGCTTCAAAGGCGCTGTCAAAGCTATTCCGTTCCTTCAGAACCTCGAAGGTAGCTTCTCTTGCTTTGGCCGCACGTCCGCTCTTCGTTAAATTTCTTTTGGCGCCACGCAACGACTTGAACAACACCTTCGTGTTCCACTTCTTGAATTTCCGCCAGAGCGACACGTTGTCGTCGTCGACGTTGTGATTCTCGTAGGTGTAGTCCTCGCTTTCTCTCACCTGTGAGAGAATGTGCGTGAACTGATTGTTGACCTCCATATCCAGCGCCGTACGGCGAGAGTCCTCAATGGCTTCCTTCACGGCTGAAAGCGCCACAATGACTATGAGAGGCACTGCCGCCAAAACCGGCGACGTGACACCAAAGATGGAGAAGAAACCCAAAATGATGAGGAAAAGAAAGTAGTTGTTGGCGATATCTGTTCTGAACGAGTTGCTCAACGTCTTCGGCAAGAATGTGAGCGCCGTGTACTTGGCGGTGCGGATCTTGTTTCTCGGGTAGCTGTGAAGAGGAGTCCCCGTCTGAGGGTCGAGGCAATCGGACGGGAGCGTTCTGTTGAATGTGATGATGCGTTTCTCGTGCTTTTTGTCTCTTGTGTCTTTTGCTTTTGGCGTTTCCTCCTCGTGGTCCGACGCGTAGTCGTCGATGATATCTAGCGAGACATCGGGCGCGTTTTCGTCGTCCGATCCGGTCGCCTTCGGTCTCTTCTGCGCCCCTTTCCAAATCTTGCGGAGCGTACGCAGTCGATTGAGCGGTTGTTTCTTGGGACGGCCCGTTTTCGTTCTTGTTGTGCCCCAGCGGACTCGTTTCATAGCAGTGGGCTCATCTTCTGGCGGGTACATCTCCTGGAGCGGTGTCCCCGGTGCCAGGTCCCAGGGGTCCATGAACGGCGATTTAATGTCTTTTGGTGACGGTAGGTCGAAGCGGAGCGCCTGTTTAGGACCCGATTTGAACTTCAGGGCCACCTGTATCGTGGGCGACTTCAACCCGGCGTCAAACGAGATTTCGCTGGCGGAATCACTGGCTTGCGAGCTGGACCCATCGTTGTCGTCGGCAAACGGCGATTTCGGGTAGGTGAAGCGGTCCATTTGTGGATGTGGGACGAAAGATGTGTAGGGTGTCTCAGATGCACGTGGAAGCTTGCACGGAGGGAATGTGGGAAGACGCTTGTGGGATAAGCGAGAGGGATTAGTGTATTAGCGCCCGAGAGCGGTTCAGCAAAAGGCCAGGTTGGTGGATGGAGCCTTTTTTTTTTTTTTGGGTTCGTTTTTTCTGGTGATTTCACCGTGTATAAAGACAGGGAACCGCGTACTGGTCCTGCACTGCCGAAGAGAGACGGGCAGGGCCGTGCGGAAAAAGACGATGGACAACGATGGAGGGAGCGGGGTACTATGTGCACAACCGGTACAATTTGCCCAACAAGCGGAAATTTGAAAATTAACGGCGGTTGTGGTTTAGCCGCCATCGCAGCGCTAGAGATGGCTTAACGCGGTTATGGGTGCAAATTACCGCAGGAGTCGCGCTGCAGCTATATGCAGGACGCTGATCTCGGGTGGGTGAGGAACCTGGAATAGGTTTTACAATGGTGAAATGCCGGGGCCAATAAATGGCAAGTTTCTGGAATAATCTGGGTCGGTTGGGCAAGAGGCACGGGTTAGGGAGGTACCGGTGTTTTCATGGGTGTGAACGGTCAACTAAGGGACGCTGCACCTCTGGCGGCTAATCCAGCCAGACTTCCGTTCCATAGCGTATTTATTTGCAAGTATTTTCCTGATTTCGGTAACTTTTTGGTGACCGCAGCATCTAAGCAGGAGCTTGTCTACAGTTCTGGTGCGTTGATGACACAATTCGGCAATACAATCACAAAGAAATCCCGGTTGTGACAAACAGTCAAAGGGCCGCATCCCGAAGTGGCCACATCGGCTCTTAATGGCTCTAACGGCTCTGAATGGTTCCGAAAATTTTAATCGACCACAGCCCACATTGGAAAAACCCCTCGGGTCGAAATCTTAAGATCAATACCCGGTGGGACCAAAAGTCGCCTATTAGTTGTACACACTGACTTCGCGAGCCACATATGGCAACTGTTCTTTTCTTTTTTTGAAACGAATGAAGAACCAGAGGAAAGTCGACTTCTTATGGAAAAGACGCCGTATTTCACGGATTCCAGTGCAATCAGTAGCACTGACACCAAAAGATACGAGAACCTCAAAAGATGAGAGAACCTGAAGAGATAATCCTTCCGTTGGAGGCAAAATTCAGTCTTTCTGGCACTTCCAGAAGGGAAGAAGAAAACTTTCGGACAAAGAAGAACGCCGTGGCGAGAATGTGTCAAAGAAAGCCAGAAAACAAAGAGGGGGAAGAAAGCGAAGGAAAGCAGGTGAATAAATACGGACACATTAGTGTCTGCTCGCCGTGTAATTTGCTTGATTGTACAATTTCATACAACGCAGAGGAGTCTCGGGATTGGCACGTTGCTAATTTTGGCAGCGACCGGTATTCAGGTGTCACCATAATACCGGCCATATATCCTGCAGGCAACATTAGCTTCCCCAGACAGAAGTAGTCGGGACAGCACTCGTGGAGATGTACGTTAGCACATGCCGGCCGATGAACAACTGCCACTGAGATTTTGCCCACCTTTTCCCCTCGAAAACTGCTCCTTTCGTTTTTCCTTTCCTTCCCTTTCTCTTTGCTTCCCGCCCTGTCAAGCCACCAAGGTGACGCATCTTGCGCATCTGCGCATACATGCAGGATACGTCAACACATCTATCGCTGCCCTTCATCATAAGCCTCCCATTTTCCCTACTACATGTCTTTTCTGCTGGCCGTCGACATCCACCCGTCCAGAACGGGCACATCAAGACTGCTGATGCAGTCGGTGGCCCTGTTACGTGCACATGAGCTCCGAGAAATGGAGTCCCGCATGCAAGAACTAGAGGCAGAGTCGCTTTCTCTGGCGCTTCCAGACGGGTTCAACGCCGACCAGGAAAAGCTGGAAACCCCTCAGTATAAGGCTCCCCAGCCTCTGCTAATACGAACGTTGGTCTCCATCACGTCGGGCGCCATCTGGGGCGTTTTGGCCCGGCGTGGGTTGATGGTGTTGACCAAGTACGACGGGGCATATTTGGGAGGCGTGGTGTGGGCGAATTTTGCCGCCTGTTTTGTCATGGGCATCTTGGTCACCTCGGAGACGGTGTGGCTGCGTTTGGTGGACGACTCCCGCCTGGACGTGATGTTTGCGGCGAAAGGTGTCATTCCGTTTTATGTGGGCATCACCACTGGTTTCTGCGGAACGTGCTCGTCATTCTCGTCGTTCATCTTGGAGGCGTTCGAGAAGGCGTCCAACACACTAACCACCACGTACGATTACCCTAACTCCGCGTACGGTATCATGGAGGCACTCTCGGTGATTTTGGCGCATCTCGGCATTTCTGTTGCGGGATTCCACGCTGGAAGACACCTCACGGAAGCAGTAGACAAGTTTCTGATTCCAAGAAGGCACTATCTCAAGATCGAGTACGTTTCGAGCGGGTTGGGTGTTGCAGCTTATGTGGCCACTATAGTTCTTATTGCCACGAAAAAGGACGGCACCTGGCGCTCGTGGACGTTTTCGTGCTTGTTTGCACCAATGGGCGCAATTACCCGTTACTTGCTCTCCAAGAAACTCAATGCCCTTGTCAAGAACTTTCCCATGGGCACGTTCACCTGCAACATTTTAGGTTGCATCTTGCTTGCCATTTTTACGATGCTAGCGCGGGGAAAGAAGCACAGTGGCTCCATAATCCCGTTGGTTACCAACATCACCGGATGCCATGTGCTTGTCGGACTTGACGACGGGTTTTGCGGCGCTCTAACCACAGTGTCTACTTTCATCGTCGAGTTGTTTGGGTTAGAGTCTTTGCACGACTACCGCTACGGAATTCTGCTGGTGGTAGTGGGGTTCAGCTTCATGGTGGTCATTCTTGGGTCGTACAACTGGGCGGTCGGGCTCACGCTGGCGATTTGCTCGTGATCACGTTTTTTAATGCATTATCTCATGTAGCATCACTTCGTAGTCGGCAACAGGGCGGTTAAGTGCAGACGGATTGCTGGCGGAGAACAACATTTCCAGCGGCAGTCTTGATTCCGTCTGGGTGGCAGGGCCGTTCCCTTCTTTCATCTCCGCCCTCTCGATCTCACCTCGTCTCTGTCAATCGTACTCCTAAGCATCCTCCCAGTCATTTCCCTAAGCATCCTCTCAATCTCACCTCTCTCTGACCTCAATCTCGGCGGTTGTTCTGCACATCCTCGTTACTCTGGCTTCTGAGTGGCGTACTTCTCAGTCCACTCCTTCGCCACCGCAATGGCCTGTGGCTCGTTCAGCTTCCACTCCTGGGCCACGTCGTTCGCCAACGGATCGTCCGGGTTGGGTGCCCCAAGCAACGCCTGGATACTCAACAAAATCGTGCGGATCTGAAGCGCCGGCGACCAGTTGTCCTTCAACACGTCCAAGCAGATCCGGCCCAACTTGTCAATGTTCGGATGGTATATTCTCGTCAAAAACCGCACCTTGGGCGCACACATTGGGTAGTCGTCGGGCAAATAGAGCTCCAACTGGAACTTCCCGTTGGCGTAGGGAGACAGGGTGGGGCCGTCGATGGTGACCTCGAAATACCGCAAGTTTTCCTCCAGAGGGGTGGCGGTGATGCCTGGAACAGGGTCGCTGACCAACCGCTCGGTTTCCTTGATGATTCTTTTGGGTAACGCGGCCATGGCGTTGTTAGTGTGAGTTAGTATGGGATTATGCGGGAGTGATTGATCAGATCGGAGAGGGAGCAGGTTGGGCCGCGCACGACCACAGTGGTTAAGTAGGGCCAAAAGTGGAGGGAACGCCAAACTACGCCCCTCGAAGAAATCGATGAAGGAAAAACACTGAAAACGGTAAAGAGGGGCTAGTCGTTGGTGGCACCGTGGTTTTCCCGGAATTTCTTCCCGTTGGGTGTGCGGTGACAGCGGATGCCCAAAACGGCAATTCGACGTATTGGGAAGGGCAGAAGCGACCGCCGCAACTGGCGAAAAAGTGGGAATCGGCCACTTTCGGTGCTTCCGCAAGCCCCGAGTGTGAGTCTCGGTACGTTTGGCGAATATTTTTCGGGTGATGCACGAGTGGGAAGATCAACTTGGATAGGTGCAAGAAGTGACGTGAGGCTGAACACCACCACCGCCGCCGCCTCAAAAGTCAGACATTTTTATTTTGCGGACGATCGCGGACGATCGATCGATATCCGCAAACGGCAAATTTGCGGTCGTAATCTATGTGCGGCTGCGTGGGCAACTGACACTGCTGGTGCACATTGACTTCCCGATTGGGAAATAATCTCGAAGTGCTGGCGTTGTTCCCACCATAGGCGAACGAGCGTTCCCGCATGAGGGAAACATTCGCCTGCAGAATTTGCCGCTTTTGGGTCGTTGCTGCAAAAAAAAACCAACGTCTTAAGGCCGGTGCTGGTGACAAATCGGGTAATTGTCCTCGTCGCTTTTCTCGACATTTGGCGCCTGCCCGTCGCATATAAAGCCCAGGGTTTTTCCGCCCCCGGCTCTGGTTTTGACGTATTGAAATTTTGTACCGAATCAGAATGATTTGGCTGTTTCCACAAGCACTCGAATCCACCTAGTGCATCCACGGGGAGTCATAACAGTTAGTGCTGCAACATCGTGAGCCCGATCCAGAACTGCAAATCCAGAACCCAAGACTGCAAATCCAGAACCCAAGAGTGCAAATCCAGCGAAAACTGCAATCCAGAATCGAAAACCTGCAAAGCCAAAAAACCGCAAATCGGCAAAAGTTCATAAACTGCAAACGCCTCCTGCCGTCACCGTCCTCCTATATGATCTCCAGATCAATCCAGAGTTTCCTGCACACACCACCAGCAAAAACTACTCCATCCCAAAACATCACCAAAAGCAGAAACACAGAAAACGCAAAATAATGTCCAAGCTCCCTCCCTCCTCGCCCTTTTCCCACAAGATTGTCGTTGGAACATTGGCCGTATGTGCTGGCATGTATGCGTTCTGGCAGGTTGGCAAAGACTACGAGTTTGTCAAGTTCGAGCCGCGGCTGGCGGAGGAGGTCGAAAAGCGCAAGAAAGAGAACATCGGCCTTTCCATCCAGCACCTTGAGACGAGAACGTTGGATTACACGCCCGAGGCCAAAGAGCGGTTAAGGCGAGGACTCGAAGAGAGGCGGAAAGAACAGGAAAAGGAAGGCGGCAACTAGAGAGAAGGAAAAAAGAGAATTGAAGGAGACAAGAAAGGAGAGAGAAGAACGGAGAGGAAGTAATAGAGAGGAAAGAACGGAGAGGACAGAGAATTGAGGCTGTCAATGAATCGAGGCACTCGGTGTGTTTGTTCTGATTGATCTGTTTGATGTTCTTGAAGTTCTTGACGTTCTTGTTCTTGATGTTCTCGATGCTCTTGATCTTGAAGGTCTCGATGTTCTTTGTTCCTTGTTCCTTATCCTTGATCTCTTTGTTCTGAAGTTCTAGAACTCTTTGACCCACTCCTTCCGTCTAGTTTGAAAAACGAGCGAGCATTACCCGCCGAGGCATCCCCCCACCACTTCCTCCCCCACTACACCTACATCCCTGACCGGGGATGCCGGCATTTTCGCCTGAGTCACCCATGTACAAACCGTGCATCGGAAATGATGCCCCGCAAGACCACTTGAGTCGACGTCACCACATTTGGTGTGTCGGTTTTATCAGTGTGTCGGTTTTATCACTTGGATTGGCCCACCCTGTCATTCGTCACCCACGCGGCACTGTTGGTGCGTGCGTTCGTCGATGGTGGTGCATTTGTGTCAGGTGGTGCATTTGTCCACGGAGGTGCATTTGTCCCTGGAGGTGCATTTGTTCCAGGCGCATTTGTCACACTGTCCGATTGTGCCATTCCCCTCCATTGCGGCACTAGACTTGCGACAATTCCTAGCAACCCTGGTGCGGCGCACTTGTTCGGTTTGCGCTGGTTTTTGGTTTGCGCTACTGTTCGGTTTGTGGTGTTGCGCCGCGCTGAAACATTTCCGGCGTCCCCCCACAAAACTGCATCAGAGATCGCCAACTTCCTTGGGCATTTTCCGCTGTGGTCGCCGTTTCCACTCTTCGTTACCCACTATCTCCCCAAACACATGCCTCGGCTCATCGTGTGGTACCCCTCCTCTAGTCTACCACACGGTTGATGAGGTCAGATCCTCCCACCCGAGAAGCGGAGAAAATGTTAGATGAGAGGTGCAATGGTTGGGTGCCTCCGCTACATGACGGACAAAGCGAGGATTATGAGATCGCGACGCAAATAGGCAACCCTACGAGCTCGCAGGGCTCGTGTCACTTGCCCGATTAGGTCAGGTAATTACGTAACCTACACAGGGTGCTCCGGTGGACGCCTCGAGATTGCCGTCAACCAAAGACGGACGAAATGGTTACATTGGGCGGATCATGCGCGGTGGTTGAAAAAAACGAAAAAAACTGATGACTTTTCCCGTTTGGGGTGGACATCAATTCACCGTCTATTGCATGTCTGACAGCAACAGTTTTTTTCGGCACATTTCCCCGTCCCACCAGGCGCCTAAATGAGTCGTTTCTTCGGTAGGGCCTCCCCGCTTATATACAGGCTACCACCCCTCCTACCACCGTTTGGAAGGGGTCTAATCCTCGATGTGACGCACAATCCGGACGGCGCCCTCGCCGGACGGCAACGTCCAAGAAGTGGGGTTAGGCCGTTTCACTGGATTTACTTCCACAAACAATGGCCGTCGGGCGCAACCGGGGCAGCGTCGGCGCAAATCCTCTTACAACTTGTTCCACTGTTGATTGCTTGCGCTCGAACTGGACCAACCAATTTTGTTGAGCTCGATGGGCAAAAGTGAGGCCCCGAATCACATTTCCGGCTGCCGTCGTAAATCTGCAAGCTAATGAGGGGAATGCCTAAACGGGAAGCATGTGCCTAATGCGGCCGCAGATTACGCGGCCCTGTCCGCGCAACACTGGGAGAGTGCCTGCTTTTGCTCACCTCTAAAGTGACCAAGAGATAATGTACGAGCAATTGCTTTAACCTTGACGGACACATTGCACCGCAAGGATTGTGAGGATCAGCGTTTGGGCCACTGTTCCACGTCTAGTTACGAAAGTTTATTGGGATATGGATTCAGGGATCTATCGCGACCGTTGGCAGGCGTACGATTCGGCCCCGGTGTGACGCACTCACAGGAGGTGCCAGCGGAGATACCAATGACGACACTCGCTAAGGTCGTATAATAGAAGAGCTTGCTTGATAAAGCCACCCAACACTCCGCACCGCTCCTGTTTTTGTTCATGTGCCAAAAACCACCTTCCTCACTAGGCTAAAGTGGAGACATGGATTTCCTGCACCCGCCGGAGGGCTGCTGTAGGTCATATATCCTTTTTAGGCAAGGCAATGCACAGTGGTCTAAATACTTCGATAATGAACCCCCGATTAGGAAATTTGTGGGATCGTCATTAATTGTCGCAGGAAAACCCCTCTCCGCCAGCGAGTGTCGCTTAACGATGTGGCTCGCGAATCGGTTGTGGTCCCGGCAAAAAGCAATGGTGCCGTTCAACCGCGAGAGTCTGTTTCCAGCGGTTGGCGAGGGTTGAAAGACAGCAAAAAAAGAGCAGCCACGGCAAAGCCCCCATCATGGACACTACCAGGGGCGTTCATGTCGAAAAGAAAACACAAACGAAGAACCGTGACGCCTAAGCAACGTAAGCCCATCGAGAATCCGGGGTAATTTCATCGCCGGCCCAATTGGGCGAAATGGCATGCATGAAGATGCGGCCATCGGAACAAATATGCATTGTTAGGGTAGCTTGTTTAGCCCGACGGGCGTGCAGGGTGCATGCGATGCCTTCCGAATGCTACATTTGCAACACTCTCATCACACGGATTGTCGCCAGGATTTTGTTCCTAACGCAGGGCATACCATGTTCCCACCGGGCGTCGACCCCTCCGGCTCGCCAACTCGTCAATACATATAAATACCGGTGCCCGCAGCGGTTTTCCGCAGTCTCCATCGCCATTTTTTCATACCCATTCTACACATCGCCATGAGTGCCCCAAGGTAAGTACCACTACCCCAAACCACCCACCCCAATGCCCTGCTAACCTCCCAGAACACAAGTGCTCCCTCCTGCCAACGGGAAAAAGTTGTGGAGAGTCAAGAGATCCGTTTCGTCGGGCAACCCAGCCAGTTCAGACGCAAACTCGCTGCTCCAGTGCTTGAACAGCCTGTTGCGCATCACCGCCGCGTGCAAACAGTTCATGTCAAAGCGTCCTCCCTTGAAGAGACCCAAGTCCAAGCCCGGCATGCTCAAGGACTTTGTGTTTGTCGACTTGTCCCCCGTCAAGACCTCCAGCGACGATAACTTGGACGATTCCGAAAGTGACCGCGTGTCGTCGCTGACGCTGTCGCCCACGTTGTCGTTTGAGAAGCACCTGCCATTGTCGGCGACCAACGAGTCGTTTTCGTCCGTCGACAGCGACTCATATGCGGATTTCTCCCTCGGTGGCCACCACCACATGCAACCAGCGTACGACTCGTCATTGCTCGGGTTGGGGTTGATGAACATGCCCGCCGAGTACCCCCAGCCCTCGGTGGCGGAGTTGGCGTTGCAGATGCAGCAGGAGCAGCTTGCGTTCCAGCGGTTCTTGCAGTTCCAGAGCCAGTTTGCGCCTGCGCCCGAGACGCCTTTGGTTTCCGACCACAAGCGCACCAAACTGACGCCGCAGATCCCCAGACGCAAGTCTGCGGGTGGATTCCAGTTCAAGACGTACAAGGGCCCCAACAGCGTGAGAAAGCCACAGGCCAGAAAGCACCGCCGGTGTGTTTCGGAGCCCAGCGTGAAAAGCACGGTTTTGGCGGCCAAACCGGACGCCGACGCTAACAACCACGACTTGGCCGACTTCTTGCATGCTCCAAGCGACAACACCACGCTGGACGTGACGCTGGACCTCTCACAGACGCTTTCGCTCGAGGACTTTGAGCAGTTTGACTTGGCGTACACGCCATTGACAGACTTGTCGGACTTTGAGAACGTCGACACCTTGCACAAGCCCATTGACTTGGACATGCACTGCGATGCCTCTCACTTGTTCAAGGACGAGTTTGACATGTCGACCTTCGTGTCGATCTAACTTATATGATGTCTGAAGACACCGTTGTTTTGATACCCTTGCATGGGCGCCGCCCGACCCCAGTGGCTTGACCTGCCTTACATTTGCGTTACATTTGCTTTGCTTTTGCTTTGCTTCTACTTTTGCTTTACTTGGATACCTTTCTGTTCTTCTCGGACGCTCCATTTGGACATTTGATACCTTTCTGTTCTCCTCGGACACTTCATTTTTGGATACCTTTCTTTGTTCGTTCCCTTCGGACGCTTCATTTGGACATTTTTCGTTCTCCTTCGGACACTTGCCTCATTCTACATTTGCTTCACTTCGGACACTTGCTTCATTCTTTGCTTCGTCAGTCACCTTCGACTACTTGGATTTCTGTCTGGATTTTCATTTTTTGGATTTCTGTTTTGGATTTCACTCTATCTTTCCGCATCTTCCGGATTTCGCCTCGCATTTGGACGCCTTCTCTTTTGGTCACTTCTTGTCACTGCTCCACCTTTTACTGTATACTAGCCGTCAATCAACACTCCACATATTACTTCCCTGTACAGTATGCGCTTTCCCCGCAATTCGTCACGTACACCGATCGCATCGCATCGGATGCGGTTTTCGCTTGCCCCCTCCATTTACTGGGTTTACCGGAAATTTCACCATTTTTGTGTTGGGCCTACTACGATATTTCACCACTTCTGTGTTAGGCGTACTATGAATTAATTCGGGTCCACCGGTGCACCCGCAAACAACATGGCCAAGTGTGCAGGTCGAGCACATCAGTCAAGCCGCTCCCAAGAACACCGCTTTGTGATTCTTGACAAATATTTTTTTGCCACGACTGCTAGTGGCTGGCCACCATGCGAGTGAACAAAATGGAAGGGTGGTACTGAAGGTCACGTGCGGGCGGCTCCAGTTGCGCGCGCCTGCAGGTAGCCGGGGCGCAAAAAAGCAACGGTTCAGCCCCGAGCTAATGCCTGTCATTGGTGGAGATGACATCGATAGACGATGCCAGAATATCGCCCGATTGACGATCAGTGCATGGATGATGACGCAGCCTGTGATGTCGGCTGCAGTGTAGGGTGGTGCACAGACGGCGCCGGTTCTATTTTTGGGGTTGTCACCAACCACCGCCGGCGACCACTGGCATCCACCGAAGGACTAATTTTTCCGGTGTGCAGGACGCGGCGACCATTACTAACGCCGAGCATCTCAGTGTATGCAAGAGGCGTCATTCCACGGGACACTCACACATCCGCCCACCGCATGTGGGCATTATCCGAGAATGTGCAAAAATCGGGTCCAGCAATTGACAGCGATATGCGGCGGACGGTTTCGGCTTAACTCCGCGGGGATGCGTGAGACGAGCGAGAATGCACCCAGGTCAACTAGTACCAGGTAAAGGCGGCCGGATTCGGGCCGGAGGGTTTTTTGTGAGGCTGCCGCACGAGAATGCAAATCGCTGGAATCGAGAGTTGCTGGAATCGAAAGACGCTGGAGATCTAAAGTCGCTGAAAGTCGCTGAAAGTCGTTGAAGACCGCAGAAACCGCAGAAACCGCAGAAACCGCAGAAACCCCACATCTGTGGCCGAGAAAACCAGAGGCCATATTATTCGACGTTGTAGGGTGGTGATCGTGGATCGGAGACGCGGAGGGTTTCTCCGGCAAAGAGAGGGAAACCTGTTTCCCCAGAGAAGTGAAACTTGCGTAGAGACAACTGAAGCAATTGCAACAACCGAAGCAATTGCAACAACCGAAGCAATTGCAACAACTGAAGCAATTGCAACAACCGAAGCAATTGCAACAACCGAAGCAATTGCAACAACTGAAGCAATTGCATCAACCGAAGCAATTGCAACAACTGAAGCAATTGCAACAACTGAAGCAATTGCATCAACAACGCCTAGTTGAGGAGCTCCAGAATCGACCGCAGCATGGTGTCCTTGCGGCCGGGCCCGGCAAACTCGGGCTTTTTCGGTTCCGGCAGCGGGGGCTCGTCGTGGCGGTCGGGCTCGGACTTGACGTCGGGGTTGACGTCGTCCACAGCGTCCACCGGGTCGTTCAGGCGCGCCAGCGCCACCACCCACTCCTCCAAGCGCAAAAGCTGGTCGTGGGTGGCCGCGGCGTGCAGCCGTAGCATCGCCATCTGCTCGGAGTGGAAGGTGCGGTTCTGGTCGCCCAACTGGCGGATTTTCGCCACCAACGGCGCCACCAGCGGCGGGATCTCGCTGTCGTCTCGCTCCGCAGCCAGCTCGGGCAGCAGCCGGTGCAGTTGCGCCAGCACGTCCAGGTTGTGGCGCCCACTGGAGGCGTGGTAGTCGTCGGGCAGGTCGAGCACGAAATCTCGCACCGATTCGTGCTCAAACGCCAGCACCACCAGGTCCGGGAGCGGGCCCACGGTCTGGCCCGTCTTGTACGCCTCGGAGAGGTTGTACAACTCCAACACCGCCAACTCCAAGTCGGCCAATGCGCTGGTGCGGGAGAGCGAGGCAAACACCAGAAACGGCACGTAGTGGTCGGGCTGGTGGCGGTGCTGGGCCTTGCGGAGGGCGGTGGCCATCTGCCGCTGCAACGTGCGCACGGTGGGGACCACTGCCGACACCGGGCCGTGGCGCAACTTGTGCTGCTCCAACTTCTGCTGGATCAAGTCCCACTTGCGCGACTGCGAGAGGGTGCGGTCGCCCACGTACTTGAACGGCTTGATCTGGACGATGAGAAACAAGATGAGCTTGACGTCTGCGTGCGATAGCCTTGATCGGTGGCGGGGTGTGTTGTCTGGGTAGGACATGGGCCCAGAGGGGATGCAAGAGATGCCGAGAAATGCAAGTGGATTGCAGTGGAGGGGGGAGATTAGTAGATTGCCGTGGATCAGTGGATTGGAAGATTGCAGAGAGTTGCAAGTGGACTAGAGGATTAGTGGATGGCGGATTGCAAGATTGGCGGATTGGCGGATTGGCGGATTGCAAGATTAGTGGATTAGTAACTGGCGGATTGCAGTGGACACGGAAATGTGGAAGGATTGGAGGCACACCCTAGTGGCACGAGTCAACAGTTGGCAGCGGATCTAGTCTGTCATCCACCGGGTTATCGCAGCGGTAGGCAAAAAGTGTGAAATTCGCGACTGGCGTGGTGACCTGGGAAAACACACATACATATAAGCACCAGCGGTGCTTTTAATTGGCACTCGGAGCGGGCGAACGTGCTGGTGCAGCAGGCGGCATTAGACGTGGCATTACAAGTCATGCGCATGCGGAAGTTGCAGCACACACTGTCCAGCCGTGGGCCCAGTGCGTTTGACGTGGAATCACTCCCAATAGGCGACCCCAGATGCCACTTGGAGTGACATTGTACTATCTGGCTCAGATTGGAGCGAGACGACCGCCTCGGGCATGCAGGGCAATCTGGCCCACAACCATACTGCGGCGGGTGATCCCGGAAACAATAACCGGGTTTCTGCATCTCTTGCAGCGAGCACAAATATAGCTGACACATGTGCGTTGGTTAGATCGCCGGCCATCGACTCGACCTGGCGCACCGCGATTGGCCCCCACGGAAAACGCCACGGGTTTTTTCTGCCAAATGTTTTTCCCTGCTCGTCTGTGGCGCTGCACGCGGGGCACTCGCAGTTGGTGAGCGCGCCGACCGGGGTCCCTGAACGGCGCCAGCGAACGACACTGCCAAAGCATCGCCTCCTGCATATAAGCCGATACGACCCTCGAGGTGGGCCGGCTCAAGCTGCTGATCGGCATCACCGCGCATGAGCGCGCCCGCTGTGTGCACTCCGCGAGCTGCAGGCGACACCCCCGCAAATCGAATTTCACTCCCTGCGGATCCACCTCCAGCAGGAGGGAGGCCCATTTTCACCCATTGCTCGATTATTGCCGCACGGGTAAGCAGGTGCTCGAGAAACGGGGGCATTTCTGTCCAAGTGCCGCCGCCTTGGCGCGTTCGTCCCACTCTTAGCACACCATGCTTGTGGGCTTATCCCAGGATATGCCATCTTGCACCATCCGTCTGTTTTGGATGGTTTGAAGCTGGCTATTGGCACGGCGCACCCACCAACATCAAATTTGGGCCCAACTTGGGCCCACCTTGGACCCCCCATCAAAATGCCCGTATTGCAATTTTCTCAGGCGCAACTTTCTTGCTCGTTGCTAGTAGTGGTCGGTGTTGTGGCAAGCTCCTCCTCCTCCAACGCAAGCAGATCGCACTCGTGCGTTCCGGTAGCTCCAAACCGAACTCAGGGCACCCGGTGCAGTGCGTGAGCGCCGAGGTGGGAATCCGGACAGCCATTTCTTCCAGGGGCTCAGATCTGGCATAGTTCCGACGCCACGTTGGCCAGGTGACCTGGTGGCTCCTCCACAATCTCCACTTTGGCTGCAGCTCGGGGTTCGGAGTCTTTGGTGGTCCCCTCTTGCCCCCTTCTTCGCTTTCTGTTGTTGAGCTCAGGTGTTTTTCTTGTTTGGGAACCCTGGTAGGAGCCCGCTCCTATTGTCGCATGAGATCAGAAACAAGGTTGGCCAAACAGCCGCGGCGCCGCTGGGCACTAAAAAAACTGGCGACCGCCATATCAGGGTGCCTTAGTCGCTGCCTCAGGCTCCTACTGGGAACAATGGGGAGGCCCCTGCAAGCGCCCCGGATCCACCAGACAGTGCTGCGGGTGTCGCCCGTTGCATGACGCCGACATGCATTGACACAACTTCCACCGCCCTCGGGGAAATCGCCCTCGATTCCGGACGGCCATACCGCCGTGGGGCAAACGGTGACGCGGTTGGCGACGGCGGCATCGAATTCGGGGTGTTCTCCAGAAGGCGGCAACACCAAATTCGGGGGCATTCTCGTTGACACCTGCACCAGTACGCTTGGCAGTAGCTTCTGGTGGTTTGGTTTCTGCGAATAAAGTTTACGGAGTTGTGAACGCCCACTAGGGGTGCTGTTACGTAGCGGGGGTGCTGTTACGTGGAGCGGCGTGCCGGGGTGGTGCTGGTCGTATATGGTGGTTTATTGGGATTGTGCTCCAACCAGTCTATAAGTGGCTTCTGGCCCACGCAAACAGGTGTGTTTGCGATCAAACGGGGGCACGGGAACACACGGGAACGCACGGGAACGCACGGAAGAGGAGAGGAAAACAAACAGTCGAGACGTGCGATTGTCCACCGACACCATTAAATTCCACCTCATGGAGCTGCTCGTTGTGCCTGAAGGCGACTATTGAGCTTTGGCGCCAAATGCAGCCGTGACAATCTCGGGAATCTCGGAAAAGTTCTCGGAACTCCCTCGAGCTCCTCACCACCACGAAACACAGCGCGGCGATCCCTATATTTTCTCGCTTGGCGAGCGGTGTGTGAGGTGCAACCCTGGGGCTGTTTTAGGTCTGCAACGGCGCTTATAGTGGTTCGAGTTGCCGGTTCGACCTGGAGGTTCGAGTTGCCGATCACCGTCGCATTGATGGCTGTGTCTCGTCTAATGCAGCGGGTCGGCTAATATGCTGGTGATCTCATGGAAACGACGGTGGTTACGGGTCGCAGGTGCCATCCGGATAGAAAAGGTGCCCTTGGTGCAACCCTTCGTGGTGCTCGATCCACTTGACGCGCGGCCTGCACGCCGCTTCGCATGATGCAGATAAGCGCAAAATGCCGCGTCACAGCGAAAAATTGCTGTCCCCAAGACCACGTTAGCCCGTTGTGCAGATTTCTCCAAAATCGTCTGACCCAACCTGACAGAATCATATCTTGCCACCGCCAATCAGATATTCAACCCACTGGCAAACGCATTGGCAATGCTGCGAAGATCAAGCTCGTCGATACCTCCCTCGGGTCTGCCTGTAGTTGAAGCCATGGCCGATGGTCCGTCTGGTCTCAAATCTACACCTGAACGACCAACTCCACCGTCGTTTTCGTCGGCCAATTTCGCAGCCTCGTTCAGCGTGAGCAGCGGCCATTTCTCGTCGTCGTAGGCAGGCTCCACCGGCGCGTGGTCGCCATGAAACTCGGGAATCTCATCGCCTCCTCCAACAAACGACACCATCAGCTGGGCGTCGAAGTCGTGGTTGGCGCCAAACGTGTTTCTGAGCGGCCCGAACCCGCGCTGCTTCGTCGACTCGATTTTCCCCAACGGCACCATCGAAAGCTGCAAGTTGTCCATGGGGCCCTCCACTAGACACCCACGTTCTCTGAAGTGCGTGAGCAAATAGTTCCAGAGGCGGTTTTTGCTGAGCGAGCGTGGGTTGCCCAACACAACCATGCCGTATCTTGCCCGTGTCAACGCCACGTTCAACCGGCGTGGGTCGCGCAAGAACCCAATGGCCCGTTCGTCGTTGGCACGCACACACAGTAGAATGATGAAGTCTTTCTCGCGGCCCTGGAACGCATCCACCGACGTGATCTCCACCTCGACGTAGTCAGCTCTTTTCTCGACAATCAGCGAGTTCATCTGCATGTACTGCGCGATGTACGCACGCTGGCCCTCGTACGGAGTCACCACGCCGATCTGATCGGGCGTGACGCCGTCTCTGAACAACCTGGTGATGATTTTCTCGACGTTCATGGCCTCCACGCGGTTCAAGTACGAGTTCCCGCTGCCGCTGATCTCCTCCTTGCCGTAGTTGGCCCAGAACATCATCGGGCAGTCTGGCACGGGCCATGGGAACAGCGAACCTCGCCATGCTCGGTCTTCAGACGTGACTCCGTTCTGGAGCAGGCCCTCGTAGAACATATTCGACGGGAACTCCGAAAGCGCCGGGTTCATCCGGTACTGCACCTCCAAGCGGATGGGCACCTGTCCGTGGCAGATGAGTCGCTCGAATAGCGATTGCTGCAACCCGGCATCGGCGGCGTTCTTGTCCAAAATCACCGGCCCCAACTGCTGGTGGTCGCCCACCAAGATCACCTGCTTGGCTCCCTTGGTGATGGGGATGAGCACCTCGGGCTCAGTGGCCTGGGTGGACTCGTCGATGAGCACCAGGCGGAACTTCATGCCTTTCAAGCGGAAATCGCCTGCTCCCACGCACGTGCAGCACACCACCTGGGCGGTGGAGAGCACCTGCTGCTCGAGCTTGTGGAGGGCCTTCTGGAGCGCCGCCACCTTGCTCTTCTTGACGTTTTCCTGTGTCTCGCGCCGCTTGACGAGTTTCTTCATCTCGGGCAGCATGAGTTTCCAGGTTTTCTCGTGCAACGAGTACGGCAACGTGGTCGCCAGCGCAGCGCCGTCCATGCTCTCTCTGGATTTGGCCACGAGCCGCACCACGTTGATGCCGATGGCCGCCAACTTCTCCGTCAAGTGGTCCACGGCCACATTCGACGGCGCACACACCAACACGCGGTGCTTGTGCATCTTGGTCAAGTGGTAGATGATGGTGGCCGAGGTGACGGTTTTCCCTGTGCCGGGCGGGCCCTGGATCAACGAAAGCGGCATTTTCAACGCGGTGGCCACCGCGTGGAGCTGCGATTGGTTCAAACTGGCCATTTTCGGCACCGTCAAGCTGTGGGGCACCGCCGCGTCAAACTCCACCGCCACCACCTCGTGGCCCAACATCTTGTGGTACAAGAAGCTGCTGAGCGACTTTTCCTCGGTGGCAAACGCTCGTAGTGCCGTTTGCATGCGGTTGTACGACGTGCCCTTCCACACGAACTCCGCGGTGAACCCGGTGTTCTCCGTGACCGGCGGCGGTCTTTTCGACGGCGTCAACTCCAACGTGATCACCTCCAGCCGCGCACTGGGCAACCGCACAATGTAGCCTTCGCCGGTCCAGGTGGTGTCTGCAACTCCACCGAACGCCCGGTAGTGGAGCACAATCTCGTCGCCCACCGCCACAACCAAGTTGCTGTGCTCGTACGTCGACAACGTGAACAGCGCCGTGTGTCTGCCGGTGGCGCTGACGCCCCACTGCACCACTATGTGCTCCAATGCCTGGCTTTCCTTCAACGCACGGTCACACTCGGCCTCGGCGTCCACGAGCGGCGCAAGCGTATTCTGGTACTCGTAGGCGTCCGCGTACCGCAAAAGCACCGGCGCAAGCTTGGCGGCCGCCGCGTCGCCGCCGTCCACGTCGTCGATGGTGGTGTCTCTGTTGATGCGCCACTGCGCCTCGACCTTGGCGATCTGCTCGTGCGACACGGGCCGTGTGTGCGCCATGGCCTCATCCAGGGGCACCGCGGCCACCCAGGGCAATAGCCGCCGCTGGTCAATGAGCGGCTGCCACTCGTTGGTCTCCCAGTTGATGTCTCGCAGTTGCGCACACGGCATGCGGCACAAGAGCACCACCACGGAGTCCTGCTTGGCGGCAACGAACCCGAGCATGAACACGTTCTTGCTGCCGCAGTTGTAGCACTCCAACGTGTCGGCGCCCAACGGCAGGTCCGCGTGGAGTGAAACCACGTTATGCTTCAGCAGCACCAAGTGGGTGACAATGTGGGCGCCCACGCGCAGGTTGGACCCGTTGCAGAACCACCGGTCGCACGTGCCGCACTTGACGACCGACGACGCGGTGTCGAGCCCGCAGTACGCGCAGCTGTGGGCGGGTTTTGGGTGGTGGGGGTCGTCTTCAAGAAGACGGGCGATTTCCAGGTGTTGGGACTCGGAAAAAAGCGGCTCGACGAGGTGCGCGGATTGCGACGGCGCCAATTGTGTTTGCGGCACGATATGCTGCTCCGCCGGCGCGGGATGGAGGTCGGAGCACATGCCGTTGGTGGTAGGAGTAGTAGTTGGTGATGAAAATTCGGTGCGTGCGTGCAGGACGAGAGGTGGAGGTTGGAGGCCCTAGAGAACGTCGGAGGAAAATGGGTTTGGAGGGAGAGTGAAGGGGCGTAGAGGTTGGCCGTGGGGTGGGAAGGGTGTTTTGGTGTTATTTTCGTGGGTTTCCGCGTCTGCATTGGAGATTTGTGAGTGTCTGTGGAAGTGAGCGAGAGACCAGATGTGGACAAGGAAATAGGCAGAGGAGTCTGGAAAAAGAAAGGAGAGTGGTCGGGAGAGAGGCCCGGAGAGAAAAAGAGTGTGTGACAAAACAGAATTTTATGTTTTCTGAGAAGAAAAAGAGCAAATTGCCGTAGAATTTCGGGACCAGAAAGAAAGAATTTCACACTTCAGTAGGTCGCAATGCCATACTGCAACAACACCTTTGAGACCGAGAAAAATGTAAAATGGACAGGTCAACGTCGGCTGGCTCGCATTGAGTTTCCCGATTTCTCACCATTTACGCTTACCACAAGTCCTCCCAACCCTGTTGTTCACTTACTCCTGTCTCATTCAACATTCCACATTCCAACCTCAACCCATTAGGCAGAGAACCAGGCTCTTCATTGCCTTTTCCACTACCATTTCCGATTCCCACTATTTCCACCCCGTTTCTAATTCCCAAACTGCCTGCTTTCCCCAGCTTTGGTCCACACTCCAAGGCACTCGATGCATTTTGCGGCCAAAACGGTCAAGCGTCCTGATTTAGTGAGTTCCATGCTCCAAAATAACCTCACATTCCGTTTCTGGTCCTCCTCTGCGGTCCCTGTTCATTTCTTGTCGCTCTTTCTCGTCTCATTCTTTCCTCTAATTTGCATTCAATGCAATCGTGCCGTTGGGACTGTCGGTCGCCTGTTTCGGCTCATCTACAGCCTAATCCGGGGCATTTCTCTGTACACTCCCAAGCGTTTGGAATTCTCCGTGCGTCAAGCCCAATTCCACAAGCCACTCCTTGCATCTAATGCGGCGATTGAAACTGGGCTCAAAAGGCAGTAGCGCCCTAGAGAGGGGTAAAAAGTAGCAGAAACCGTAGAAACGTTTCAGCTTGACATTGAACTGCGTAAATGTCCTTTTTTTTCTGTTCTTTCTTTCCACATTCCGCCACTCATTTCCAGTTCCACTTCCCAACGGTCCCTGCTGGTTTTCCTGCACATGCACCAGACCGCCGGTGCTAGTTCCTGCAGGCAGCCTGTCGTCAAAATGTGTGCTCGTCTAACTCGGTCGCTTGTCGCGGTCGCGTACTGCACGCAACACTTCCACTTCCACCCACCACCCCCATCAATTGGCACCACCAGCCAGAAATTAGGAGTACCACCTCAATAAAATCGTGGCCCTAATTACCTCGTCCCCCTCAAACGATCTAATTTTCTCCAAACTGCATGCACAACGCCTCCCCGCCCCGCGGCTGGCACACCTCCTCATGCGCGCCTGCACACAGACTGAAACCGCCGCGTCGCCTCCTGCACGACGCATCAAACCCAACTCACTTGACACCTCAATTGAACCTCCATTCCACCTACTCCAGAAAAAAAAAACACCCCCCTTCTGCTCATGTCCCGACGCCTGCCGTTCCAGAAAGCGCTACTAAGAGACTCGGCCACTTTCAAAGGCCCGGACATCCTCGTGTCGCGCGACACCGCGTCGTGGGCGCTTGCCCACAAAGTGGAAATTACCCCAGAAGGATCCATGGTGGCCCACGACGCCCACGGCCTGCTTTCGTTGCTCCTCCAGAACATCCAGTCGTGCCACGTGCAGGTGTTTGCTCTGGTCGGGTCCAGCGAGAAAAACCACCCGAATCGGCGGCGGTTTGGCAAAAAACTGGCCGATTCAGACGTGTCGTCAACCGCCGACGAGCCGCCGGTGATATACGTGCGCAGCTACGACAACGACCGGCTCTACATGAAGATCGGCGCGAAATCGGTGTTTGGCAACTTGGTGCTGGCGCTTTTGGCGTGGCAGAACATGAAACCGCCCGGGCTAGCCAAAAAGTGGTTTGCGCAGAACAGAGTGTGGAACGCCACCACCCTGACGTCCGACCCGCACGAGTTGCTTGTGTGCCGCTTCAAGATCTACGGGCCGGTGCCCCTGCGGGCGAAAACGGTCACGTTGGTGCCGGGGCCCAAGCCTCCCGTGTGTTTTTCCAACTTCGAGGATTCGTCAGCAACAGCAGGCTCGCTGACGTTGCTGGGCTCGCAGCTGGACGGGAACGTGCCCGAAGGCTGGTTCTACACCATGGGCGTGTTGAAGTCCAACGGAATGCTCAACTTCATCACGGAGTTGGACGGGATGCTCTTGTACTCGGTGGACATCAAAAAGGTGCTTCTGTCCGAGATCCGCGAGCTCCACAGCTCCATTTGCGGGAACCCAAACATCTTGCTCATCGGGCACATCAAGGAGTTGCGGTGGAACAACGTGATCAAGCCCACTTCTGCGCTCTCGCTCGACTCTTTAAACCTCCAGAGTTTGCTCACCAAAGATGGCCGGCCCATTGGCAACAACCTGCGGGTGTTGATCGAGTTCCCACTCCACATCGATTTGGAGGACTGGTTCGTTGGGTTGAACTACTTCTGCAAGCGCGAGTACATCGGCGTGTTCGATGAAAACTCAACCTTGGTCACTATACCGAACAAGAGAATTGTGGACTTGGAAAACACCATTGACCCCGATACCAGTCTTGAAAGCGGCTCCAAGGCAAACACCTCGACGGGCAGCGCTGTCACCGCCACTTTGTCCGCGGTGAAGTCCTCGTCTGCTCCTGCTACTCCGCCAGATCTCAACCAGTTCACCAGAGACCATTTCCGGGTATCGAAGAAGGTCACCCTCGACATCATCGAGGCCAAATTCGACAACGTTGCGCCGGGCGCAAAGGGAAAAAGCAAGGTTTACGCAGAGGTGGTCATGTGGGGTTTCCCATGGGCACGGACTGCGTTGGTTCCTCAGTCGGCAAACCCATTCTGGAAAGAGGAATTTCTGACCGACTTGCCCATTCTGACCCAGATGATCCACATTGTCATCAAGAAAACAAACGGCGAGGTGGCCAACCTGCCCTCGGACCGCATTGTCGGCACGGTTTACTTGACTCCCGACATCCTCACCCAGCAGCTCAGAAGAACGTCAACCATGTCAGTTGGCATGGGCGGAGGAGAAGGAATATCGCTTCCAGGCCTGACGCTGATCTCGCAGAGTCTTAATGCGGCTGCTGCCGCTGCCGTGCAGAACAACAACATTGTGCGGTTGCTGATTTACGATGCCAATAACATGCTCGTGGGGAAATTGTTGTTGACGGTGAACTTGAAAGAGTACCTCATTCCAGCACCCCAGGACTTCCGCATTCTTGAAAACATGCTCTTGAACTGCCCAATGAAGGAGCTCATTGAGTTCTGCAACTCCACCGTGGTGACGTCTGACTTCGAGAATGTCAGTTTCATTCTCCTTGATATCTTCCAGAGTCTTGGAGTGGAGGATAAATGGTTCAAGACATTGATGGAGCTGGAGTTGGTGATGGTCGACCAGGTGACGAGGAAGAACTACGGCAAGAAATCCGCCAGCGGCACCTCCAGCAACAATATGTTCAACACGCTTTTCCGGGGCAACTCCATTTTCACGAAATCCTTGGAGAAGTATATTCTTCGTATTGGGCAGGAGTATTTGGAGAAGGTGTTCGGCGATTTTTTCGAGAAGATCACCGTTGAAAAGAAAAACTGTGAAATCGACCCTCGGTACGTTCGCCAGCAGGTGAGATCGGCGAGAAAGAATGCACTCGGGAAAACCACAAGCAACAGCTCCGAAGAGGACGACGACAGTGACGAGCTAGACTCGGACGCCGAAGCTGAACAGGAAAATTTGGTCCAGGAGACCGTGGAGCAGAATTACAAGAACTTGTACGCTTACACCGAGGAGATCTGGCAGAAGATCTACGTGACGTCGAACGACTTGCCTCTGCAAATTAAAAATCAACTCAAGAACTTCAGAACCAAGGTGGACTTGGCATGCGATCCCGACGACAAGGTGACGTCGCTCAACTGCTTGAGTGCGTTCATTTTCCTCCGGTTCTTCTGCCCGGCCATTTTGAACCCGAAGTTGTTCTACTTGACGAAAACGCACCAGACAGGCCAGGCACAGCGCACGTTGACATTCATCGCCAAGATCTTGTTGAACCTTGCCAATCGGCTGGAGTTCAGCCCGCACAAGGAGCCCCACTTGGTCAAAATGAACGAATTCCTCAAGAAACACGAGCCCGAGATCTACGACTACTTCGACAAGATCACCGGGCGCAAGAACGACTTCAACGAGAAGGTGCTTGATCTCAGTCACGAGATGAAGCGGTTTGACCTCGGATTGAGCGGCGACTCGGCGTCCAGCGAACTTCCCACCACTCCGTACCTCATTGACAAGTACCTCCGGCTCACGGAGTTCATCTACCTCTTGCACTTGAACTCGCACGGGCGCATGCACTCGCAGTCGTCGAAGCTCAACTCGTCCATTTCGTCCGCCAGCATCACCACCACGCTCAGCCAGAGCCCTTCGGGGCACTACAACGGCACCGCGAACAACACCAGCCTCAAGCCGCAAATTCCCGACCGCCGGGCGCTTCTGGACAGCACCGACGACATCCAAGTGAACGAGGACGGCAACGTGTACCAGATCGGGTCACTTGAGTTCGAGAAGTCGGAGTTCTTGGACTTGGTGGGCGACAACGAGACCGAAGGGTTCATCAAGTCGCTCTGCCGCAGCAACGAGGAGATCTTCTCGTTCATCACGTCCAACATCACCCTCAAGGATCTCCAGAAGCAGAGCACCAACCTTGTCAACAAAATCAACGAGCTTTCTCAGCAGCTCCAGCAGCCCGAGCAGTGCCGCAGTCTACAGGCCGACACTAAGCTCTGGGAGGCGTTTGTGAGGGACGTTGTGGCCAGAGCGGTGCTCGATACGCTGCACAATGCCATTGTGTTTTCCGACCACCACTTCCAGGACTCGCCGCTCGCCAACCAGAAACGCTTGACGGAAAATGCGTTGACGGGATTGAAGTTGAAGTTTCCTGTGGAATACCACGGCGGCGAGCTGATGCTGATGGTGGAGAGCTTCAGTTCTGTGTCGTTGGGGTCCACGTTGAGGACGAACACGAAGAATCCGTTCAAGAGGTGGCTCAAGCGGGACTAGGTCAGTGATGTTAGTGTCCATGGTGTCCATGGTGACCGTGGTGTCTATGGTGGCTATGAGGTGTCTATGGTGGCTATGAGGTGTCTATGGTGGCTATGAGGTGTCTATGGTGGCTATGAGGTGTCTATGGTGGCTATGAGGTGTCGATGTGTCCATGAGGTGTCATTGGTGTCCATGAGGTGTCTGTGAATATTAGTCTCCATGAAGTTCTGGAAGGTCTCCAAGATTAGTCTCCATGAAGGTCTCTATGAAAATCAGTCTCCATGAAGGTCTCTATGAAAATTAGTCTCCATGAAGTTATCTATGAAAATTAGTCTCCATGAAGGTCTCTATGAAAATTAGTCTCCATGGTGGTCTCTATGAAAATTAGTCTCCATGAAGTTATCTATGAAAATTAGTCCCCATGGTGGTCTCTATGAAAATTAGTCTCCATGAAGGTCTCTATGAAAATTAGTCTCCATGGTGGTCTCTATGAAAATTAGTCTCCATGAAGGTCTCTATGAAAATTAGTCTCCATGAAGTTATCTATGAAAATCAGTCTCCATGAAGGTCTCTATGAAAATTAGTCTCCATGGTGGTCTCTATGAAAATTAGTCTCCATGAAGTTATCTATGAAAATTAGTCCCCATGGTGGTCTCTATGAAAATTAGTCTCCATGAAG
>PPMS03000021.1:0-62848 GCA_003706955.3 Sungouiella blattae | reverse complement strand
CCATGGTGGTCTCTATGAAAATTAGTCTCCATGAAGTTATCTATGAAAATTAGTCCCCATGGTGGTCTCTATGAAAATTAGTCTCCATGAAGGTCTCTATGAAAATTAGTCTCCATGGTGGTCTCTATGAAAATTAGTCTCCATGAAGGTCTCTATGAAAATTAGTCTCCATGGTGGTCTCTATGAAAATTAGTCTCCATGAAGGTCTCTATGAAAATTAGTCTCCATGAAGGTCTCTATGAAAATTAGTCTCCATGAAGGTCTCTATGAAAATTAGTCTCCATGAAGGTCTCTATGAAAATTAGTCTCCATGAAGGTCTCTATGAAAATTAGTCTCCATGAAGGTCTCTATGAAATTTAGTCTCCATGGTGGTCTCTATGAAAATTAGTCTCCATGAAGGTCTCTATGAAAATTAGTCTCCATGAAGGTCTCTATGAAAATTAGTCTCCATGGTGGTCTCTATGAAAATTAGTCTCCATGAAGGTCTCTATGAAAATTAGTCTCCATGAAGGTCTCTATGAAAATTAGTCTCCATGAAGGTCTCTATGAAAATTAGTCTCCATGAAGGTCTCTATGAAATTTAGTCTCCATGGTGGTCTCTATGAAAATTAGTCTCCATGAAGGTCTCTATGAAAATTGGTCTCCGTGAAGGTCTCTATGAAAATTAGTCTCCGTGAAGGTGTCCAATTAGCCTCCATGGAGCCCTATTTATTTGCAATCAATCTCTACACTCGCACGTCAATTTACTGCACCGCGCGCTCTGCAACCTAATTGCAATTTTTCTGCATCATCGACGTCAGCAGCTATCGGTGGCGGAGGGTTTCTGTCCTGCACATACGCCCGCCGGCTGCTTCCGCTGCCTCTTCACCACTTTCCACCTACCCACCAAAATCGCCCAAAATCGCCACATTTCGAATTCCGACAATCGTAGCCCGCCCTCTCGCCTCCATTCAATTCTCCTTTCCTCCCGCTGCAATCCGTCACGTGGACTGCGCCCACATCCGTGGATGGCCTGCACCATCACTCACTAGCAAATTAGCCCCGGCCCACCAGAACAAACTCCGTTTGCAAGCTGGGAAAACCGCGTTTGTTGGTCCTTGTGAAGCATTCCCGCCCAGTTACTCCCACCGGATATCGCTGCACTTCCACCCCCGGTCACCCTCCCGAATACCCGCCTTCCCATCTAAAACACGAACCCCGGTGGCCCCGCTTACATAAGCAGAACCCACCCAAGCAACCAGTGCGACACCTCAACCACTTCCCAAATCTTCCCTCTTCCTTCACCACCATGTCCACTCCAGTCGAGATCGAAGCCGAGATCTTGAAGTCGTACCCCCAGGTCAACGCGCCGCTGCAGCAAACGGGCTACACCTCCAATTTGACCCCCGACCAGCAGAAAACCTTGGAGGCATTCCGCGAAGAGTTGACCAAGTTGGGCTACACGTTGCGCTTGGACAATGCGTCGTTGCTCCGGTTTTTGCGGGCCAGAAAGTTCGACTTGGCCAAGGCCCGCCAGATGTTCGTGGACTGTGAAGCGTGGCGTGAGCGGTTCGGCACCAACACCATCTTGGACGATTTCCACTACACGGAGAAGCCGTTGGTGGCCAAGATGTACCCCCAGTACTACCACAAAACCGACAAGGACGGCCGCCCCGTGTACTTCGAGGAGTTGGGCAAGGTGTACTTGCCCGACATGTTGAAGGTGACCACGCAGGAGCGCATGTTGAAGAACTTGGTGTGGGAGTACGAGCTGTTCACCCAGAAGCGGTTGCCGGCGTGCCTGAGAAAGCAGGGGGTGTTGATTGAGACCTCGTGCACCATCATGGACTTGAAGGGCATCTCGATCTCGTCGGCGTACCAGGTTGTCGGCTACGTCAAGGAGGCGTCCAAGATTGGCCAGGACTACTACCCGGAGAGAATGGGCAAGTTCTACCTCATCAACGCGCCGTTTGGCTTTTCGACCGCGTTCAAGTTGTTCAAGCCGTTCTTGGACCCGGTCACCGTGTCGAAGATCTTCATCTTGGGCCTGTCATACAAGAAGGACTTGCTCAAGCAGATTCCTCCTGACAACTTGCCCAAGAAGTTTGGCGGAGCGTCGGACGTGTCGGACCAGGAGTTATACTTGAACGACGACGGTCCATGGAGAGACCCGCAGTACATTGGGCCCGAGGGTGAGGCGCCTCACTCGTTCAGCACGTAGAGACAGATTCAATTTACAGTTATAGAGGCCCGCAGACGGAGGTGTACCATGCGATTATAATATAGTTTGACAATACAAGTATACATCAGCAGCAATGGAGGTCCAGATTAACGTCAATGCCACTCTGCGATCAGACGGTAACATCGCTTATGGTGTTTGGTCTGCTTAAGTGCATGAGTAGTGGTGAGTGCGAAGTGAGAAGGATTCAGAGTGGTGCCCATTTTTTGGCGAAAAAGCGGTAATTTTTGGTTTTAAAAGCGCTAATGGAAGGAAGGCATCCCAATGCAACTGATTCCTTGATTTTTTTTGAGATTTGTGCCGATTCCGATTTATGTGGTGGGTTTTTGTTTCTTGCAGAGATGGGACCAGGGCTGCAGAAAGTTGCAAACTCGCGACCATCACTTCAATTCAAAAAAGAGAAAAATTGTAGACAATCCTAAACGAGATCACACGCTTGAAGAAGTCGAAAGACGGCCATGAGACCGAAAAGCGAAAACAACATTTGACCGGAAAGCGAAATACTACATTTGGCAGCGAAAAATCCCAAGGTTCTGTCAATTCTATCCTACAGAGCCAATTTGCTGCGACCACGCTCTATTTTGCTTACTGGACTCTCCATCCATATACTCCACTCACCAGAGAAATATCCCATACCAGAGAAATATCCCATACCAGAGAAATATCCCATACCAAGCCACCGCTCTACTTTGCGATCTACTCCCTGCTCTATTTTTCCGTTCCTCTATTTTTTTTTTTTCTGTTTTCTTCTCGCTTCCTACTCCACATCTTCCGCTACATAACTACGCGTCCGTCACAATCTAAACTCCCCACTCTTCATGGCGGACTCGGCGTTTTCCTTCGACCAGTCGCTTCTTTTCGCCTCGGAAATCCCCGACGGCGCATCCAACACCTCCCATACCCTGCCATTGACAGATCTGGCCGTTTCTCAAGATAGCACCACGCAAACTCCACAGGATGTCGGTCTTGATGAATCCCTTATAAAACACGCGGCAACCACCGCCAACGACCCTCCAGAGTACATCCCAGGGGCCAAAACCGCAACGGCGTTCGACGGATCCACGTTCACGCTCCGCCCCCGCACGAAGAAAACCCCGGTGGTCACTTTTAGCGACGCCGACACCATTCTCGACATGGATGCGCTTTACGAGCGCGTTGGCCAGCGGGAACTGATCAGAAAAAGCAGGAAAACACTCGAGGGGCTCCGCAAGCCCGCCAAGGTCGAAAACCGCCCGCAACTATGGACGGACAAGTACAAACCCGCCAGTTTCCTCGAGCTCTGCTCAGCAGGCAACGAGCGGCAGTTCCGCCAGATCCTCAACTTTCTCCGCAAGTGGAACACCGTGGTGCGCAACGAGCCCGTCACCGACGAGGACTACGTCGACCATTTGGGCAGACCGCTCAAGAAGGTGTTGCTAGTGCACGGAGCGTCTGGATCAGGAAAAACGTTGGCCGTGCATCTTCTAGCCCGCCAGATGGGGTACGTGGTCCAGGAGTTGAATGCTGCAAACAGCATGGACACCATGCACGGCGTCGACACCCACGACGGCGGCGGGAGGTTTGCGAATGCCACCGCAGCACTCAAGTTGAAAGTGCAGAACGCCTTGACGGTGAACACGCTAGACTTGGCGAAAACAGACCACGAGAGCGCGGTCCACAACACCGTCAAGCCCACGTGCCTTGTGGTTGACGAGATCGATAGCAGCATCAACGCTGGCGACATCGTGAGGGTGATTACCGACTTGGTGCTGGCTGACGGCAGATCGGCACCAGCGGCGCAAACCGAGCGCAAGGGCCAAAACACCAAGGCCAAGAAGCCGTTTGTGTTGCGCAGACCCATCATTTGCATCGCCAACGACATATACACCCACAGCGTGAGGACATATGGGCCAAACCCAATGGATAAGCTCCGGCCCATTTGCGAGACCGTTGCCTTCAAACGACCCGTGACGTCAGGGTCCAAGAACGCCAGAATCAATGTTTCCGCACAGAAGTCGGTCAAGGAGTTGCTCATGAAGGTGAGCGACAGCGAGAAGCTAGGGCTAGACAGCAAGGCCATCAGCGAGATCTTCGAGGTGTGCGAGGGCGACATCCGGGCCTGTCTCAACTACATGCAATTCACCAGCCGGAAGCTAGATCCAGACATGCACGCTTTTCTTGCCTCGAGCAGCGGGAAAAGTGCAAGAAAGGACGAGTCCATGTCGTGGTTTGCTGTGGTGGACCAGATATTCGAAAGGGACTCACGACTCTCGAAAGACGAGAACTTTGACATTATGTTTGACATGATGTTCTCGGGCGAAGGCAAATCTGCCGCCAGCGGGTCCTTGGATAAGATCATCCGAGGGTGCTTCAACAAATACCTCGATGTGGTGCACTTGCAAGATGACTCGTTGGTCAAGCCAGCGGAGATCAGCGACTGGCTCTACTACTACGACACGCTCAATTCGTCGGCACGCGACAGTTTCTTTTACCCTGCTCTTGTCACTTTGAAGTTCTGGTCGTTGTTCAGCGAGATCAATGTGCGCAAAATCAACGACGAAAACAGCATCCTTCCGAACGCCAGAAGCATGGACTTCGAGAGTATGGAGCTCGCAAAACAGAACAAAACGATCTTGAGGAAATTGAGCGACCAGCTCCCGCTCGACTTGCGTCTTTCCTTCTGCGGTTCCTCTAGCAATAGCGAGTTCTACGCGTGCCAGTTCATCCCGTTCTTGGACACGATGCTCACGCCAGAAATCGGCTCTGCGAAAATACGGAGCTCGCTCAAGCCCCACGAAAAGGTCAACGTGGAAAAATTGGCGCATTTGGTCAAGCAGCTCGACATCAAGTTGGAGACGTCTCGCGACACCGAAACCAACCAGACGTCGTTGTCGTTTGCGCCCAACTGGGACACGGTCACTGTATTTGAGACGGAATTTGCGCACCAGCTGTTTGCAGCGAGAGCGAAGGCCCTTTTCGCCAGGAGACTGTGGCTTTTCCCGATCTTGCAATCCGAGCTCGAACACACGGCTGTTTCCGGGCTCAAGAGGCGAGCCAAGAGCGAAACGCCGTCCGATGCCGAAGTGGGCAAGCAGAAAAAGGCACGCATCTCGTCGTCGGTGGACTACTTCAAGAGCAAGTACGATCGGCTCTCCACGCAGTTGGAGAGTCCTACAAAACTGCCTACTGAGCACATCTCGAGAATATGGGTCAAGTACCACGAAGGGTTCTCGAATGCAGTGCGGAAGAATATCGGGTGGAGCGAGCTCTGGGCGCCATGAGGGCGTCCAAACTAATTTAGATTATAGAATACCCTCGTCTGGATCGGTCACCACGTCTTTCGGTACTGCACACCGGGCACACACTTATCAGTGTGTATGTAGCGTGCAACCACATCCACCATTTCCACTTCCCCACCCCCATGAACGGGTACTTCTCCAACTTCATCAGCAGGTTCGGAGGCACAGACCTACTAAACACCGCCGCATACTCAAATGCCGCAGACAGCGCCAAAGTGGCCGAGATCAACTACCTCACCCTCTACAACGCGACATGGGCTGACGAGTCAGACGAATCCCTCCACAATCTCTCGAAACAGATCCTTTTTTTCATCTCGCCCGGGCTAGACGACGAAATCAACCTCACAAAAGACGAATTGGACCGGCGGAGCGGAGAACAACTCAATGTGGTGGGCCTACTACGCGGGTCGTGTTCGATTGCAAGTGAGTTCGGCAAACACCCCCTGCCTGTGCGGGTGAAAGTGTCTGGCGCGGCGATTATCGTTGTGGAGATCGAGAAATCGTTCCTGATGGCGTGTTCGGTGGCACTCCCGTCGAATTGCGCCGAAAGGCACGACGCTATCCAGGCCCAGGTGGAGCAGTTGATGGACACGGCACACCGGGCGTTCAAGGTGCTCCACCCGCCGTTCGAGAAGCTCTTGGAGATCCACGGCAAAAAGGAGTTCGCCCGCATTCTCCGGGAGTACTGGCTGGAGTTCTTGGTCAACTTCAACGATGCGTCCAGGCTGCCGTTTGGGCCCAGACTGTTAGGGTGGCCCACCCGCATGAACCACCAGGGGTTGTTCCGGTTTTTGCCCAGCGGGAGCTACCGCAAGCTGACCGTCAAGGTTCCGGACTCGCTCGCGACGGATCTCGACGACCTCGTGCGGCAATCGCACCCGGTTCCATCAGGATACTTTGTGGCCAACTACAGCAGGGCAATGCCCAAGAAGTACGGGCTCATATACTCCAAGAGCGACTGGAACGGCGACACGATCGACCCCGACGCGTTGCTGGACGTCTACAACTTGCTTGAGTTCCTCGATTACCACGGCGAGTTGGTCACTGACCGGGTCGGTAGGAGAAACCCGTTTTCCAACCTATTCACGCAACTAGACACCCAGAGCGTGCACCTGTCGGACGACGAGGATTCTGAGCAGCTTGCACTGACCGCGTTCAGCTTGAATCCCGCCGCTGCCATTGAGTTGCTCCACCCAGTGAACATCACCAACAATCTCGTGATCAACCCACTAACCTCAACCGTGAGCGGGCTCCGCACTTTGGGGCTGGCGGTGAACGACCAATTGCCGGCTCCTCCGGCGTGGTTTGGGCTTGGAAGGTTTGCCAACGCCGAAACTCAGCCGGAAGAGACCGCAGTTGAGCCCAACGACGACGAAAGCCACGAAGAGTCGGGCATGTTCATCACCGGCGCCAACGGAAACAGCTCCATCACCCAAATGCTTGTGCACTTGCCCACACGCTCAGGCGAGGCAATAGAAGTGCGAGAGTACCTGCTTGTGCTCTACCTAAGCGAGGAGGTGTTGCAAGGGTTTCTCTTTGAGTCCGGGCTTGAACAGCTCGGCCAGAAAGCGTTCTACGAGGAACTCAAGTGGGACGTGTGCGAGCAGACCATGGCGGTGATCCAGGAGTGCTTTCTGATCTCAAGCGGAGGCATAGGGCTCAACACGAGCATCAGCTCGCTCCCCAACCCACTCAAGTCGATAATCTCGGGAAAACCGGCAGAAATGGCCGCCCACTACGACGACGTGGACCTGGACTTCTTCTTTATTGTCTACGACACGAGGGACCGCTACTACCAGTCGTCACTCCCCAATTTGCCCCTCCTGGTGCCTTCGGTGGCGGCAGAATTGCCCAAATTGGCCCACAGCTTCAACAACGCCATCTTCCACCTCCACGACCAGCTCGTCGACCACTTTGTCGTGAAATCTGCCGGCAGTGTCTTCACGGAAACCAGCGTGGTCGAGCACCTCCACAAATTCTCGAGCAACAAGCACAACAACTGGCTCTTCTACTCGATCAGACACAAGAACAAGGCCATCATCATCATCCGCAACTACAACACCAAGCACAAGAAAACCGCCCGGCCAGTGTCCTCTGAACCTGCTGAGGGCAGTCTGACCAACGCGGAGAACCAGACTGCGAGTGCTCCCGAGTACTCCAGTCTTGGGTTTCTCGATACTTTGGGCCAGGACGTCAAGGTGTGGCTCGACAAGCTCAATTACAGCGACACCAGCTAAAGTGCCGCCATTTCCAAGTCTAGTCCTTCACTGTCGCTGCCCACTTGAGAAAATGCGGCACGTCCTTGGCAACCACGCCGTTGATGCTTTGTTTGGCAAGCCACAATGGCACGTTTCCTTTGGCGTCGGATGCAGTGGCCATGAACCACAGAAGTGTGTCCTTTTCTGGATTGTACACCAACTCCTCGACGGAGGAGTACTGGGCAAGCACGTAATCCGGGTCGGCAGTGAAGTTTGGTATCAATGACGGGTCCACCGCCACACTGATCACGTAACCTCTAAGGCCGTCCTTGCTTTTCGCAATGTGCACCAAGTTGGTGAACGTCCGCTTCTTCAAGGGCCACTGGAGTTGGTAGTGGAGCTCTGCGAGGTACGAAAAACACTCGTAATCTTTAGGTGGGTTCTCAAGCACAAACGGCGTCAAGTTGAAGTCGATCAACTCCTCGATGTAGTGCTTCTCGTACTCGGTATGCGACTTGCCCAACTCCGACACAGACCCGATGCTGTAGTCGGATAACTTCTCAAACAAGCTTTTGCGGCCGGCGCCAGACAATTCCCTAAAACTGTTTCGCCGAGCAACCCAAAAATCGTTGTTCAAATCGGTGGTGAAGATCTCCACAGCCACCTTCTCAGAAGTCTGGGGTACTTTGAATCGGTACGGCGAATGTTTCTTCCAGGACGCGACCCCTGCGGCAATTTGCTGCGCCTCCTCAATGAGAGACTGCGAGTCAATTTTCTCCAAGGATTTGATAGGCGTCGAGTTCATTGACAGGTGTTGGAGTTTGCCAGTAACGATTTAGGCTGTGGAGAGCAAAGGAACCCCAGCCACGTGACCAAGTGCACGTGTGAAGGGTGACTCAGGAACACGAGCCGCGCATCCGGGGAGGCATGTCACGTGACTCGCGCCCGCCGCCACGATGAGTCCCGGTCACCCACTCGCCCCCGGTTGCGGTCCGAATGCTCGAGCGGCACCGAAAAAGCAATATGCTGACTATCCTCGCCTACGCCATTCGTCCAAGGTGGAAAAACTTTTTGTGCCGATTCCAAGCGGAAATTTTGGATCGGCGATGCTGGCGCCGAAAAACCACCGTCCGCCACCGAAACTTGCCAGCGTGACTTTCCAAATTCGGTGGCGCCCAAACTGGAGGGCGGTGGCACGCCCCAAGTCACGTGCGCGGAAGGGCAAAAAAATCAACCTTTATGTATATCTCAAGGATCCTACCCTAAACCTCACTATAGACAATTCCCACCGGCGGCGAGAAAGCGAACATTTGTGCTGATTTCCATATTTTGCTGAACTTCAAACGATCACCTACAACCCCCTGACCTCAGTTGCCCCTAGCAAACCCCCTTTATTGTTTTTTCCCCATTGCCGTTTATCCAGCCCCCATGTTCATTTCCACTCCCCACTAATCCCATCTGTGACTACCCGATTGATTCTTGATTACACCCGACCCCCTGACTTTTGATTCTACCGACTATTTATGAGAGACTCCAACTACAGGTCTATCATCAACAACCGAGCGGCGGTGACCATCACCACCAGTCTTTATGACCGGCGGGCGCTTGATGTCACCGCAGACAAACCGCTCGTCAACTCTTTGAACCACTTGACTTACTTGGTGTCGCTGAGCGCCAAAGTGCGCGAGACGCTCTCAAACGATGGCGGTATTGAGCGACTCGTGGAGATCTTGCACGAGTGCCACAACTCAACGTTCAACATCCAGGACAACATCTTCAACAGCGAGAAGAAGTTGCTCACTGCGTGGAAGTGGACGTTGGCGTTCCAGTGTCTCGTGTTGATCGGCACCAGAGGCACCGAGAAGATACGACAGAAGGTTGTGCGTGCGGGCATGCTTCCGATCATCGCTACCGTGTTGGACAACTACATGAACTTGCATGGCGTCAACTTTGGCGTGCTGGGCTCGCTGAGCACCGCACAGCCTGTTTGTGCGTACGTGCACCCTCGGTTTGCTGAGCACGCCGAGGCTCCAACGGTGGCGCTGGCCGGTTTTTTCAACAACCTCGCTGACGATACGGGCAACTTCATGAACATCCGCTTCCCCAATGCCGGTGACCAGCGGCCGGCACGCGACGACGGGCAACCCCACGGTTTCACCGGTGCTGCCGTGCCTACCAACTCACCAGCAAATGTAGGAGAAGAGCAGCTGAGACCAGCACACCACAGCCCTTTGGCCAGCACCGAAGAGCCAGGTTTGCCTTCAGTCGCTCCAACGGATGCCCAGAGCAAGATGGTGAACATCTACAACACATACTTTAACGACTCGCACATCAACAGCTTGACCAGCGAGGACTACGACATGTTGTCTGTTGACCAACTCTTCAAGATTATCCGGGGCAACGTCAACTTGGCGCCCTCGGGTGAGACTGGCTTGGTCAACGGCAGAAGCTCTGTTAACAACGACATTCGCCGGCGTTGTCTCATTGTGAGCATCATTAAGAAGTTGCGGGAGAAGAAGACGGACGAGTTCCCCGAGCACGACAGCTTGGACGGCTCAGAGTACGACATGGACAACAACTTGCAGTTCTTGTCGGACTTGTACTTGCAAGACGAAAAGTCTACGCATATTTCGAACGTGATCCATTCAAAGATCGCTCCTCGCAATTTCACCGCCACGGGAGTGGTGATGCCAAGAGACGACGACGTGGTGTGGTGCCTACAACTTCTTGCGTATATTTCCAAGTACCCATACCTCAAGGAAGTGTTGCAGAACACCCACTTGATTGTCGACATGAGCATCAGGCACAAGCAAATGCGGTTATTCTCCGAGAGAGAAATGAAGTCCAAGATGAGAAGCCTGCTCGCCATGGCTTCCAGACAGACCCTTATCCCCAGATCGAGAAAAGGAAGACCTTTCTCGCCTGGCACGTTACCACATTCTTCGGCAGCAATGAACTCCGGTGACACTTACATCCAGAGATTTGATCCTTCCCCATCTACCTCTCCGCAAATGCTGAGCGAGTTGAACATCCATGATGAGAATTTTGACTTGAGTGAAGATAAATTGAATTTGTACGATAAGCCAGAAGATGACGGGTTGACGGAGGATGCAGAGGCTGACGATGAGTACGATGATGACGAAGATAGCGATCACAGAAACAAGGAGGACGACAAGGACGTCGAAGACTATTTGTCCAAATTAGATGATGAGAAGCGCTCGACTGACTTGAATCAATTGTATGATTCAATCATTGATGCTGAATCCATCGTCAACGACTTGGACAGAGAACTTGCCTTGTTCCGCATCAGCGACAAAATCAACACTCACATTGAGGCCGAATGCAAAATCTTGAGCAACACTATCATCGATGAGCGCTTGAAGCAGAAAAAATACCTCTCTGAGAAGTGGAACTATGAGACTTACAAACATTTCGACATTGACGATGACGATGATGACTTGAAAGAGGATCGCGATTATGATCAATCCTTGGTCGAGTACAAGAAAGTGAACCTTTTCCCCATGGTGGAAAGATTCACGTTTTTGGCTGGAACCGACATGTACTACTGGTCAGGCGTGATCATGAGAAATTCCTGCCGCAGGAACGATTTCAAAGGTGGAGTGAGACAATGTGGCAACCTTGAGTGCGGCAAATGGGAGAAATATCCCAGAGAGTTCAGCAAGTGCAAGAAGTGTAAGAGGACGAAGTATTGCTCCAGAGAGTGTCAGATGAGAGCTTGGCATTGCCACAAGAATTGGTGTGTTCCAAGCACCTCATCTACAGGGAGTACTGCGACGTCAGCGTCAACCAACTACGACGGCGCACACGAAACTGCTCTCACCGTTGCATCCGTTCCAGCCACATTGGACTCCGACGCCACCGCTGGTGATCCGTCGCAACAGGTCTCGGCAGCAGACCTGGAGACACAGTTGTACGAGTAAGAATGCAGCTACCGTTGCGTCTCGAGCAAACATCATGAGAAACGATCTTTATTTATCTTCACGTCTAAAGGGTTCTTGGTATCAAAAAGTGCGCAGTCTATTCTATAGTATGTTAAAATGGTCCAACTAATGGAACTTAAGTGGTAAACCATGCAACACGGGCGCAGCACCGTTCAAATAGCGAAGGGTACACGCCGAACGACTCGAAGCAATCGCGTGACTAATGTTCACGTCACTGTCCAGCAGTTGCCCATTTGGGAGGAACCCCCATTTTGACAACACAGCTTGGCTGAATATGTCGATGTCCTTGTCGGTTATATCCCAAAGATTGGTTACCACCATCGGAGAGCCGCAAATCAACCAATTGAACACATTACTGGTGGGCTCCAATTCTCCATATTCTTCATATGCTCCAGAGGAGCAACCCATCAATATTGCAGGCGGCAATTTCGCTGAATCTGCAAGACTTCTCTTGAGCATCGTCGAGCTTCGATAATACTGCTCTCCTCCACCATGACCCAAGTATATATACAAGTCTGAGTCGAAGATGTTGGAAATTAGGTAATCCTCTTCTGGGCGCTCCCCGTAGAGTCCATGTGTTTGTTTTATAGACTTGAGAACGGGCTCAAATCTTTGCTGGGTTCGTTTCAAGTCTTGTCCCGGATTGACAACGCAGAAGATCAGTTTCTCCGATGTTGCTGGGGTGATTCCCATCGACGAAGAGTATTCCTGGAGCAAATTGGTCAACATTTGGATGCTGGGAAGTCTAGAAACCGATTTTTTCTTCAAAATACCAAGGGATTCCCAGGGAAACGAACAGCACGACGTACTTGGAACAAGAACCAAATGATCCATAATTGAGATGTTAGGCTCCACCGAGGTGTATAGCGTTTCAAGCCGATCATAGAGTTTAGCCAGCTTAGTGAGCTTTATGTTCAATTCGTCCGCCGTGAATGCCACCAAATCTTGTATGCGAGTGGCCTCGAACATCCCATCACTGTTAAAGGGCTTTGCAAAATAGAAGAGTTCAGCCAATTTACTGTCCATAGTGAAAGTTTTGGCATTGAACTTCCCCTCGGATTGCCAGATCTTTGTGACTTTCAGCGTGAAAGACTGATATGCATGATGGTTTTTGTTGGTAGTGTCGAAGATACCCCCGAAACTCCCGATGACGTGACTCTCCACATCATCCAAGAGACGTTTGAGCTGTAAATCCAAATCGAACCGCAACTCCCACCAGGATTTGCGGTCCTCTTTCGTTTTCACTTGCGAAGTCACACGACTCGAAGTCGAAACATTGCTCTTCTCGATTATTTTCTTCAACCTCAAGTTGATATCGTCGAAAGACAGCGCTGAGAGCGATCCTCTCAATGGCATCTTGAAAAAGAGTGGATGTGAGTCTCCAGATGTGTACTTTGATAACACAAGCTCTCCGCTCAATGCGCAAACATCAATTGTGACCACGACCCAGTTTTGCGGCATCAGACGCTTCAAGTCCTCCACGTAGCTCGAGAGAGAATCTGCAGATGATAAATTTGCATCCGAAAGTATTGGCAAAAGTTCATTTCCATGCGCAGCTGTACGGCTCTGCGATTCAATCACTTTTCGTTGGTTGAGATAAGGAAGGTGCTTAGGCAAATCCAGCAAAGAATACACAGAATTAAGAAGGTTCTCTGTTCCGTCCTTCAACATCTCCGCCACAAAAGACAATAGGAAAACGCACCTGCTGAACATCGCATTGATTTGCTTGGCCCTGCGAACTTCCAAGTGAACAGACCGACCTTGCTCAAGACAGTTTTGGAGAATCTCTTTGCAATCCAAAAGCTTTCTTTGTAGATCACTAGGCTCACGGTTAAGACTGAAGTTTTCGAAGTGCGGTATGAGCTTGATGAGTTCATCAAACTCTAAATTTTTCTCTTTGGCCAACATAGCTCTGACTTCCCGAAGATTTGAAGCAACGACATTCATCGCTTTGCTGATCATTTGACGCTTATGAGCGACAGTCCGGTCTTTTCTTGGGAGACAGATCTTGTCTGTTCTATGACACACCAGTGATTCACAATCGTCAATAAATTCAAGCACGGTGTTTGATGCCAAAGGTTCGAATGGCAGAGTTGACGATTCCACACATTCAACAGCACCTTGCAAACGTAAAAGCTCCTCATCTGAAATTTTACAGGTTGACTCAAGCAAAAGTTTAAGCACTGCATCAGACTCCAACTTGATAGCTTGGAAAACACTCAGATTCATCGACTCCACTATGAGGCTTCCCTTTCTGAAGTTCAGAGTAGCCTCAGTACTCTTACCAATAAAGGCATTACTGATCGCCAGTTGGAAGTGATTAAAGCCGTTCGAAACCGGATTTTCAACGACACTGTTGAGCCTGTTAAGTTCATCCAAGTAAAACTTTGCATCCTTCAGTAACCCAAGGTGCCGGCACAAGGTGTACGCCAGAATGTAAGATGAACAAAGTAAGTTCTCTGTTTGAAGCTTGAGAAGTCTTGAGTTGCTTGAACCTTCAAGTCGTCTGATCATGGAGTTTAATAACTTCATTGCCAATTTGAGATTTTTGAGGGCCAACACGTAAGAGCCAGAGTCTGCATTGTACCTTGAGGTCAAAATCAGAAACTGAGACAAAAGAGAGAGACATTGTAAGCGTCGATCAAGCGATATACCTTTGGCATCTGCCTTCAAATTGTACTCCGGATACCTGAGCATTAGACTCTCGATTTCTTGTAATTTCGCCTCGACTTTGGTCTCATCTTGCATTCTGATGAAATACTCAAGTTGGATTAACTTCCAGCGGACGAGAGAATTACAATCCACGGATTCTCCTTCCAGGTGCATGGATTTCATGATACCACCCGCTTCCCGTAAAACGTCAGGGATTTCAGATAGTTGAGTGAGCTTCAACAAGCAGTCAAGTAAGTTGAAGCTGACCTCGAGTTTCGTTTTGTTGTCTTGAATCTTGTGACCTCCACGGATTGCCTCTGCTGTTGACAAGGCTAACTTGAGATACCCAAGATGAAAGAGCTCGGCAATTAAGTCGATCGCAAGTGATTTCTGAACGTCGCAAATCTCCTCGGTGCTTTCAGACCATGAGATGATTTGCAGTCCAATCTCCTGCAATATCTTATCTTTCCTTAAGTCCCGCGAGTATAGCGATTGAGTCTTGATAGCTGCAAGACGCAAATGATCAGACGCAATTGTAGGTTGGATGGAAGTGATGTCCAAATGAAGTTTGAACGCCACAGCAGCACGATAAAGGCAATTTATTTTCGTGCTTTGATCTGGCAAATGCAAAGATGAAGCTAGTTGGGCAGGAACCAAGCTTTCTGTCAGAATTTCGGTCTCGAGACCACGAACTAGAGCTGTGAATAACTCACCCTTGAGCTTGTCATCGAAGCTCAGCAGTTTGCCAAACCAGAGTTCACCACACTGCAGTGGCAGATATGCAAAACAGGGAGCAATGCTTTCGACGACACGGCTTAGGTCAACAGGTTTTAGCCGGTTGTGAAAGCTGGTGATGTAAGTGTATGCTAAATCCGACGTTTCCTTGCTTCGATCCAGCTTTGCAAGCGATTTAAGACATCGTTCGATCCGGGACCTGGTCTTCTCAAATTCTGACGCGGATGAGCTCATTCCAGCATAATGCAACTGGGATACAACAGCGGTGGCAAGTGCGCGGGCCAGCGAAGTGGATTTGAAATGATTGAAGCACAACGCTTCGAGTTGCTTGAGTCGTTTGGCCTGGGAAAGCTTTGCGAGAAGATCCACCATTGCGGGGATGAGCGTATCAAATACGTCTTCAATGTCGTTTGCCAGTTGATTCTGCACGTGTGAAACGTACGTGTCTATGAGTGATAATATTGGCGCAACATCTGGGGAAGAGATGTCGATTTTGGCGCTGAGAGTGTTGATCATCTGCGAATGGACCGGCCAATCAATAGGCGACGCTGACAGCTTGACAAGCAGCTGTAATTGAGATAGCGTGCTGAGACTCACATGTTGGTTGGAGCAGATTTTCCGTGTGAGACGCTCGAGCTCGGGGCTCTGGGTTCTTGAAGTGTGGCTAGTAGCAAGGTGCGCCTCAATCTTCAGAGTCAACTCGGGATAGTCCACCAGCGAACTGGCAAGCGCAGCCACGAGCTCCTCCAAGAACGGACGAGACTCGTTTGTGAGCAGTGGCAACTCTTGTGAAGACACATCTTCCCCCAACCTGGCCCTAAACTCCAATACCTTCAATCTTATCAAGGGAAGACTGAGATCGAGAGACGCACCAGACGCAGGGTGCTTCTTCTTGATGAAGTCGGCGACTTTTAGGAGCCCCTCGAGCATCTTGACGCAGTTGCTCCTGTACTTCCTCATGATTTCAGTGCCCAGCAGATTTATCCACTTCATGATGTTCGAGCGGGCCAAAAACGCCTGTGCTGCCTGGAGGAAAACCCCGCAGCTCAACTCGGCCGTCCCCTTCGCCACAGACGCCACGTTGCTCGAGATACACTGGAGTAGCGTCTGGAAAACGAGAAAGTGGTACGACGCAACTAGCGAAGCCGGGAAAGGCGCACCCGGCGCAATTCCTTGCAAGAACGTCTGCCACAGCACTCTTGTGTATTTCCCACTTTGCGTGAGCACCCCGTGCAAGGTGGCTAGCTCGTGCACCGCAAGTTTCCACTGCTTGGTGGAAGTCAACTGGATGACGTACCGCTGGTGTTTGTTGACGAAAGCAGCCAATTCAGACCCACCAAGCCCGCCTCGATATACCACACGGTATGCCAACCGCACGAGATCGGCGTCAGACGACAAATCGACGATTTTGTGGGCGTGTTCGAGTGGATCTAGCTTGTGGGTTTTGCCGTTCAGAACCACGTGGTTGGTGGACAAAGCGGTCAAAGGATTTTCGCCTCGCGATAGGAACGCAGTGAACTCTGCATGGAGCGTTTGCATCGTGGGTAGAGACTCCACCATTGACGATGGCGTTGGTGATTTGGGTTAAACAAACAAACTGCACACACAAAGCAGCCATAAGTCGCACCAGGTTTAGGATGCGAAGAGAGCAGACAGATACGCAACGATGGAAACGCGGCAAAGGAAAGAAAAAAAGGATGAGAAAGAAAGCGAGAAAGCAAGAAAGCAAGAAAAAGCAACATAAAAGTTTTTGGTCGAGAGAAAACCCATCCACTGACTGCTTGTGTATCCACTTCCCTGCCTTTTACTGTCTCCACATTCTTCCCATGCAGGAATGCTCGAACTCTTCACCAGAAGCTGCTACCAACCGCCGAACACCACCAAAGAACACCCAGCGAGCCAAAAAAAAGTCGAAATTTGACGCTTTCAGCTCTTTACCTCACATAAGCGCTCTAAAGACCCCCCACACCACCTCAATGACGTCCTTGGGCCGTCTGGCGTCCACACACCTCAGACTGGTCTTCAAAGCGTCTATGGCCCGAGTTTCGGCGCAAGCCATGGTGCTTACTGCCGGAAGAAAGGCACCAGTCACGTCGAAATCACCTCAGAAACCTCTCCATGGCATGACGCTTTCGTCTGTTTGCTCGCTCTCGGTTTTTCCCACGCCGTTACTACAATTCAATCTCCATCTACCTTCGTACACTTCGAGCAGTCTTCACGAGAACGACGGGCTTTTATGCTTGCACGTGATGCCACCCACGCCGAAAGCAGTGTTTTTGGGGAGAATCTTTGCCAGCGGGATCAAAAAGGACCCGGAGCATTTCGAGGTCAAGCCCGACGACGGAGATGTCTTCCACGAGATGACCACACCGTTCGCTCACGTGGAAAATAGCGACTACGGCTTCCACACGGTCGGCGATGTCGAAATCCCGGTCTTGGCCGAGCTGGAAGTGGCGTTTGTGTGCCAGAAATCAAGGGTGTTCGAGGTTGACAACCATGAGATCTGGGTGGTGAAGGTACTTGATGTACTTTTTCCCACTGGGGGAGCAGACCACGCGAAAACAGGCGGGTTGCTTTACTTCGACCGGGGCTTCCATGCGGTGGGTGCTCCAGTGTCAGAAGACTGAAAACCCGCCCCAAGAGCAAGGTCCCGATGGAGTTCTATACGGCTGCTTCACTAATGCACCACTTTATTAGAAACTCAGCTGACTTTTTGCTCCCCGAGGTGCTCACACATGTCGCAGCAGGATCTCACGCTTGGAAACAACAGGACTAATGCTTTATCACAAGGCACCTTGAATCTCAAGAGTAGGTGTTCTGTTTCCTGCTGCATTTGACCAAACGATTCACATGATAATCCCGCGGGAAAGTCCCTTTGGCTCTCCTCCAAACTACGTTCACGTTTGTTGATGTTCTTCATTCAGTCATTGTGTCCCTTGTATATAGTACGAAACGAGTTATGCATCCGAATCCGTCTTGCTCATGTAAACCTCAAGCTCCCGACTGAGGGTCTCACACGCCTCGTCGATCTTGGGGATAATCACATCGAAGCGATCGTTGATCCTTTTTTGCCGTTTTTGGAACTTTGTGAACAAAACTTTCTTCAACGCACGGATCTCGCCGTTGAGCCTTGTGATGTCCTCTCTTCTCGAGTCCAATTTGTCGGTCAATTTCTTCCGCTTGGCATCGGTAAAGTCCTTGTCACCCAAAGCACCTTTAAGGTCGTTTCTCAACTTGGCGGTGTTGGCTTCGAACTCAGAAATGTAAGCTTCCAACTCGAAAATTTCCTGGTTCAACTTGGTTTCCTCATCTTTGTAGTCTTCCTGAACATGTCCATTGGAACGATCGAGATGTGTGATTTGCTTGCGCAAATCCTTAATTTCATTCTCCAACTGCGTCACCGAGTTCTGCAAGCCTCTCAATTTGCCTCCAATCTTTCCCTCGGTGATGTGCTTTCCTCCGAACTTGTCAATCTTGGTCCGTAAAGACTCGATTTGCTTCTTCAAATCCGACACTCGCTTGCTCTCGTCCCTTTTAGCCTTTTTGAGACACGCTTTCAACTCGTTGTAGCTCTCAATATGATACTTCAAACTGTACTGGAGAGAGTCAATGGAGGAGAGTTCAACCGATTGGGTGACGATAGCACGGTCATTTGAAGTCGTGATGACGACATGGTGACCCACAATCAGTGACTCAGCGTAGAAATCAATCTCATACTGGTACACAGGAGCAAGACCTTCAATACTGAGGTAAAATTGTTCCTTACCGTCAGAATCCGGTTGGCCAACCAACAAGCTCACATAGAGCCAGTTGGTATCGTTCACTCTAATGGAAAACCCACGCTGGTAGATTTGATCGAAGTAGTCACGGTCCAAAATCTCGAAAATGACCTTGGACTCACCAATGTGAGCCACAGCCAACGGAAGCACAGGCTCAACTGCTTCAGTGAAAAACCTGGATCCGTTATTCTTGGTTCTTGTTGGAGAACCGCCAAACAAAGATGGAGCTACCATCAAAACCTTGATTGCAGCTAACCACGACCAGATCGGCTGGATCGAGATGGTGAAATACTTGTCCATGATGGTAGTGGATGGAGTAGCGTTGCTGTTCAGTCTTTTCCGGTTATCAACTATGGTTCTGCTGTGGTTTGATTTTCCACCAAGTGCCAACGATTTATTTGTCGAAGGAACCAAGCAGAAAATCTTAAAATTGCTCGAGGGTACCAGGTTTGAGTCGGAAGTGACATTTGGCGTGAATTTGCTCTTCGAAATTTCCAGATTCACTTTCAACTCAAGCGGGGTGGACTGCCGCTGGAGTTGCAGCAGCAGCAGATCAACGTTGATCACCACCACCGAGTCGGATGCGGTCTCTCTAGGGAGGTTTGTAATGAGGCCATTTTTTTTGAAGCCCCCATACGGAACATCGGGCGTGAGCGATGATAGATGGTCCAAAGTCTTGGAGTAGTCTTTGAAAATGAAAATCCTCTGCAAAAATGGAGAAATCGTGAGACTGATGACGTGGATGCAGAGCACCAAGTACGCATAGTTGATCACGATGGAAGACTCGCGCAAGATGAACGAAATGCTTTGGATAGACTTACCCCCGAGGTTCAAGTAGTTGATCGAGACGTGGATAATGAACTTGCTGATCAAATTGGACTTCCCAAAGAGCTTCCTGCTGTCGATGATGTAGGATCCTTTCTTCGCCGAGAGGTAGTTGAACGAAACGAAAAACGGAGACTTTGTGAATAGTGCTTTCAACACGCTTTCTAAAGTCACTTCTCGGTTGTCGTTACCGGCGGCCAAGTTGCGGTAGAAGCTGCCCAAGTCGTTCAAAAGCAACGGGAAGTTCAACCTTAGCACCCAATTCAGAATGAAATTATTGAGCGCAATCACCGAGAAAAACCCTAGCAACGAGTTGAAGAAGTTGTTTGTCGAGTACTTGATGTCATTTTTACCGCCACTCTGGGTCTGTTGCAGTACTTGGCCCGAGGTGGTCGTTGTGGTTGTAGTTGTGGAACTTGTGGCAGAAACCACGCTCACATACGTCGTGGAACCCATGGTGTAGGAGCCCACCAATCTGCTTGCAACAATTGACTTTGCCAAAACGACAAGACACTGCAACCAGCTCTTGGGCAACGTGTAGTGGCACACCAATAAGATGAACGAGTTGATCGAGAAAAGCTGCAACATGTCGCCTACCAACTCGGACCGATAGTAGCGGTACTTGGATGTTGGGCGTGCCTCCAACTCGTACTCGGTCAGATTCTCTGACAGCAATATGAATTTCGCCACTGTCTTGCCAACCATCGACTTGAACGAACCCAGCAAGATGTACCCAGTGAGCACAAGGCAAGAGATGCCCTGGGGCAACATCAACAAGATGAAGATGAGAGCCACAATGTCACGGCCCGTCATGGGCTTGAGAATGGCATTCTGGGCCAGAAAATGGCCGCGAGACTGGGCCATCTGGGTTGGTTCGATGTGAGTGCATGCATTGACTTTCGACGACGATCTGGACCGACGAGTGGTGGAGTTGTTGGCAGCCAATCCAAACGGCGGAGGTGGAATGAGGTGCGAAGTGTCTGGAGACTTCAGCGGCACAGCACACGCCATCTTAGTGTGTAGAAAAATGTGATGTTCGTGAAGGTGGATGCGATCGTGAACACTAGTAAATATATCAGGTTGCTGGCAGCATAAGTTGGCGGGAGGCGATGAGCACGTGAATCAAAAGACAGTTAGCAGTGGAAGGTATCACGTGCGGGTGTGTTGTGGGCAAAAAAAAACCGTTGCCGCTGTCGTGGCCAAGGTGTGTGTTGCTAGATGTGGAGATTAGTGATTTCACTGAAAACCTGGAATGCTGATGCATACAGGCCCGGCCACAATTTTTCAACCCAACATGTGAACCCCACGACCAGGGGAAGATAGGAGGGAAACAAGAATTCCCGGGGCAAATGGCCTAACATAACAGGTCGTAACGCTGTGTGTTGGGATTTTTTATCTTGCTGCAAAAATTCCCGTCCGAGTGGGTGGTTCCTGTGCCCGTGCTAGTAGGCAGAAACAGGAGGCTTAAACCCAAGATTTAGCCTCCACCGAGCGAGCACGCGGGTCGGCCGGGACACAAGCATTTGCGGCAACAAAACCAAAAACATCCCAGAATGGCGAGTTGTTGGAAGTGTGAACACATTTTTGCATTCAGTGTCGTTTTGTTGCTGCAAATACCTGTCATTGAGTTTGCTCGGCATCTAGTGGTCGTGGGCCCTTGGCACAAACAGCAATGCGCAATTTCCTGTGGAAAGAGTTTCGCAGTAGGCGCGACTGCTAAATTGCGGGACTGACACCACAAGACATAAAGCAGAACCAGGAATTTCAGGGACACTCAGAAGACTGAAGTAAAAGAGAGGAAACTAGAGGCAAATGAATGCAAGTACCTCCGCAACGGGGATAAAACTTGCTGCTTTGAAATGGTCACCGCTGATTTGCAACAGTTGCGCCTGAAATTGCAGTGGTGTTGCGGTTTCGGGGAGTAGCTGGAAGAGGCCAAAGTATGACTAAGTTGTCAACTCCAGCTCAGACAAAAACATACGATAAAGCGCGGTGTCTCATCTCCATCAACAGGGCCAGTCGGGACTTGCATTCAGGATCCCGAACAGCGGCAACACAACAATGTGGAAACAGCGGCAATGTAAACAGCGACAATGAAAACAACAACAATCAAAACTACCGCCGGATAAATCACACACACCTCTTGATACCCAGGATCAGCTAACCCTCACCAAACGATACGAAGTCCAGAGGGGCCAAGCGACCAAAATGAAACAAGGAGGCGACTATGCCGAAACCAAGAGCGAGAATACTCCCACGAGACATTGTGCGATTGGTTGTTTGGGAGCGAAAAACTTACCTGCTATCATAAATGGCGAAAATCATTCGAGCGGCGATTTCCCAATTGGTGGTGGTCTTTTCGGCAATTCACAGCTATCAAATGAGCCGCCCCAGGCATTTCGGCGCTCCAAATGCGGCCCTAAATATATCGCCAAACACCGGCTCCGGCAGGGGAACGGCGACCAAATACGCCCCGTGCAGAACGGCCGAAGTCACCCGGCTTGCCCGAATTGTTGCGAAAAGCTCGAGGTGGAGTTCTTTTTTTTCGAGGAAAAGTTCTCAGAATGCTATTCGTTTCTAATGAGCTGGGAAACAGATCAAATGTCTTGAAAGAAAAAGCACTTGCTCCAGCAGACACCGGCTATGTGCAGAAACGACGGGCCCGTTCCTTGGGCTCAGCCTACCAAAGCCTTGTGTCATAGCCCGGGTGTGTGCACAGCCGGATTCTCATGGTGGGCTCCAGCCTTGTTTCCCGCAACGTATAAATTGCGTGCTTCGTCTCCAACGCAAACACCGTGAGCTTTTTCCCTGCCTGGCCCGCACTTGTTACAACCCTTCCCGTCGTATCTTTATACCCACCGGCCAACTGCCCCGCCGATTCCCATCGCTCATATCCTGCCATTGCCCCTCCATGAGATTCCCCCACCTCATCACGCTAGCTTCAGCGGCCGCTGTTGCCGCTGCTGACGTTGTTTCTGCTGCAGGAAACCTGGCAACTGCGACGTTGAACACCAAATCCTCCGGCACTCTGACCACGCAAAGCTCCGTCCAAAGTTCCCTGGTGGGCGTGGTTGAGTTTGAGAACGTGGGCTACATCGGTTACTACTACGACGTCAAATCCATCAGCAACGCAGATGACAGTGACTGCTCGTGTGAGTTGAGCACCGCATTCACAGTCTTTGAGGGCTCCAACTCGCCCCTCAATGAGGAGCTCTCGGTGCATTTCCGTGGTCCACTCTCCTTGAAGCAATTCGCGTTCTACTTGGCCAACGACTCGTCCTCGGGCACTTGGAGTCGTCACGCCTACTATAATGCCACTCAGCAGACCGCAGATAACGTTACTTTCTTGAACAACGGAGGTACTGCCTCCTCGTGTATGGGTAACGCCTTGTCTTACTCGCCCACCAACGGAACGGGCTACTCCGACGACTCTCAGATCTTGGAGGCCGATAACTACATCGAAGATGACGACGAGTACGTGATTTACTCCAATGTCAGCTGCCCAAGTTCTGGGTTCGACAAGTCGTGTGGTGTCTACAGAGATGGCATCCCAGCGTACCACGGATTTGGCGGCACCACCAAGATGTTTTTGTTTGAGTTCACCATGCCTGAGACGTCGTCCGATAATGACAACGTGACGTACCCTAATATGCCAGCTATTTGGTTTTTGAATGCCAAGATCCCCAGAACCGGCCAGTACGCAAGTGACGGTAACTGCTCTTGCTGGAACTCCGGATGTGGAGAATTGGATGTTTTCGAGGTGGTCAACAAGACCTACCCAACCAGATTCGCTGCCACGATCCACGACTACCAGGGTTCGGGAGATATCAACACCGGTATGGCTGCTTCGGGATACTTGACCAGATCGTACACTTCTACCATGAAGGGCGCCGTTCGCTTCGGTTCCGACGGCACCATCTCCATTTTCATGCTGGATGACATTGTCTTTGACGATGAGATCGACACTTCGCTGGTGAGCACCTGGCTTTCGGGCTCCGGCACGGAGAACGTCAAGGTCTTGTCGACCGTCACCATGGATACTTCTACGACCAGCGCCACTGCCACAAGCACGTCTTCATCCAAGAAGTCTGGTGGCTCTAGGGCGCTGATTCTGGGCTGGCTCGCAGGACTAATCGCAATGGCCGGCCTGGCATTTATTTACTTATAGACTGTTTGAAGCGGGCCGACTTTACTGCGGCAGCACATAGCTTTTCATTTGTTTTATAGGGTACCAATATCTCTTGGCCCACTGATGATGTTCGTAGGACCGGTGTGTTTAGTTTCCAGCCAATGAAGCTCTGGCTATTGTGGCCATCGCATGGTTGTAGGATCATTGCTGGCCCTATTTCGGACTCCAGTCCATTTGAAATGTCATCCAAGCCCTTCTCGATATCCTTCTCGTAAAGTCTTTCGATGTCGTCGGCGAAACTGTCCAGAAGTTGCAATTGTGACATCAACGAGGCATTTCTTTGCTTGTGCTTGAGCGGGATCGGGCGGACGCCTCGTGCTTTTAGGAGATCCACGTAAGTTCTGTTGTTGATGACGTAGCTTGCTGGATGCTGGCCGATGGCCGGCTTTTCAAGCACTGGCACCAACTCGTAAGCACCGACTTCTTTGCTCTTTCGTTTCACAATCACCTGCACCATGTTGCCCAATGGAAACCTGTACCCGGACACATCTTTTCTTGTTTGCTGAAGCAGTAAAGCAAATGGATTTGCGTTGAGGGACGAGGAATCGTAGCGGTCGGTGACATAGAGGGATTCTGAGTGTCTCTTGGTGATGCCTCGAAGCCACTTGGCCGGGTTTCGTAGTAGCGGGTGCTGCAAGTGGCGAGACATGAGAAGCAGTGATTTGCCGATTTCGTGAGTTGATTTGATTTGATTTGTTGGTAGGTGATCTTGTGGTGAGGATTGTGGAGATTCTCATTGAGGTGCCAGTGCGCAGTACCGAGAAGACCATCACGAACCACCCAGTTCCACTTGCTCCACCACAGCCCAGTGAGGAGCTCCAAATGTAAATTTTCGGCAGAAAAATGAGCACACAATCACTCTTGAGTGCCTTTCAATCGCGGCGGAGCAACTCGCCAATGTCCACCGCGTCCAGCCGTTTCTTGAGGGCAACAAAGTACATCTCCCTCAGCTCGGCCCGACAAGCTTCGGGCTTGACCTTGTGCACGCGTGCAAACATCGTCTCGAGCTTCCGCTGCAACATCTGGTCCTCCTTGCCCGTGTAGAACTTCATGGCCAAGTTGCCGTTCTTGCGTAGGAGCCGTGCCGCCAACATGAGCACCCCGTCACACAAGTCCATGCTGGCAAAGTGGTCGTTGTCCTTGATCCCGCTGGTGTTGACCATCATGTCGCTGAGCACGAGATCCAACGGGTAGGTGTGGTCGGCGGTGGTGGAATCGCCGCCTGCAAAGTGCGCCACGATCTGGTCGTGGGTCTTCTTCGAGAAGATGTCGCCCTGCAAAAACGCCGCTCCTTCCGGCGGCAGACACCCCAACAAGTCAACACCGAGGATGCTGGGTTCCACTTTCCGGGCCCTGCTCCGATTTAACGCAACCTGAGTCCACGCGCCGGGCGCAAACCCCAAGTCTACGATGGTTCGTGCTTTCCCAAAGAGCCTGAACTTGTTGTCGAGTTCAATGAGCTTGTACGCGGCCCTAGACCTGTAGCCTTCGGATTTGGACAATTTGGAGTGGAGGTCGTCTTTTTGGCGCGCCACCCACCGTTTTGAGGACGTTCCGGACTTATATCGTGGCGATAGTGGCGGGTAAAGCGACTGGCATGGACCCCTGCGGAGACTTGGGGAAACGGCGAGTTCTTTCGAGAAAAAGATGTGATTGGTGAACGCGGCAGCCCTCAGGAGCGCGATCCGCATTTTTTTTTCTGTCGATTGTGCCCGGAATGTGCCACTTCTTTCCACTGTTCTCACTGATGGTGTAGCCCCATCCTGCACTACCGGCCGATGCTCATCAGGACAATTTTTTCTAGAGTAGTTGCAACTATAACCACCACCGCCCGAGAAAACCACGTCACATCGCCCAAAATGGAGTTGCTAAAATCGTTGGCAGACAACCCGGTCGACATTTTCAACATTACCAAACAGGAAAACGCCGTGGACAAGTTCAACGCAGTCACAAAGTCGCTTCTAGATGAAATAGCGCCTACTCACTCCGTGCTAGATGAAATCTATGTCGACGGCTTGGATGCATCGCAGGTTTTCGGCCAGGCCCAGATGGTGCTTCTGGGTGTTGGCGAGAAGTTGCTCTTTGAGAAAATCCCAGAACTTAGGGAGAAGTACGGCAATGAAGAGAGCCAGGACGAAGATGACAACGACGACGCCAAACGCGAATCCAGCGAGGAAGAGTTCTTTTCGATGGACGAGTCGGATGACCAGCAACCACAAACGACGAGTTTGGAGTCGGAAAACGAAGAGCAGAGCGAGAACGACGAGGAGATCGAAAACGACAGCGACGAGCCAGACGCAGACTCCAACTCCGAACAAGAGGCAGAAATCTCCGACGCAGAGTCTGAGCAGACCAAAGTTCCCTCTGACGACGAGTCGGCCCCCCAAAAGGACGTGTTTGGGCTCAACGACGGGTTCTTTGACATCGATGCATTCAACAAGCAGATCGTGGCGCTTGAAGACGAGAACCTCGGCAACGACGACGAAGAGATCGATTTCTTTGGCGACTTGAGTGACGAGGACGACAGCGAGGGTGAGGAGATGGAGTACTACGACGAATTCTTCGACAAGCCCGGGCTGAAGAGTGTTAAGAGCGAAAGCAAGAAGAAGGAAGTCGAGGAGTCAGATGACGAGTCGGACGACGAGATCAACGAGCTAGACGACAAGGAGTACGACCAGGCCGTCGACTCGGCGATGCTCGATCTTTTCGCCGACGAGGAGGAAGACAAACCACAGGATACAGCACAATTGTCCAGCTTCGAGAAGCAGCAGCAGAAACTACAGGCCGAAATCGCCACGCTCGAGGCAGAACTTGTGGCTGAGAAGAAATGGACCATGAAGGGAGAGGTGAGGCTGAAGGACCGGCCAGCAGACTCGCTTTTGGACGACGAAGAGGCCCCCACTTTGGAGTTCGACCGTACCTCCAAGCCAGTGCCCGTTATCACCGAGGAAGTCACCGAGAGCATCGAAGATCTTATCAAGCGCAGAGTCCGCAGCGATGAGTTCGACGACTTGCCCAAAAGACTCATCACAGACGTGTCGAAGTTTGTCCAGCGACAGAAGACCGAGGTGTCTGACCAAAAAAGCAGCAAGTCTTTGGCGGAGATCTACGAGGACACGTATCACGGAGTGGACCCAGACCAGAAAATCTCTGACGAGGTCCAACAGGCCCACGATGAGATCTCGGACATGTTCACCACACTCAACTACAAGCTCGATTCGTTGTGTCTGGCCCACTACGTGCCCAAACCACACGAGTTCAAGACCATCGACATCAAAGTCACTGATGCTGCTGCATCCATCGCCATGGAAGATGCCCAGCCACTTCATATCTCTGACGAAGTTAAACTTGCTCCTCAGGAGGTTTACAAGATTGGAGACGACAAGGCCAAGGCAGATGGGGCTCGCGGTGTTTCCCAGGTGCTGTTGAAGTCTGGTTTGGCGTACTCCAAGGACGAGTTGAGCCGAGACGACAAGCAGAGATTGAGAAGAGCCAAGAAGAGAGCCAAGTCCAAACATTTCAACGAGTTGAAGGAGGCAAAAGAACAGAGAGACAAGCAGCAGAAGCCACAAGAAGGAGGAGACAAGAAGAGACAAAAGGTCGGCGAGGTGATCGACACGTTGTCCAGAGCCAAGAACGTGACTGTTATCGACAAGAAGGGCCAGTTGCGCGATGCGCTGGGCAAGTTGAGGAAAGCAGAGGGCCCACAGTCCGGCAGTCTGTTCCGGTTGTAGTGGATGAGCACACACAGCAGGGTAATATAAGTTCAGGAACGACGAGAGGGATTGTAGAGTGTAGGACCTTCGGGAAGAATTGAGAAAGCAAAAAGATAGCAGGTGCTTGCTTTTGAGGAAATAGAGTGGTGAAGTTGAGTGGTGAAGTTGAGTGGTGAAGTTGAGTGGTGAAGTTGAGTGGTGAAGTTGGGTGAAGACGCTGAGTGGCGTCCATTTTCTTCCAGAGCCACGAGAGATGTCAAAACACACCGTCTAATTAGTAATGACAAAGTTGGTCACAACCCGCCATGTGATTTTCACGATTTTCTCATTAAACTTTGGCGGCGGCGTCCATCGTTTTGCTCGCTCTGCCTCATGCGACACCAATGAAGTCAACTGCAGCAGATTCCATCACTCACTCCCAGCCTTCCAAAGTAGAAAACAAACCGACAAACAAAGAATTGCACTGAAGGCAAAAACCAAATTCCGGTTTTTTTTTCTCCCATTTGACCCGGAATTGCCCACCTTGTGTTCCCGGTTGGAGTTGCAACAACTGGGGCAGACGTGCAGTCGCAGCGCAAAGGTGCCGGTCATAGACGTTGAATGGATAGACGTCGGAAAACGACCACTGAACAGAAAAAAAAAAGGGAAAATAGCAAAGGGCAGAAACTCACCAACGGCAAGAATCCCTCACAAACTCACAGTTGAACCCGTCTTGCTCTCAGCGTAACGGTAATGTCCACCATCTCACTCCATTCGGCGGTTTTGGTGCACTCCAGGATTGTTCGTAATGCCCGCCCTATATAACTTCCGCGATCTGCCCTAATTCCAAGAACGGAGCCACTTATCAAGGAGGAGCCGAACGTTCGCAAACAAGCCAACGAAGCTCTGAATTTTGGCCCCTTGCCCCGTTTACTGGCAACGACTTGAACCTTTAGGCGCTTACGATCTCACTTGGTGTTTTTTCGGACCGTTGGCACTGCTTCTCATAGCCGCCAAACAAAAATCGCCCTGATTCCAATTGAATCCATTGAATCCATTGAATCCATTGAATCCATTGAGTCCATTGAGTCCATTGAGTTGTTCTACCCATTGAGTTCTTCTATTCATTGGGTCCTCCTTCCTATTGAGTCCTCCTGCCCGCCCCATATTCAATCCAATTGCCCTCCATGATCTCGCTCCGTTTCCTAAAGCGCGTGGTAGGGTTGCCGTATGTTATTGTGCGCGCAGTGGTCCAGTTCTACACACTGGGCACCGTCTACTCGCGCACCAACCGCGAGTTCCACTCGTCGCTCTATAAAAACGTCCACTTGGCCGTCGAGCACCACTTGGCCAACAACTTCTCGCGAGACGACGTGGCACGTTGGGTTTACACTCCCGTGTCGACCCTCGTTGAAAAATACCGAACCCACCCGTTAGCGGCGCGGCTCCCTGGTTATGGAGACCAGATCGACACACGCACCTACTGGATAGTGCGCGCCGCGGAGCCCGATGTTGGGCCCGAGGGTTTATCCGCTGGAGCAGGTGACGGCGAAAACAACGAAAACTGGGAGATTCAGAACTCGGAGAATGGGTCGGAAGCTCAGAATGGCCTGAATGACAACATCAATCAAAACAAGGGGAATATCGAAAATATCCTGTCTACCCCTGGCGGGAAATCCGCCGTGCTCTACCTCCACGGCGGAGGGTTCTGCCTCAACGTTTTCGCGGCGCAGTTTGTTGCCCTTCTTGCATTGCCCTATGCCGTTCCCGACCCACAACGGTCACTCGTGTCTATTGCCATTGTGGACTACTCACTAACTTGTCACTACGATAAATACCCAACGCAAATTCACCAGGCAATGGAGAGCTACCGCGCCTTGGTTAACGCAGGGTACACCCGCATCACCCTCATGGGCGACTCTGCCGGAACCAATTTGGCGCTCGCGCTCGCGCGGTTTACTGCGTATCCAGAAGAGGCGGCAGCGCATTTTAGTGGCTACCCACAGTTCCAGTGGGATTTTACCCCCGTGGTGCAGCCGGAAAATTTGGTGTTTGTGTCGCCATGGCTTGAACCCTACACTGTGCCCACTGCAATTCCAGGCGTGAACACCGACGGAGATTTGGGCGCAATCGACACTCAGATGGGCGACTGGTACGTGGAAGGATTGGACCGCGACCAGTTGGCGCCATTTGTGAACTTCACTGCGACTAATTACGCCGCGCACTGGGCCAAAGTGGGCGCCCTCAATGGCGAGGGGCGCACCCTCTACATCTACGGCGAGCGAGAAATCTTGCGCCACGGCGTGGAAAGGTTCGTTGACACCATCACCAAAGACGGCGCGGGAAAATTGGAGGTGTACATGGAGCCCGGTGGAATTCACGATGGACTATTTTATGTGGAGAGTCTTGATTATTTAACTAGCCGCGGCGCGCGCAGCGCGCAAAACGGAGACTTCGCGGACAAATACGCATTCAACTTGGTGGGCCAGTTTCTTGCTGAAGTCTGCTGAATAGAAACAAATGAACAACACTGGAAACCACCAAACCAGCGCGATACGATAAGCTTGCGTGGGCACGAAACTCAAGTAGCAAAAGTCAGAACAAAAAAAAAAAAGAAGCTTCCCCACCAGGAGTCGAACCTGGAATCTTCTGGTTCCAACCGAGAAGTGGTTACGATATCGTAGCCAGACGCCTTGACCATTGGGCCATGAGGAACGAAGCTTGTAATTGGTCAGGTTAAACGAGTGTAGTATCCAGGGAGAAGTGCGCGTGATACTGCATAGGACCACCATCTCAGATCGATACCGGGATCTGGCAGATATGGGAGTGTGTGGGTGCAAGAATTAGACGGTAAAACGGGACCACTTTTTGGAACTGATAGTGCTTCTTATTTTAGGGCCCGATTTGACTACGAGATTGCCAATGGCCACTTCGTAAATGACCAGTACATCAATGGCCATCCCGACAATAAGCCACTTGTGTGTTCTCAAGCAACAATAAGGGCGGCTACAATGACTACCCATCCACAGGGCATCAGAATTTCCAGCGCTGATTGTGAATCGCTAAAGCATTGAATTGAAGACTATCGGCCGAAATGAGGAGCTCAGCCAACATTCAATTGCAGACCATTGTCTGACTTTTGCCTTGTTGCAAGGGAAGAGTCAAGTCAAGTCATTTATGCCGAATTCCGAGTTCAAAATCGGCAAGATAAGTTCGGTTTAGCAGTGTTCCAGCTCGATTGATTCCTTGGCCAGGTCTTTGAGGTGTGAATCAAATGCAATGGTTGCATATGGGTGCTTGTTCGATCCTCAGACGTTCTCCGAAGAAGACATCGGATGTACTTCACCTCGGGTGAATTTCGAATACTCGAGTCGATACAGTCACGGGGTCAGTCCCATTAACTAGCGGAGAATGGTCACCGAGTCGCTGCTAATCCTCGAGGTGGTAGATTCAGGCGGAAATGTCCTCACACAGACCAAGGATTTGCACAATCTCCTGAGTACAAATTATCGAGAGACTCAGGTCTGGATACCGACACTGCACCCCGTCATTGAATGTATCAGCGAGTGACAAATCTCGCCATCGGCCCCAAGAACGTGTTCTTGCGTGATCTCAGTCCTCTCCCACCCCAATCGCCAACTCAAAACACCAAGCACGGAGGATGTCCAATGACGAATGTCGCCCCTTGATAAGGTTCTAGGAATGCATGGCAACCTGTCTTGCTATAGTCAGAGTGGGGAATTTCCAACAATTTGGTAATGTCGCATGCATGCTAAATTTGGTCTCGAGGTAGGTTGCGGTAGCTATCTATAGCAACACCTATCGGCTAAGTCACCCATCAACAGATACACTCCAATGGGCAGCCACGAGCATCGGAATTTTTCTCGAGTCAGGAAAACGACTTTTCTATGCCCGCCTGCGGTTGCTGTTGTCAACAACTGGCGGGACGAGGCTTAAGTGTCCATGTCGGCGGATCAACACTGTTTACAGTCCAAGCCTCAACCAGCAATTGACCAGCACAAATCATGACTCTGCCACATTCAACTCATGAAATGATCCTCGCCGAACCCTTGAAGCAAACCATGTGGGGAAAAATTATCACCACACAATAACCAGATCGCCACAATTAATGACTATAATTTCGGCAGGAAAATCGCCGGCCTGCCCGCACAACGCGACACTCGCAGGCACCATATTTTTTTTTTTTCGCAACTGGGTTTGCGACTCTCTATTCGCAGCTGACGAAATTCACAGCCTCGTCGTCCCCCCTGCCATTACGAACACTTGGAAAATTCCAAGGCTTGTCCACATAGCAATCGGTGGTTGTTTTGATTGCCATTCTCCGTTCTCCTCCTCGATAGATCCATGTGCCCGGAGGTTCCGCCGACATTATGATGCAGCATTATGTCACCCTATACGAAGTATCGCCTCCTAATGTCGACAGATTGTCGGTGTGGTGGGCAGCAAGTGACCCTCAAGAATTAGAACATTTGAACTTCCAAGCCCTGCCAATTGCACACTGCTCGGCGCCTTGCCTGGTGTATCTGTTTACTTGCTGGCTGCCCGGCACTGAAAGCAATTGGTAAGTTGTGCTTAGGAAGGCGGAGGGTCACTCGCAGATGTCGCGCCCAATTACACTTCCCCATCCAGTATTCTAAGTGGCTCCACCGATTTCGGGCCCAAGGCTTGTAACACGCCAGGTACATGATCGCGGGCAATTTGGTGCGAAATGAGGAGGTTTTGGAGAGTAAATATCGGGCATATCAGGGAACAGGGTCAGCTTATACCATCGGAGTTGAAAGAAATGGCATAAATTGATCTTAGGCAACTAATTTGTGCCCAGCATGGTCCAAGAAACCTCGTGGCGGAAGATCGTCATACGTCGATGCATGCTCTCTAATAATAGCAACAAAGCCATGGGCAAGGGACGTGGTGCAAATGTCGTGCCTGCCGAATGATCCACTATAAATGGGCCCAAAATTCCCCAATCCAGCAAAAACTATCTTTTCTGAAAACAGCAATTCTCACAATGAAATTACTGATCTTGACTCTCGCTTCCATTTTGGCTGCTGTTCAGGCGGCCCCAGTTTCCTCGTCTACTTCTAGCGAGTCGTGGGCCACTTTGACTCCATCCGGCACATTGCCCGCCTCGGCCTCGGCGCTTACTTCTCACTCTGGCTCTTTCGCTTTGTCTATTAGAACTGTCAGCTCTTCGGTGAGTCTGTCTGCTTCTAAGGCCAAGAGAGATGCCACTGCCACTGCTGACGTCGTGAACCAGATTGGTGACGGCCAGATCCAGCAACAATCCCAGACCACTGCTTCTGCCACCACCGCCGATGTGGTGAACCAGATCGGCGATGGTCAGATCCAGCAGCAGTCCAAGACTACCACTGCCACCACCGCCGATGTTGTGAACCAGATCGGCGACGGCCAGATTCAGCAGCAGTCCAAGACTACCAAGGCCGCCACTACTGCCGACCTTGTCAACCAGATTGGTGACGGTCAGATCCAGCAGCAGACCACGACCTCCAAGTCTGAGACCACTGCCGACGTTGTTAACCAGATCGGTGACGGTCAGATTCAGCAGCAATCTAAGACCTCGTCGGCTGCCACCACTGCATCCGTTGTCAACCAGATCAGCGACGGACAAATCCAACAACAATCCGAGACCACCAAGTCTCCAACCACTGCATCTGTCGTTAACCAGATTAGCGACGGCCAACTTCAGGCTTCCACCACTGGCAGCGCATCGACTTCTACTGCCTCCGCTTCTGCTGAGGACACCTTCGGTGAGACCTGTGTGGATGACAACGCATTGACCATCAGACTTGAAAACTCTCAGTTGAGAGACGGTAAGGGTAGAGTTGGTGCTATTGTTGCTAACAGACAGTTCCAGTTCGATGGCCCACCACCACAGGCTGGCTCCATTTACGCTGCTGGTTGGTCTTTTGTCCCTGCCTGGTACGCTGGCGAAGGCGAGAAGGCCTCTGACACCATTGACTCTGGCTACAAGTTGGCCTTGGGTAACCAGACCGTCTTCTACAAGTGTTTGTCTGGTGACTTCTACAACTTGTACGACGAGTCCATTGGTGGCCAGTGTTCTGCCATTGAGATCTTCGTTTTGGAGGTTGTCGACTGCTAAACAGGTAGCAGAGACTTATTATATTCGTTAGTTCTCATATGTTTTCGTGCATCTCAAAAGTTGCTTGCATAGACTCTACGGGGTCGGTTTTTATGTCTCAATTGATACATTGACAACTTCTAGTGTAGGCAAGAGTAAGATTGGCTAGCATGTGCAAACAGTTATCCGTGATTATTCAAAATCTTGCTATGCAATCTATGTAGTAGTCATGGCCCCAATCGCCTGTTTTAGTGCTTTGATATCCTTCTTGTATCCCCGTCAACTCTTTTCTCCGTCAACTCTTTTCTCCGTCAACTCTTGTCTCTGAGGTCTCTCTGCATGGTTTCCAAGAAATCTATAGACAATTCGTCGATCTGAAACCAATCGGGCACGATGATGGAGTCCTTGGTGACCTTGATGGTGTTGCCGGAAGTGTATATGAACCCGTTTTTGGCCTCGAACCGGTCCTCAGACAGATGGGGTCCCGACTCCAAATCGGTCAGATCGGGCTCTTTCTTTTGTGGATCTTCGGCCTGCTTGTCGTCGTGCTTCCCGACCCTTCCTCCTGTCCACCAGAACGTTGGATACACCCTAATCACATTCCCTGTGATCGTTGCGGCCAGAATCAATAGCACCGAAGATACAAGCTGTGCAGGCAAGAACCACCAGCTTATTAGGCGAGTGTTGGCGTCCACGCACGGTAACAACGCCGAGGCCCCCGCTGGCGGGTGAACACAGTTCAAGATCGACATTGCAACCGACAGAAGGGCCACGCTTAGCGCTCCGGCCACATAGTAGAGTTCTCTACTCTTCTCGCTCAACAGAAAGAGCTTCAGGATGCACACGCCAATGAGCGACGCCACAAAGTGGCCCAAAAGAACGTTTCTCGGTTGTGCGAGCGGGCCCAGATTGGCGTTGAAACATAAAATGGCGCTAGCTGCGTAACTGGCAATCATGCCCGACAAGTGGTGGGAGGAAAACGCGGTTTGGCTGCGGAAAACGCCTTCCAAGAGCAAAACACCGGCCAAGGTGCCGAAGAAGATCTCGAGCCAGATCCAGTAGTCGGCCACGGGCGGTGGGGTGTGGCCTCCCAAGAACCGCCGGAAAGGCTGGGGAAACTTTCTGGTCTGGTTGGGCGGGATGTATGGGTTGAGCCAATCGTCGATGGTGAAGCGGAACATGGAGGTACGGGTGTGTTGTTTTCGATGTGGGTGTGTTGATGGCGGCTAATGCAGTAGGGCTAGAGGGGACATCCCGGAGTGGTTATATAGTAGGAGGAGTTGATTGATAGTGGGCCCGGTATTAGGGTACCGGACTATGTGCAGGATAGGCATGATGAGACCCCATATGGGGCACCATCTGAGAGGACGAGGGGGGTGTTGGGGGCCATGGGGGACGATCTGGGAGGGGGAGAGATGTGATGGTTGTCTTTGATGATTTGGTTTTATTTTTTTTTTCTCTTTTGTATTTTTATTTGTGTGTTTTTATTGTGTTTTGTAGGGCCCCGTGGTGGGTTCTCCACTTCCATGGAAGCGAATTCGCGCGAGAGCCGGAGTTTGAGTGTTGAGACATGGGAGGCCATTGACAACAGAAAAATTGGAAAAAAAAATAAAAAATAAAAAAAATGAATAAAATCAGCCGCACGCCGCACCCAAAACCAATCGCCGCGTATTTCACCTTGTGTTTTCTCTGTTTCAGCTCTCACCGGTGTAAAGCCACAAGACCTCAAGCTGTTTCGGGCGCGGCCTCGAGATTCCGGAGCGGCAACTGCAGGAACGGGCCAGCGTGTTGGGATGTATGCAGGAGGGCAGCCCAGCGGTGATTCCCCCAGCCTTTTGGTTCGGCACACGGACCAAGACACAGCCATCGCAGAGTTGCTCCCGTACTTAATGCATTACCGCTGCTGTTTTTTCTAGCGGTACCTTGTTTTGCTTGCTACCCGCCGAGATGACGCCGAAACTCCTCCGCTTCACCAAAATCCACTTCTACCTCATCCCGATCGTGGCGTTGATCGTGTGGTGGGGCATGCTCATTGCTCTTTTGTCAGCATGGTCCATCCAGGGCCACCCCATCTACTGGTTCATGAACGGCGACTACCAGAACCCCGTTTACATCAGTGACATCGGTGCCACGAGCTTGCAGCCTGTTTTCATCGCGTGCACGGGGTTCCAGCTCATATTCTTCGTGGGCACCCTCGTCATGGAGTACGTGTTGCGCACGAAACAGAAGCTCCAGCCCTACGTGTCGACCAAACAGCCCAAGTTTGCCCTTGTCAGCATTTTGTGCGCCGTCATTGGCCAGTTGGGCATCTTGATGGTGTCGATCTTCAAGACCTCCAAGTTCCACACCGTGCACATCTCCATGGTGGGCGTGTTCATTTTCTTTGTGTTCTGGGCGTGTTTCTTCAACTTCCTCAACTCGTTCATCTTCGGCAACTTCCCTCAGCGGTTGCACCCGAACCACGAGCGCGTCATTTTTGGCACCCACCGCTGGGCAAACATGTACATGCTCTCGTTCTTCATCAAGCTTTTCTGGCTCTGCGCCGCGGTGGCATTTGCCGTGGTGTTTGGCTACGAGATGTCCAACGGCAACGACTCCTTGTCCGCTGCTTTCGAGTGGACCATCTCGTTCTGGTACGGGCTCTTGCTTTTGATGTGGTCCATGGATCTTTTCCCGTCCGCGGTGAAAAGCTTCCGCTTACGCCACCCAGAGGAGTTCGACACCGAGTTTGTCGACAACCACAAGCTGCCTCCTTTGACCGGAGCCCGCAATTCGCTCGAGGAACCCAAGGTTTTGCAAGACTCCCCTACGGGTCTGGGCCAAGACGTCACCATGGTGGGGTCCGATCCGGAGGCGTACCGAAACGTCTAGCGCGGTCCAGAGCGACCCCTAATACTCTTTGCATTCATAGTCAACATCATATGGTCCGTTAGAGGAAGTAGATCAGAGGTAGGTTTAAAGAAGTACACTTTACAGTGCTTGCACACACACAGTAGCTTTTTCGCAGCCGCCTGGTGTACGGGTGCAGCGCATCTCTAACTCCACCTAAAAATCTCAACCGCCTTCAAACTACACTATCCCTTCCAATGTTGCAGCGGAAAAGACTTTCATCGGGTCTTACTGCTACTAGCAAAGTTTTCGTGCGGTCCCGCCACGGAGGATGTGCCAAAATCGTCCGCGAGCACTACCTTCGAGACGACATTCCGTGCTATTCCAAGCTTTGCAACAAATGCATCAGTACGGCCAAACCAGACGCCCAGGGCAACTTACCCGAGTTTGTTTTGCTGGAGCTGCCCCTCAAGTTGAAATCCGGCGGCGCACATTACGTGGTGGTCGACACAAACGTGATTTTGCAGGCCATCGACTTGCTCGAGCACGCGGGGTGTTTCTACGACGTGATCATCCCGCAAGTGGTGCTTGAGGAGGTGAAAAACAGGTCGTTTCCTATCTATCAGCGTGTGCGTGCACTTGTGAAGGCAGCAGACAAGAGATTTGTTGTGTTCCACAACGAGTTCCACGAAGATACCTATGTTACGAGGGCAAAAAATGAAACCATCAACGACAGGAACGATAGGGCCATCCGCAGGTGCGCAAAGTGGTACTACGACCATCTCAACAAGGACAACTCGAAGTCCGAGGTCAATATTGTTTTCGTGTGCAACGACAGGGACAACAGAGAAAAGGCTACGAAAGAAGGTATTGACAGCAGAAGTCTTCTAGAGTATGTCGACAGCTTGGCTAACGGCGATGAGTTGCGTGACTTGATCCCATCTGAAAACGAGAGTTTCGACAAGAACGCCGCCGAAATCAACTTCCCCGAATATTACACAAATTCGAGAGTGATGGCGGGCATCAAGAACGGAACCTTGTACCAGGGAATGCTCAACATATCCACTTACAATTTCTTGGAAGGCACAGTACAGACCGCTGCGTTCAAGAAACCGTTGCTTGTGGTGGGCACCAAAAACTTGAACAGAGCATTCAACAGAGACCTCGTCATTGTGGAGTTGCTCCCTAAAGATAAATGGAGAGAGCCTTCCTCGACCATTGTTGAGGAAAGTTCGATTGGAGCCAACGACAACGCCGAGGAACAAGACCATGAGGACGTTATCTCCGACAAGGAAAGACGAGTGTTGGCGCTGGAGGCTTTAAGAGCGACGTCCGCGTCCGATGAGAAGAGGCTACAGCCTACTGCCAGAATTGTCAGCATCACAAGACGCTCGTGGAGATACTACGTTGGACAAATTGCACCAACCTCTGTTTCCGATGACGACACTGGAAATGCTTCGAAAACGTGTTTTGTCGTGTTGATGGACAAGCTCTTGCCCAAGATCAGAATCAGAACTAGAAAATCGAAGGACCTTTTGGGACAGCGTATTGTTGTCTCAGTGGATTCATGGCCAGCCGACTCGAAATACCCTCAGGGACACTTCGTGCGCAGTCTCGGTGCAGTTGAAAGCGCAGAGGCGGAAACTGAAGCGTTGTTGTTGGAGCACGATGTGGAGTATAGACCTTTCTCGAAGTCTGTGTTGGACTGTTTGCCCAAGGAGGGAGACAATTGGGTTGTGCCAGCTGACTTGAACAATGGCGACGAGCAACTCAAGAACAGAGTTGACTTGCGTGATAAGCTAGTATGCTCGATCGATCCTCCTGGATGTGTGGATATTGACGATGCACTTCATGCGAGAGCACTTCCTAACGGGAACTACGAAGTCGGTGTTCATATTGCTGATGTCACCCATTTTGTCAAGCCAAATACCGCATTGGATAATGAGGGAGCAGCAAGAGGCACATCGGTATACTTGGTCGACAAGAGAATCGATATGTTGCCAATGCTTTTGGGTACGAACTTGTGCTCGCTTAAACCTTATGTCGACAGGTTTGCTTTCTCTGTCATTTGGGAGGTTGACGAAAATGCCACCATTGTGGATGTGAAGTTTATGAAGTCCATCATCAAGTCGAGAGAGGCGTTTTCGTACGAGCAGGCCCAACTCCGGATTGACGATCCCAACCAACAGGATGAGCTCACGAACTCAATGAGAATCTTGTTGAAGCTTTCCAAGAAAATGAAGCAAAAGAGATTGGATGACGGTGCGTTGAACTTGGCTTCTCCCGAGGTGAAAGTGCACATGGACAGTGAAACCCTGGACCCTGGCGAAGTTGAAATTAAGAAGTTGTTGGAAACAAACTCGCTTGTGGAGGAATTCATGTTGTTTGCCAACATCTCTGTCGCCAGAAAGATCTTCGATGCTTATCCACAAACTGCCATGTTGAGAAGACATGCTGCACCACCAGCAACCAACTTCGAGGCGCTCAACGAGATGTTGCGTGTGAGAAAGAATGGCATGTCCATTTCTTTGGAGCTGTCAAAGGCACTTGCCGACTCGTTGGATCGGTGTGAGGATCCTGAAGACCCATACTTCAACACGTTGGTCAGAATTATGTCGACAAGATGCATGATGGCAGCCGAGTACTTCTCATCAGGCTCTTACGGGTATCCTGAGTTCAGACATTACGGTTTAGCCGTGGATATTTACACGCATTTCACGTCTCCGATTAGAAGATATTGTGATGTTGTTGCCCACAGACAATTGGCAGGAGCCATTGGGTACGAGAACTTGGATTTGAGCCATCGTGACAAGAACAAGATGGAGCTCATTGTGAGGAACATCAACAGAAGACACAGAAACGCCCAGTTTGCCGGCAGAGCCAGTATCGAGTACTATGTGGGACAAGTTATGCGCAACAACGAGTCGAGCCAAGAAGGTTACGTGATCAAGTGTTTCAACAACGGTATTGTTGTTCTCGTGCCCAAGTTTGGCGTGGAGGGACTCATCAAGTTGGAGATGCTTGGCGATGAGAGCAGCGCCGAGTTCAACGAGGAGAAGTACGAGTTGAAGTTCACCGACTTGAAGGGCAAGCCGCGGTGTATTGGTGTGTTCGACAAGGTCAAGGTCGAAGTCACGTCGGTCAAGGATGAAGTGAGCGGGAAGCGGAAGGCGCAGTTGTTGCTCGCGTGAGTGTATGCATAAGCTATATAGAGATCAAGGTGTACTTTCTATAGGAAGCACGGAAAAGTTCATGAAGGTATCGTCAAACAAATATAACCCTGCTCAGAGCCCCGTCTCGTTGAGGTACTCCACGATCTTCTCGATGGTGATGACCTTGATGTTGTGTTTCTTGCCAAACTCCAAGCAGTCGTCCAACCTCAGCATCAACCCATCCTCGTCTCTGACCAACTCGCAAATCACCGCCGCCGGCTGCAAACCGGCCAACTCACACAAGTGAACCGACGCCTCGGTATGGCCGCGTCTTTTGCGCAAAAGCCCAGGCACCGCCCGTAAGGGCAAAATGTGGCCTGGTCTGATGAACTGTGGAGGTTTGGATTCTGGGTTGGCCAACTGGTTGGCGGTCAAAGCTCTATCGTGAGCAGAAATGCCCGTGGTGGTGCCGTCCGCATAGTCGCACGTCACCGTGTACGCTGTACCGTGTCTGTCTGTTCTGTCTTTCAACATGGGCGGCAAATCCAACTGGTCTGCTCTTTCCGTTGAAAGCGGCACGCAAACGTAACCGGAGGAGTGGCGAACGAGGAACGCCATTTGCTGCTGGGTAATTTTTTCAGCGGCAATGATCAAGTCGCCCTCGTTTTCACGGCTCTCGTCGTCCATGACAACCAAGAACTCGCCGTGCTTGAAAGCGTCTATGGCCTGGGGAACGGTGCAGAATTCAGGCATGGCCGGGGGGAAATTTGTGGGTTTTGTGGGTGCAAATGGCGGTTGGGCAAGGAAGCTCGCAGTTCAAGGAGCAGGATCGGCTTATAAACTAGTAGAAACCGTGGTGGTGTGACCAGTTTGTGGAGTATTAGTAAAAAACGGCTGGAAAAAGTGGACCCTCGGAATGGGCCGGACGAGCATATGTCAAGTGTAAGCGGGCACACTGACACGGGGCGCAAAGGGGGTGAAAAGGGCAAAAAAAAGCGGGAGGTACGGGCCTACAGCGGCACTAGCCAGCGGTTTTCTATTAATTCTGTGTGGTACCAAGTTCAATGGACCACTTCTCTGGGTCAGATGACATATGGCTGCCCTCGGAATGCCTCCGGCAGCGTCGCGGACTGACTAATAGACACACCCGTACACCACAAAGTCCACCGCTGGCAGCGGGACTCCATGCAGGACGGTTGCCTGCCCACCTTCACCATCCATCTCCATGGAACCAACCAAAACCACCCACGAAATCACTGGGTCGTACGGAAATAGCCGTCTAGCGTTCCAGCGGGTTGACTTCGTCGACAAAATCGTGCTCAATGTGCTCATAGATGACGTCATCGACACCACGTTCGACATTCCTCTATCGACGCAGTCCACCATCAACCTGGCCATTCAAGACGAACATCTGCTAGGGGTGGAGCCCGTGGTTCTAGTTGGAGATCCGCAGAATCTCAAACTACAAGTGATAGCGGGCCAGATCGGCAAAGTTGTGCAGAATCTGAAGAACCCACGCAATGTGATCTTGAGTATAGGGTCTCGGTGGTTTGGCAACAAAGACGACACCAACGACGGCGATTTCGACAAGCTCATGTTTGTTTTGCAGAACGTCCAGAAACTAGTGGACCTCTAGCTACTAATTAGTCTAATTCTATCACTTCTTGGCCTTGGCTGGTCTCTCTTTAACGGCCACCTTCCGCTGCTTCTGGCCCCACACCAACTTGTGTGGTTTCATGAACTGGTCAAGCACAGACAGGTCCACCTTGCTTCTTCTCTCTTGGTAGGCGCCAACGTACTCTTGCAACACGGCAATGCACTCTTTCTTCATCTCAGACGACAAGATTTCTCCCTTCTTGTACCCGTCGGCCAATTGGGCCAACTTCTCGTCGTCGTAGCTGAAAAACGAAAGGTACTGGTACGCCACATCCACGTCGATGTTGCCACCAAGCTCCCTGTGCTCTTCCAAGGTGGCTCTGCCGCCCGAGAATGCATACTTGTTGATCTTCTTCTGGATCTGCTTTGGAGTGTCGTCCATGAAGATCGATGTCGTTGTGTCCGACGCCGACATCTTGGTGGAGGCGCCTTGCAAAGCTGGGAAGAACTTCGCGTGGATCAACGAAGGCTTGGAGAACTTCAACTTGTCGGCCACGTCTCTGCACACTCTGAAGTATGGATCCTGGTCAATGGCACATGGAATCAAGCATGGCGTCTTTGGTGGCAACCCCAAAACGTCTGGGAACGACGAAGGAAACGCCGTGGCGATTTGCACGCTGGCGAAATGGATCTTCCCGATACAATCGGAGTCCTGGAACCCAAACACGGCTTTGGCGGTGGAAGTGGTGATTTGTCTGGAGGTCCGCACGATGTTCTCGTAGAACGCCGGGTTCATGTACTCCAAGTCGGAGAAAATGAAGGTGTTGTCCGGGTTGAACCCAACGGCAATGATATCCTTGCAGTTCTCCTTGGCAAACTTCTTGACGTCTTCGATGGTCAACTTCTGCTTGAACAAAAACTTCTCGTCGTCGGTCAACTCGACGACAAGAGGCACGTCAAACACGTCCTGCAACCACTTGGTGAAAATGAACGGCACCATGTGGCCCAAGTGCAACGAGTCCGATGAAGGACCTCTGCCCGTATAAAGAAAGAACGGCTCTCCGTGCTCGTACAAGTCCAAGATTCTAGACAAGTCTCGCTCAGAAAAGAACACGCCCCTTTTCAAGAAGGGATGGGGCTCTTCGCCCGTGACTTGTGTGAATCTCTCAAGGATGTCGTCGGTGATTTTCCTCGTGCCAAATGACTCAATGAGCTTGTTGTAGTCGATTCCCTGTGAGAGTCCGTTTTCGTCCACAGCGCCCTCAACTTCCCATGGCGTCACTTTCTGCTCGTGCTTGGCGGGCTCTTCGATCTTAAGGGCCGCGATGTCGACGTTTTCGGTCATTTTGTGCTTGTGTTTCAGAATATGGAAGGAAGAAATTGGTCGAGGAGGTGTGCCGGTATATGCCCTCGGAACTCGCTGACCGGATGTGGATGAGCCAAATGTGCGAATCTTCTCACTGAGACAAATGGCGAAGACAAAGAAGACAAATAGGCAGAAAAGTGATGGTTTGAAATTCGAAGGGGCTCTATCAATATGTCGATTGTTTCTTTCACCAAGATGGGGTCTCTTCAGCTTACGCTGGTCATTTCATCGCATTGCCTACTCCATGGTTACCGACGTTGCAGAGTTTTATTACACGTTATATGGGTTATATAATGAGATAATGAGATTAGAAGTTGAGTTTGGTGAAGAACCACTTGTTCTTACCGGCCTGATGCTTTTCCTCCAAGGCCTTCTTGACAACCTTCTTGGCCTCCTCTCTCTGCGATGGCTCGTTCAAAGAGTCTGGGGTGACAGCGTTCTTGAACGACTCAACGTCCAACGAGTATCTGGTTGGCATCAAGTGGTTGTAGTTCACCAACTTGACGAATGGCTTGATCTTGGTTCTCTTGGCAACCTTCTTCTCGTCGTGGGCTCTGGTGACCTTCAATGGGCCTCTCTCAATGCCGACAACGACAGCGTGTGGGAAAGAGTGGGCCTTGGTGCCGTCGTCGTGTGGTCTGACAACGACAACCTTCTTACCAGCGAATCTACCACGGGTAACGATAGCTGAACTGTTAGTACAATGTTTTTTGTGACTGGCTGGCGGAGCTGAGTGTTTGGATGATTCTGACTGTGATGCACTTGGAAAACCGTCCGTGAACTGGGGCGTTCACCAGACTTCTCGACATGAACCAGCTGAGCACTTGTTCAGTGACTGTGGTTGACCATTTTCATAACGCTGTTTTCATTTTCTGGATGGATTGGCGGGAATTCAGGGAGCGTAACTGGAAGGATGGTCGGCGGGAAAATTTTTCAGCTTGCGATGGGAAAATGGACACTTCAAACTCTGGCCGGATGGGAAGGTCCGCACGTTCTGGCGGACACAAACGACTTGTACATACCAACTTTACCGGACTTGATGAACTTAGCCATTTTAACGTTGTGTAGGTGTAAGTGAAAAAATCGTAGGGAAGTGTGCCAGAAAAAATTTTGAGGAGGTGCAAATTCGCTCTCGCTATCTGCAGGCCGGCGTGTGTGCGGGCCAATGACCGGTGTGGAGATGTACGGATGTGCCTTCCTATAGTGTGCAAGTGCGCGCGAAACCTGGTTGCCGTTGGTGCCTGGTGTCACGTGATGTGCTGTGACTGCGAATGTTGGCTGCGAAACGTCAATCGACCTGGCAATTCGACTTGGAAATGGCCGTCTGGATTGGCTTGGAATGACGATGGCAATCGATTCGGCAGTAACAGTCGATTGCAATTGCAGCAGCCCATAATCTAGGCCCATTATTTACTCACTACCTCTCATTCCAGTACGCCGCTTCGTTACTCGACATTTTGAAGTGTTGATACTTTTATTTTCCCTACTTCTTGCCTCTGCTCCGGGCCAAAAACTTCGAGTTCATGGACGTGATCTTTGCCTTCCCGGCGCCAGACCCGCCGCTTGAACTCGATCTGTACGCTGTGTGCCCATTCTCTCGGTCTCGCGAGAAACTGGTACGCAGGGTATCCGTCATCACCAAATTCGGGTTGTTGGAAACAGCAAGCTGTGCAGCGTGCACCGTTCCGTTTTCACCGCCACGGCCCAACTCACGGCTCAATCCGCTTGCACTCAACGACTGCAGTTTGGGAAGTGGTGGTGGTGGTTTCCGTTTGACACTTTTCCCGCTTCTCAACTTGCTGTGGAAAAGTTGGTTCTGATGCTTGTCCTTAGGGTCAAGGGTGGGACTCTGGGCTGATTTTGGACTATTGTAGCCGCTGCGCCGTTGCATCGATGTCGAGGGGCTGGCCTCTTTCCTTGAAGACGAGGTGGGCTTCACCTCCTCGCGGCGCTTGGGACCCAAGTTGCTGAACGTAGGCGCATCCATCAACTTTGGCGACGGCTTGGGCGATTGTCTTGGTGACGTCTTCGGTGATTCCTTGGGCGAAGGTTTGTACTTGGCGGCCTCCTCCAAACGGTCTCTCTCGTGCTGGTTCAACTTAGCCTTCGCAAGTGCCTCGGTCCATTGGCTGACCTCATACTTCTCCACTTCGAAAACGAAAGCAGATTGCTTGGCAACCACCGCGAAAATCCCCGTTGATGGGAGCATCTTGCTGAACTTCGACAGGTTCGAAATCACTTCTTTGAAATGTATGAAAGGGAAGTTGAGTCGAACCTCCGCCACCAATTTGGATTCGTTGGTTTGATCCTCCCTCATCAAAAGCAAGAGCCTGCCATGCGTGGTCACCAAGATCGTGCACGTTTTCGCTTTTTCGAGAGACATGCTCTGGCGACGACTCGAACTGCTTCCTGTGGATACTGTCGACAGAGCATCGTGCAACGGCTCGCTCTTCTTATCGCTATGAGATAAAAACTTCTTGAATAAGCCTTTCCCGATTTTGGCCGCAGTAGCCGCATTACTCGAAGTAGATGTTTTCTCCTCGTCCTCCGGAATACTCTCAATCGAGTCAGGAACTTCATAGAAGAGGGTGATTGCGTCTTCCTCCTTGTAGGACTTTTGAGCAAGCGCCTCTCCCGAAATATCACGAAGGCCCTTGTTACCATGAGCTACCTTAGAAAGCAAAGAACGCCTGGATAGACGGTTATCAGCTGCCTGCAACTTATTGATGAGTCCAAGCGGGGCATCATGAATGAGACCACGGTTTTTCTTCTCGAAATACTCGACGGGCTGCTTGCAAACAATGGCCAGGCCCAAGTGGATGATTCTCTCTGTCAGTGACTCCAAAAAACCTTGCCATGCAAGCTCGACCTGGCTCATAGGTGCAACTTCCATCACCTTGGGCTTCTGTTTCTTCAGCTCCGATTCCAGCCTTGTTTGAGTGTTTCCTCTAGAGTAGCTGGCCATTGAGTGTATTGTCGGACGCAAAATATTTGTTCCGGGAATGTATTCTGGCGCAGGAGCCTGTCTTGAGCTCCCGTTCGTGTTGTTGGAAGGTACCTTCGAGATCGGACTTGGAGATTCGTCGTCATCACGCTTAGTAAGAACAAATGCAGCCACGCTTGCAGGGCTGAAGTTTTTGCCGTTTTCCTCGCTGACGATCCGTCTGGGTGGAGTGTCATATGTCTGCTTTTTGGCTGTGGTGGGCCGTTTGATGACTGTAGGCTGAGCCTTCCCCTGAGGAGGCATTTTCATCATGGACTTCGCCGTCATTTTGTATGGTCCCAATTCAGGCAATGGCGCTGTCCAGATCAGGGAGGGGTCCAGGAAATCAATATCTTTAAAGAAATAATGATCCTGGATTTGGCTGATGGTGGCCCTGCGAGAAGGCTGTAACACCAAGATCTGCTTGATCAAGTCTCGCAAGATCAATGGAAATCCTGCGCTGAACGCATACTGGAGCTTAGTAATCTTCTGGAAAGTCAAGTACTCGTTGGTTGCTTTGAAAGGTGGCTTACCAGCAACCATCTGATAGAGAATACAACCAAATGCCCAAATGTCACCAGGCTTCCCGCAGAATTTGCTCTCCAAAAGCTCAGGTGACACGTACTCAGCAGTGCCCACAAAAGATTTGGCTCTGACGTCAACCGGGTACTCCTCTTGGGCATTATCGCCAGTTTTCCTTTTCTCAAGGAGTTTGGCAGTACCGAAATCGGTGATTTTGATGCGGAAGTTGTCGTCCAACAAGATATTTTCTGGCTTGATGTCCCTGTGGACAACTCCGTTGTCATGCATGTTTTTCATTGCATCGAGAATCTGCGCTCCCAAGTGGCGAGTACACTCCTCGTTGAGTGTGCCGTAGTTCTTGATCAACGTCAATAACTCACCATTGGACGCGTAGTCCAACACAAAGTAAAGAGAGAACTTGTCTTGGAAGGTGAAGAACAACGAGATGATGCCGTCGCACTTATTCAACCGATTGAGCGCGTGCTTCTCGATGTTGACATACTTCACCTTCTTCTCCTTGATGATGTGCCGCTTGTCCAACACCTTGACTGCGTACTGTTTGTTGGTGTGTTTGTCGGTGGCTAGAACGACGGTGGAGTAGGAGCCTTCGCCCAAGTCCTTACCAAACTCGAAATCTTTTACTGTGCGTCTGATCACAGTGAAGTCGCCGGAGTTTCGGCGCTCGGCAACTTCGTTTTCTGGCAGCTCGACGTCGTCTTCTTCGATACTCTCATCGTCCTCGACTGGCGGGACGTAGTGGCCGTTTTCGTCCAGGTCATCTTCTTCGTCGTCGTCAATGACGTCCTCATTATCTTCGGCTTCGTCTTCTCCGTTGACGATCTCTTCTTCGTACTCTTGGTCGTACGCATCGTCGCCCACGTCTTCTAGGCGTTCATGGTGAACTTTGGGGAATTGCTTGTACTCGGAATCTCCCGAGGGTGTGTCCAAGAGCACGTTCAACGACGAGCTGGTGATTCCCCGAGGCTCCACCGACAACCCGAAGTCGAACAGCAGCAGCAGAAGCGGAGTTCCTGGCGCGCTGCGCACCACTTCTGCGCTCGGAACGTCGTGGGTACGAATGTGGGGGATAAACGTCGAAATTTGCGGAGAGCCAAGCTCGGGCGACGCCGCAAGCCCCGGCTCGTTGGTGGCCAGATCTAGCGAGTGCGAATAACTGTCGGTGCCGGCGGCGTAGCGGGCGTATATGTCGTGGATGCTGCTGAGACTATCGACGCTGCCATTGGGGTGGGACGACATGATCACGGGCCATATAGCGGCAGCAGGACTTTTTGGGTCGGGCGGCTAGTTTGGAGGGGGCAAACGGGGGCAATCAACGGGTGGTGCCGGCGGTTTGTGGGCGGTTTGCTCAAGTTGGTTGTGAGGCCTGGAAGCACGAGCAGGTGGAGCAATCGCCGAGGAATTGCGGGCGCAAGGAGGGGAATACGTATTGGGGGCGCGGTGGGGGTGCAATTGCGAGGGTATTGCGTCTGGTGTGCCGATCCAATGTGGTGGGAGAAGGGAGGTATGGCTGGAGTCGGTTGTTAGTTCGGCAGAACCAGAGGTTGTCCAGTGCTGGGCTGTGTGCAGTACGGGTAGGGGTAACCTCCGCCAGGGTCACGGGAGAGTATGCCGGGGCCGAGGAAATGGCAGGGTGGTCACCCCAGGCATTGTTTCCGGGAACTCAAGCCGTTGTTTTTTTTTCCATTGTTGGTGGTGGGGAGGGGCCAGTGCGCAGTTACGGGTAGGTTTCTTTGTCGCAGCAGGCCGTGACGTAATGAAGAGGTGGGAGTGCGCAGAGAGAAGAGTTGGCGAGTAGATACGAAGGGGAGTAGTGGGGGATGTTGCGGAGGGTGTGTTTTGTGAATTTACAATTTTTTTCGTGGGGTTTCTGATTTTTGGTGGCCAACCATCTGGTGGGTGAATACAGCAAGGCTCAGTGATGTTTGTGTGTATTGAGCGCGCACGCCGCAGCAGGTGGTAAATTGCGAATACCAGGGAAAGGGATAAGAGCGGAGGGTGAAAGAAATGAAAAAAAAAAAAAAAAATTGAAAAAAAAATGAACACTCAAGAGACGATGTAGGACCCAGTTCTCAATTCAAGCCAACATAGGTGAAAATTCGACATGGCTGGGAATGCTGGTTGGTCTTTGGGTGGGGCGGGCAGGTGCAGAATTTCGCAACCGTTGGAACCGGAACTGGAGCGCAAGAATTCGCCAGATATGTATAACCTTGAATGAGAATGGACCAGTTTTCTTGTGGCAATTCAATACGAGTGTCCCGATCTCCGGGGCCGCACAATCTTTAGACTGGTTGGGCGCTGGTGGCCTATATAAGCTTATATCTCGGCTAGTATGCGAACCAGGTACCGAGCACACACTTAGGAGGTAGACGGACAAAGCGCGGACAAGCAGAACCAGAACCACTTTCAACACAATAACCACAGTAATTTACAGCATAGTGTTTTCCACGATAATATTCGTCACAGTATTTTGCACTATAATATTTTGCACTATAATATTTTCCCCTACAATAATTTCCACAGTATTTTCCACCAATATTCTCCAATGTGATTCCCACCATGATATTCCCCTACGCTCCGCCGGTCACGTGCGCGGCTCCCGTACTCCCATACTCGAATCGCCAGTCTACATCTTCACCTCCTAAACCTGGCGCATGCAGAAAAACCCAAATGGCGTTCCCCTTTGAGCCCACCCAGCTCCGAGCGCAGCTCCGTGCATTTGCCGTTTCGACCGCAGACGACGGCGGCACCGCCGCCCGAGTGGTGAAACCGCTAGTTCTGGGGCTCTTCCACCACGAGTACAACCAGGCGTACTTGCAGCATATACGGCCCGCGTCGCCGCCAATTCCAACCGAGCTACCGCCGGGAGCGGCCTACTCGTCAGATCCCCTGCAATTGGGCCACCGAAAGAGATACACGCGGAAACCGCCTCCCAGAAGCGATCTCCAGTCTCCACAGAAGGAAACGGCGGCTAAGGGGAAAACCTCGGCTCCAGATACAAGAAATGTGCGGCGCAAGTCGGCGGCAGGCTCCGTCGCAACGCTGGCCAGCACGATCGACGAGGAAGTCTCGGACAGCCTGGTGACAACCATCGCACTCGAGCCCGCTGCAAAGAAGAAGAAGCGCGTGGACAGCAAGCAGAAGGACAAGCTCAAGAATCCGTTGACGAAGCTCTTCCAGAAAAGTGACAAGACACACCCAGAAACGACCGACTCCGACAGCTCAAGCGGCCACATCACCCTCGAAAGTGACCACGAACATCTGGGGGCCACCACGGAGTCCGGGTCAAATGCATACAGCAGCACTATTGGCGTCGACGGAACTCGCCGTGACCAGGATTTGGTGGACGGCGAGCAGGAAATCGTGGCCGAAATGGAATCAGGACGCGCTCCCACCACGCGGGCCACAGAGCTGTCGCTCATTACAAGCTTCGGCAGCGAGTCGATCGATGATGTCACCGTTGACGATGACGTGATCGAGAACGAGCTTTCAGACTCCTCCACAGACTCGGCGTTCACCGATATCGAGGCTGATCCCATGATGGACTCGGGTTCCATTTATGAATATACTGTCCCAGAGAGTTACATGTTGGAAGGAGCCAATTCGAAGTATACTGGCAAGCAAAAACGAAGAAAAAACAAGCCGGGCAGCGAATCGTTGCTTGGGAAGTCGGGTAAAGCTTTGGCCCCAGACAGTCTATTCACAAGCAGCACCACCAACAAGGGCACGTCTCGTTTCGATAAATTGCCTTTGCTTCCAAGACGAAGCTCGTTCTCATTTGAAAAGATGTACAACGCAGTACAGACGACACTGGAGGGCAAGAAATCGAACTTGAGTAAGTTGATCGACTCTCGCTACCAATCTTCAAATCCGCTCAACTACTACTCTTTTGTGACTTCAGATATCGCTGACGGCGCCAAACAAGCCAAGGTTGACATCTTTGTGCCTCCAAACATGAAGCCTGTGCTCAAAGATATGAAATTTTTGGCGAACGTGGCCATCATAGACTGCATCGGTAGCATTCTTCTCGCATTGTCGAAGCTTCCAGACTATAAGGATAAACTTGATGCGGCGTTTATGAATCCAAACAATTGGCGACTTGAGCTAATCGATGAAGACGGCGAGCTTTACGATTCGACCTTCGGTGTCCTCGACAGGACAAGGCTATTGGCATCTTACAACTGCCCAAATTTGTTGGCTTTATGCAGAGTCACAAACCCCGTGGAAGTTGCCAGCAATAACAAGCAGTTACCATTGCCATTAGAGTTCAAGCAAAACCTTGACTACTATCAACGCAAATTGGAGAGCTCCAAGCTCAATGCTAACTCGGACTTGTCTCCTTCCGGCCCACAAAATTTACACGAGGACAGCATCGAAGTCAAGGTTTGTCGACTTCCAGACACTTCCGAGAAGACATTCATTAGCTTCTTTGTGAGCTCTAAAATGACTGTTGAGCAACTCATTGACCACATCAGTCGTTTGTACCATATTGATCCGTCAAGGTACAGACTAGCGGAGCTAGCCCCTAACAAGAAACAGAAATCCACAATGCTAATTGACGAAACAGAGAAGGAGAAATGGAGACCCCCTGCAAATAATTCTGATGTCCTTGGGGATTTGGAGTCTCAAAAGTTTCAATTGATCCCCAACCCGTCCCAGCATGTGAGATCAATGGTCGATGGGAAAGTGAACGGTCTATCTTACGTCGAGGCAGGGATTACTCCGTTGTCATCTTCTACATTTATTCCACTGGGAATCACACCTACCGTCACTACACTTGAGGGCAAATTCCAAGAGATGGCAGTGGATGCCCCAGCTAAACCTCAAGTTTCTGAGCTGAAACCGGAAGCTGTAAGGAAGGCAAGCAATTCCGGGCGACGTGCATCCAGCAAGGATCCTATCAACTTGGGAGACATCATTCATGGCAAGGGCCCCCAATTGCCGGCCACTTTGAATACCATCTACTTCAAGTGGAAGGTTTTCCGCAAGAAATCGCCAATTCTCAATCGGATTGAAAAAGCGCTTATCATCGACGGAGACTACATTCATTTGGCTCCAACGGATGACACCAACTGGAGGAAGAATCCATATGAGAATCCGTTCTCTCAAAGCAACACCAACAACACGAGCGGCAACGCTGCTTCTCACCACCATCATCACTATTTGCACCACTACAACTACTCGAAGTATTACAATGACTCCATGATGAAAACAAGTTCCTTTCACATCACGCAAATCATCAAACTCAAGCAGTACAAGCAAAGCAAGAATCCGAATCATTTCAAGATAGTAATCAAAAAGGAAAATGAGCCGGGTGCAAAGGAGTCGGTGGTAAGGAAAAAATACGATCTCGAGGCCGAAAACGTTGCCCAATGTGAGGAGATTATTGAGAAGATCAAATGGGCACTTCAGGTCTATAACGCGTCGAATATGAGTTAGTTGGGATGCGGCTGCGAAAAATCGGAACTTGCTTGCACGCAGGACCTGCACAGTAAGGGTGACCCCCATCGCATAGTTGGCTATACATGTCTCTTTCGCTGAACTGGAAATCTCTAAGTTCCAAACTCGAGAAGGGCAAGGTTAAAAAGCCTACCCAGAAGAAGCCAAAGAAACATGTTTCCCATGCTGTCAAGCAAAAGCTCGAGAAAGTCGTGGTCGAGGAGCCCTCACTGAGCACCAGTAAGACCAAACTATCCTCCCCGCTTGAACGTGCCTTATGGAGCACGGATCCTGGTTCAGAGTTGCGTGTGGATGTGAGGTCTGGCGATAGGATGATCTCCTATGACGACAAGAAGAAGTTGCAGGCTGGAAAATATATTGCCATCGATTGCGAGTTTGTGGGTGTTGGAGTTGACGACAGATCGGCATTGGCAAGAGTATCTTTGGTCAATTTCTACGGAGTGGTCCTCTTGGATACATTTGTGAACCCAAAAGAGAGAGTTACTGATTGGAGAACTTGGGTGTCGGGTGTTGCTCCTCATCACATGAATCAAGCTGTGTCCTTTGAAGAAGCTCAGAAGCAAGCTTGTGACATTATAGAAGGGAAGATTCTTGTCGGGCATGCGGTTCAAAATGACCTCAGGAGTCTTCTTATTTCGCATCCGAGACACAAGATTAGAGACACTTCTCGTTTCTCTGTGTTTCGAAAACTCTCAAAGGGCAAACCACCAAGCCTCAAGAGGCTCGCGCAAGAGTACTTAAATATGGAAATCCAATCTCTGGCTCATTCCTCGGTCGAGGATGCTCAAGTAACCATGGCAGTGTTCCGCACGCACATGAGAGCAATTGAGAGTGAACAAATGGGCAGGTCATATACAAACTAATGCATTCATATCATTCGTAATATTCATTCGTTATATGCTAATGAATCGATCATTGGTGCTAGAAATGTTCCAATCTTTGACCCTCAACAACGCTGCTGAAGCTGCGGTAGAGCATGTCATGAACAAGTTTGGCAAGTGCTTTAGTGAATTTGTTCTCAAATGCTTCGTCCCCGCTCGCAACAAAGTTCCCAACGGTCTCCATATCCTGGAAATCGTACAAATCCAAAATATTGTTCACTTCCGAGGTTGTTCTAGCGGGGGAATATGCTGAGTCGTGAATCACATCGACCATGAGTTCGGCGATGCCATTCACGGTCTCGATAGAAGTGCTCTTGACCATGTTCTTCTCGAGGCCAACTTTCACAATATGGAAAACGAACAACGCCATTTTCCTCGCGGTCTTGAAGATGCACGAGTACAAAGTGATGAACCTCGATGTGTAGACCGAGTCACAGTCCTTTGCAAATATGTGAGCAGCGAGAATGAACGTCATCTTCGACAATTCAGAGCCGTCCAGCAATCTGTCGAGCACCACGGTTGGGAACTGGAATTTCCCGACGTTAGTCATCGAGTCGTCCGGTAATTCGATTTCCTCCATGAATTCATTGAGGTCCGAATTTGAAAGGGAAAGACTAAGCATGAACAAATAGTAGACGTCCAAATTGCACCTGACGAGGGTCTCTTGTCCTTCCTTAGCGAATTTCTGTTTGACTATCTTCTTCAAGCACGAGATTGACGTATGTCTGAACTGCGTCACAGTCAACCCCGAGCATATCGTGAAGAACACCCTGAATTCGAAGTTTCTTCTCGTGATCCGGACCTTCACTCGCTCCTCAAACTTCGTGAAAAGAGGTTCTAACTGGTTTCGCTGCTCGTAAATACGATCCTGGTAACCCAAACTATGACTGCCCTTGCACACGACATTTGTAACGCATGTTGCAATTGCCTGGTAAGAAGACGAGATTCGAATCAAGGAGCGCGCCATTTGAGACCAAACAATGAGAGGGAGGTAAACCGAGTCGAGTTTCAACCCTTCTTCGATCCGGGTATAGCAAATTCCTGCGTTTGTGTATGTTTCGAAGTCATCGAACATCATCTCTCCGAGCAATTTGATGATGCGACCACTAGTCGCATCGCTAATACCCGACCTGGCAAAAGTGGAGACTGCGAGAATGGCTCTCTTCTTGTAGAATGAGTTGCTGAACGCAATATCCATCGATAGAGAAGACCATCTTGTCATCCATTTCGTACGGTCGTCGGCCGAACCCATTTGGAACATGAAGTCGTTGAGGTAATCACACAAACGCTCGAATGAAGTGGACCTGTTGTAAAATTGGTTGTAATCCGAGTTCTTTTGGCGCTCTCTTGACGTCAATCCAAAAAGCATGCGTGCTCTCTGTCCACTGAAGTAGTTTATGGTCTCGTCAATGAGAACACTTTGTTTCTCGGTGAGATCAGGCTTGTGGCTAAAAGACTGGACGGAATTGATCACCAATTTCTGCAAGTCAGAGCCAAAATTCAACGTTGGACTGTCAATGAATAATGTGCAGAAAAAGAACACGTCAGGCAAGTACAATGTTCCGTAGACATATGAGTTGAAGAACAATGAGGCACACACCTTCACAAGAACAGTGATCTCAAGCAATTTCGTTTGAGACGCAATTTCAGAGTCATCTGCTCTCGTGTTGCGGATACATTCAATAAGACGAGACACCACTTCTCCACACAACTCGACGCTGGGGCTGATCACCGAAATGATGGCATCCCATTCGGAACATTCCGACTTGTTCTCAATGAGGTACGCAATGAGCTCGTCCATCAAAATGGACGTTAACCTCAACTCAGAAAAGAGCTTCTTCCACACGTGCTCGTTCAAGAAAGACAGCTCGCTCTTGTTTTGCACTGTGATCCGACTGAATTGTCTGATAATTTCAGCAACTTTGGCTGGACCATCGGTGTCTGTGAGAACTTGGTCACCAACATTGTCGACCCATGGTGAAGCATACATAATACCACTGATACGGAGTCCATGCGGCAATTTCAGGAAATTGTTGAAGAACGCCTTCAAAAACCTGAATGTTCTCTCTGGAACCTCCTTGGCTAGGTAAGTTGATACAGAGACAACAAATTCGGTTGTATCGACAGGGTATGCAATGAGCTTGGCATGGGAATTTGAGATTCCAAAATCAGTGTCATAGTAGACGGAGAGCGCAGCGAAAAGGTTTGATGCTGAGGACCGCACATCTTCATCGAAATCAAGGAGGCCATGGAAGACGATATTGTATAATCGTCCGAACCAAAGCGAATTTTCTTCTTTCGAGTCCTCTGGACCCTTCAAGTTGACCACCTTTCTTGAGTTACGCAACATCGCAAAGTACAAGAATCTGAGGATGTCTTGTCTTTGAGGCGAGATGATTGTGACTTCGTAGTTGTACTTGTTGAGAGAAAGTGTGAACTCGTTATCCCTCTTGCTCCTGTTAGAAATTTCACATTTTGTTAAGTCAGACAACAAATGCGTCTCAACAGGTGTGACCGATTTGGTCACCGTATAGTAATGGTCGTAGTCGAATTTCTCGAAGCAAATCTGCAACCATTGCCTGCCAAGTTTGATCGTGACTGGGATGTATGTCTGAGAGTTATCATCGTAGAGTAAGCAGTCCTTGTATACGACACGTATGTCGTGATTGATACCAACAGTTGATTCTTCGAGACATAACTTGTTAATATCAGAAGGGTCGTCTTCTTGAGAGTAGAAATAAATCTTGCCTTCCGTGTTATGTTCATCAATACGCAAACCAACCATGCTGCGAATAATGTTCAAATAGTTGGCCCTCGGCAAATTGAAGTAATAAGATCTGGCGCAGTTGTTAAAGAAAATGCCTGGTGCATAATTCCGCATCAAGCTGACATAATTTCTTCCGATGATGCCCATATAGAAGAATTGGGTGAAGTCATTGACAAGATAAAACTTATTGTCCCATACTTGACTAGCAGCCTCGAGAATGAGATAGACAAACGTACTAATGTCGTAACCAATATCTTTGATGTAGCGAAAATTCACCACAACAACTGGGGTGCCATCATGGAAAACAGCACTATGAATGATCGGAACGTCGACCGTCATTTCGATGTTCTTGGCCGACATTTTTGCCATGAATTCCGAGTATTGGGTGTTCCCGAGGTTGTTGTTGACATCAGCCGCCTTATAAGAAGTGGTGCCTTGCAAGGAAATGAACGATTTGGGATCACCAAGCTCTTTGAGTATGGCGTCCAACTTTCTCCAGAGTAAGACTCTCTCATGAAGATTTCCAGCCTTGGCTAGCGGGTCTCCCAAAATAAACCGATGCTTGATGTTGATGAAGTAGACATAAAGATACTTGTGAAGATACCTCAAGTTGGTGTATGGTTTCAAGGTGAGTCTGTGAAAAGGATATGGCTCTTTGCTCTTGCTATGAGCCAAGTCTTGCAAGAAGTTGAATATTCTCTTGTTTAACGATTCCAACTCCTCCGAACGCCCTTGAAGACCGGGCCATTTAAGCATGCCGAGAGAACCATTCGCGATATACTGAAGCACTTTGACCAATTGCATAAGCGATCTCTTCACTTTAGGGTTCAAAGGCGGCATATCAAAGAAAGACTCTGGGCTGATGATAGCAGGACAGAAAAATCTCAAGAAAATGAACGAGCCAACGGCCACAAGTGACGCAGCTTCAAACTTCCCCCTGATACAACTGTCAATTTCAGAGGCAATAAACTTGAAGGAGTCAGGAACCCATATCATCGAATTAACAATGGTATCAATGAGTGTCGTCAAGGCATGCATGAACGCATCAACCGTCGCCTCATCAGAGCTCTTCTCCACCTCGACACTGAAATCTTGATCCACCAAATCCTCTATAAATGGTTTGAGCACCACGGTCAAGTACGGTAAGCCGTACTCTTTGGCGAACAAGGACATCAATCGAGTGAGAGTACTGTTTCTTCTGAAGATATCGGATGATCTCGAAACGTTACCAATCTCGTCTTGCAACAAGGTCATGAACAATTTGTCCAATCTTTTTGTGTATCCAAAGAGCCCATAAAGGGATGTTGCCAATAAATTATATTCGGCGGGCGAGGCAACTTCGGCGGCAGCTCCGTAAACTTCATAAACCTCCGACATTCGTTGCACGATTTCATCAGGAAATTCATCCTTGGACTTCAACAACTTCCGGGAGGACAACATTGAAGCGAAAATGTTCAAGAAGATGGATCTGATCTTCTTGTTCTCGTGATATCCCAATGGTATCACAAACTGCATGCCAATTTGTGAATCTGACTGAAGTAAGTTCGAAATGGAATTTAACACACTTTCTGTCACTGATTGGACCTTATATTTTGATCTCAACATCAACAGGGACTGCGTGGCAGAGGTATGCTTTTGAATGATCTTGTAGAAAAGAGAGAAGTAGTTCGAGAATATCAAGTCTTTGCTTTGCTTGATGTTCTTCTCTTTCGTACCATCAGGAACTTCCAAGATCAAGTTCTGTAACTGCAACTCCAAACACTTGGCACATTCGCTGGCAAACTCAATTTGAAGGTACTCAATCTCAGTTGATTTGTGCAGCGGTGTAGTCGACAGAGGAGACGACAAAACAGAAGGCAAATCGGAGGAGGTATCAGTCTCTTCAGCCTTGTGGAAGATAGCTTGCTCCAACCACTCAGCACTTGCTTTTGCGAAGATGTTTCTCAACTTGTATGCTCCGTCGATTCCGTTCTTGACTCTGTCGTTTTCCACGGCATGTCCCAACTTGCAAAAACGCAACTTGAGTTTGAGATAGTCGGTTTGACTTGTCACCATATTGATAAACTTGATTAGAAACTGGCATACGTCTGGCAATAATGCCACGAGCGCAAATGAACCGTCATTGTCAATGTTTACCATCGCAGTGATGATAGTCATTAGTTGCTCCACAAAAAGGATACCTTCATCAGTAATTGAGTCTTGCTCAATGAAGTATACTGCAGAATTCATGAGTTTGTTACAAACGAGATGAAACACTGCAGAGTGAGACTCGTAAGACAAAGCATCCTTGACGACAACTCTAATTACCAACTCGCTAGAGTTCAAAAGACCAATAGCCCGGTCGAAAAATGACGAAATGAACGAAGCAGCTTTCTCTTTTTCCTTGTCATCATCTTTGGAGAAGCGAGGATCAAGAAAACAGCCCGAGGTAGTCACCAAAAACCCAGTGTAGTGCCTGAACACGACACTGTCGTCGCTGACCTTGGAATCGCCATCTATCATGTCTAACCATCTTTGATAGATGAGGAGCCAAACATGAAACAAGGAAGTTGTTGGGTCTGCGTCCATGAGAATACTTCTGAATTTCTTATGGAGCGAAACAAAGCCCGTGAACACAGATTCGTCGTCCAAAACTCTTCTGAATGTGTCACACAAAGTGGATGATCTGCATTTCGCGGGATGGTTTCCCTCCTTGAGTTCAACAAGGTACCAGTTCATGGTGATCTTGGCCATTCCAAAGAATTGAACATCGTGAGTGCACATCGCCAAAAGCAAGATAATCTCGACAGACACACACACACTAGCACAGAATGGATGCGCCCAGTCCTGATCAAGGAATTTGTTCATTCTGATCTTGACATAGACTTGATCTCTTTCCTGCAAGAATTTGTTGAGGAAAATGAAGCACAACTTGAACTTAGGGTCAGTCAACGAGAACAAGGTGCATGCCTCAGAGATAGCCTTGATGATATAATGGGATAACACAAAACTGGCACACTCTTTGAAGTCAGTGTCTCTTAACTGTGGCTTGTCAGCTTCCACAAGAGTCATTGCCAAGGCGCACGCGGCCTCAAACAAGTCAGAATTCCCGTTGACCGACTTGAATCTGATGGCAAGTCGGAGCGGAGCTGAAATTTCTTCTGCGAAAATGGTGAGGTCGTCGCCTTCGAAGGGGTGTCCTTCGTCTCTTCCCTGCGCCATCATGAAATGCTCTGGAGCAGCAGAGAAAATAAGCATGAGGTCGCTGAGAATATCTTCGGTAACTTTTATGCACTCGAGCTCGTATTCAACTGATGGACCAGTCTCGTATGGTGTCTTGTAGATATTCTGCATTGTCGCTGACGCTTCTGCCAAATCAGGGAGGTCTTCGGTAGGCATATCATTGACGTATCCAATTCCGTAATCCAAATTCTTTCGCAAAGCATGCGATAGTGGACTATTGAGAAGTGGTTTGTCGGATTCGGCCAAGTGCTTATCAGCATGGTTGGTCAAGATTGAAGAAGGAGTACTCCATGATGGATGAGCAATTTCGTATTCCCGAAGCCTCAAGTAGGCGTCGATAAGCATCTGGCGCATGGTCTTGTGTAATCTTCCCATTGCGGCCCTGAACGAGCTCTTGTATTGGGGGTATTCCGACAAGCCTTTGAGCACCTTCACTGTCAGTCGGGCAAACCCGCAAACACACTCATCCTTGCAGTCGTTTTCAGGGAGCACCACGTAATTCTTGTACAAATCGATGAACTCATCGATATACAGCTCTGGCTTGATTGCAATGGCCGCAATAAGAAACTTAACAAGCAAACTCACGTATCTGTCGAGGTTACCATCAGCCCGGCATTTCGAACGAATCTTTCGTAGGTTCAGGTACATCTGGTCAAGGTATCGAAGCGTGAACTCTCTGACTCCACCGGTCACGTCAGGGTTACGCAGGCCCAATTGGAATATGTTGATCAAACTCTCAAAGCAATCGAGCCCGACGTTGGCTTGTGAATCTTTGAGCAATGTAGTGAGGTACTTGACTCTCTTGTTGAACGCTTGTTTGAGCTTGTTGGGTTTCTGGAGCACTTCATCGAAGTCGGACGGGCACGTAAGGATGAACCACGTGAAAAGGGAGGGGCTCACCGCTGGCTGGTCCTCGAAGATGGTGGAGACGAAGTCGAAAAGTTGCTTGCAGCTTTGCTCGCTGGGCCCGCCGGCGGCAATCACGTTGGAATAGAAATCGGGCCGGTAAAAGCTCTGGTATTTCAAATTTTCCGATTCGTAGTAGAGGAAGAGCTGCTTCCAAGTGTCGGAGCGAATATTGGGTAGCGTGCTGTAAATCTGGCGCGAGTATGAGTCCACGTTGTCGACGGTGGTGTAGACAAACTTGAGCAGAGGAGCGTATCTCTGTAATGATGCAGTTGGAATGTACTCGCCGCGTTCCAGCCACGCAAATAGCTTTCTGCTCAAGAACGAGTAGTAATCCGCCGAGTTGGCCACAGCCAAGAACCGCAACACCACCAGAATGTAGCTGTCAATGTCGTGGACCAAGGAGCGGGCCAATTCGGGCAGAATCTCTGTTCGAGGCGAAAGCTGGTAGTCCAGGTGGGTCTGTCTCTTTGGGTCCTGTCTTCTTATGCTGGCCAACGCCTCTCTGTTGTAGTCTTCCGAGAGGAGCGAAAGCAACACCTCCATGATGTGGTGCACATCGACCTCAACCGCCTGCGGCGGCAGCTGCGCATACAAGTGCATGCAATCGGTGGGGCTCCGCAGGTCGTAGTTGAAGTTGATGCCCAGGTTGGTGAGGCGCTCTTCCTTGTGGGTGATCAGGCGCAGCTTGTCCCAGCGGAACCTTACAAGAGCCGCCAAAAGCTTGGTGAGCACAAGCGTCAGCGTTAGGGTGCGGTCGTCTCGTTGTTTCTTGAGCGCACGCTCGGTGGGGTCGATGTTCAACTTCTCCAACATCTGCACCAACAGCTCCAAGATGTGGGCCATGAAGCTGCGGCTGCCGTTGGCAGGCGGATCGCGGCAGTTAGCAAAGTACAAGTTGGTGGTCAAGATGTACTGGGCGTTGAGCTCCACCTCGGCCAAGTTGAATCCTGACCTGATGGGCAAGATCTGCTCCAAGCGGCTGCTGAGTGACAGCACAAAGTCTGCACGGAGATCGCTGGGCATGGAGATTGAGTGGTGGGAGTAGGGCAAGTTTGCTCAAAATCGGGTAGGAGTGACACCAATTGGGGACCGCCACAATGCAAGAATTAGGTAGATATGGGGAGCCCAGTCGGGAGGGGCCGGGATGCACGGTGTGGGGGAGCAGCAGACTCGGGGGAAAGCGGGTTACTATGTTGCAGGGTGCACTGTGTGCAACGGCAGTGGGGTTCAACGTAGCAATTGGAGGTGATGGTTGGGGAATCCACCCGGATTGTGAGTATAGTGTGGGACTGGTGGGTGGATTTCTTTTTTGGAAGTGTAGCCAAATGCGCACTGGCCAAGGCACGACTACCCGAAACCTGGGGACTCCGAATTGGAGCGCTGAAGGGGGGCCAATTGGAGTTGGAGGGTGGGAAACGGTGTGGAAATTCGATGGGTTGGATTTGTGGCCACACGCGATTTTAAAATTCCGGGTTCTTCTTCTGTTTTCTGTTGTTGTCCACGCCATGGTTTGTTCGTGCGTGCAGTGCGTTGCGCGTGGTGCCAACGGTTTTTGGTGACGTAGGGAAATTGAGTGCGGCCACAAAAATGCAAAAATGAAGCACTTGCGCTAGCAACCACCGCTATGAGTGCATTTTTGGTGGTCACCCAATCGCTAGTGATTTGATGGTTGGTGGTCGGACTTCCGGGGAAACGGCCAATGCGGCGCGGACTAAGAAGCGGAGAAGGCGGACGGAGCAAAGATAAGCGAGAGAAGAGAAAAAAGATGAAGTGAAAAAAGATGCAAGAGGGAGAGAAAACAAAAAATGAAAAAGAAGAGAGAGCAAGAAGCAAAAGGGGGAGGCCAGGAGGGGCAGAATCGGACAAGGCAAAGCTGTCATTGAGAGGATGACAGCCCTAGTGCGAATAATTGGAAATGCACTCCAGTGTTAAAGTCTTTAACATGTCACCTCGAGATTGCACCAAGTTGAAATCACGCCGTCCAATAATCCACCGGAAATCGTGTCTGTGATAGCACAGAAAATCCACTGTGTATCCACACGGACTTTTTAACACTAAGCCTGGCAGTTTATAACCCCATAGTAGTGCGCGGGGCCACCGGGTCAACTAACATATGCACAGGCTGCTAATTCGGCAACGCGTTGGCCATCCCACGCACAACTAAAAGACGGCCGGGCTCCGTAATTTTTGCCTTCGCAGACCGTCGGCCACTGAACTTCGTAAGGCTGAAACAATTGCTCATACGCATGGCATGCGCTATTATGAGTTCGGAGCAACTCCACGGGTTCGCTGGACACATGTTTAGTGCATTGCCAACCAAAAGCAACGAGGTCGATCCTTGCGGCGCTCAATCAAAAAGCACAAAACAAGCACATCGCCTCAACATCTCAGCGAATTTTGCAAGTCAATTTCCTGAGTTGCATCCGTGTTTCTCGATGGTAAATCCTCGCGAGCCGTTTTTACTGCCTGGTTTATGTTGCACGATTTGAGCTCATAGCTTGACCTCTCGTGGTCTGGAATTCAACCATTTCGCTCAGCCTGACAGAACAAGCGATCTGAACGCCGAAACCTCGATAAAGTTAGTGTTTCGCTGCCTACTGGTAACGTGAACACACCTTTTCGCAGCCACATGACTCCCGACAGACTCCCGACAGACAACCACTACGTGCACCCACACACCACGGTTTTCACGGCCAAAAAGCTGAAAGCAACAAAAAGAGCCCACACCGGTTCATCCCCATATAAATTGAAAACTTCCCTCCCACTTTTTCTGCTTTCACTGCTGGCCCTCCACCGCCATCCTGCACACACCGCGGGCCAATGAAGTCGCACCTCGCCCACCGAATTTCTCACCAACTAAACTTCTTCTCGACACCACAAAAATGGGAGCCGCCTACCAGATTCTCGGAAGATCCGTCCAGCCCCACGCATTGGCTCTTGCCACTTTGGGTGCCGTGGTTTTCGTTGCCGTCCCAAAGCCTTGGGGTCCAGCCAAGCCAACCCACCCTGCGATTTCTGCGTCGTCGCCAGAGGAGGAGAAGTTCGTCAAGGACTTCTTGGCCAAGCACTTGGAAAAGCACTAGACAGACTTGTTAATATATTCGATTCGTGACTTGGTGTAGGACGCGTGAGCGATGCTAGACCGTCCATGGCGTGGACCCTTTCCAAAGTTTGGACTGTCTCCAATGCATGGTGAGCGTAGACACAGTGACAGTATAGAAGGAGGGCCATCACAATGGAATTGAACAACCAGACAACGTTGGGCTCCTCGCAATGTGATTGCTAGTCTATCCCTCTATGCCTTTGTTTTATTTTTTGAATTAGTTTTAAATTTAGGTATTATTTTATTAATTAACTTTATGTGTCAAAATATGACTTCTTTCTATGTATATTTTGAAGCTTCATTAGCTCCATTATTTATAATGATAGGATTATATGGTGCCGCTAATAAAGATAAAGCTGCTGATTATATATTAATATATACATTATT